>JALIZH010005558.1:0-33096 GCA_030522465.1 Rhipicephalus appendiculatus | reverse complement strand
TTCTATAGGCTAGATCTTTTTCCCATTGCCATTTTACCGCACGTAGACCAACGCGCGAATGAGTAACGCAACATTTCCTCGAAAGTTAAGTCCACTCTCCAGAACAAGCCGAAAAAGTGTCGTCCTATCTATAGAGAACCTGTCACACATATGCTTTTGCTATCCTGCGAAAGAAGTTCTAGCGCACGCATTTTATAAGTAACATATCCACATGCACGTCGCTTGACTGATTATAGTGCCTGACGTCTGACACCACTTTTGTGGATAGCGACATAGCAAATAAAGAATGGAGGGTGTCGTTCTACTTATCCAAGAATAGTCGATATGGCTTTAAGGCTTCGGTTCAGCAATTGATGAATTTGTTGTATCCTGGCAGAATGACATTTCCATTCATCTGCGGAGAAAAATAAGGGAGCGCTTCTACCCGTCGGGGACGTTTTAATAGAAACGATTACGCCAGTCTGACTGCGTCTGGCTTGTTCGTGTTATTTTTGCGCTTCACTGTTAGAGAGTTGCGTCAGTGCCACGCTTCAGTTCTCACGCCACACGCGCTCAACGCATCACTCATTCTTACGTAACGGTTGTGTATAAATGACCCGGGTAAAGAATTATTGAAGTAATCGAGTGACTTACAGGGCACGACGACAGGCTATGAATACATAAAACTCTAATGTAACCATCGCCGTTGTTCTGTTTCGTAGCCGTAAATAATGCTAGTTTAAAACTTTCACCGCTGATCAGCTGCTGTTTCTTTTGTCTCGCATTACCAATGATCCATCCTGTTTCGTCCACCTCCTAGGTATAAAAATGGGCCTATCGATAAAGATCGGTGCATCGGTGCTGCTTAACGTTACAAAACAACTATGGAGCCAGGGGCACGCCGCGAAGGGCAACATCTGGCCAATGTATGAATAAAGAATAAAATTTTGCCATCTCATACCTGTACGAAATGTTCGTTGCACAAAGGCGTTTGTGCACGATGCTGCAAGCAGAATGCGGCTACCGGAAGTGTTAATTGATCCCATGAACTCGCCTCCCGCCCCAGAAATAGTTGATAGCCCTGTGCGATGAGCTAAGACGGGACGCACCACTATATTTACCACGATGCGTATTCCGTGTCACATCAAACGGAGCCTTGCTGGGCTTCTGACGGTATTTCACGCAGGATATCCAAAGGTGATATACTTTTTCGTGTACCCTAGCTGCTCTCGGCAACACTCACCTGTCGACCTAATATGAAGCTCTTGATATTGTCTATTTTTCTCATCTTGATAGTGTTCATTACTCACCTGTCATATTTTCCCCCGAGCTTTCTGCTGTTTTGTAGTTTAAACTCCTAGCGCTCCGTTATGCTCCTTTGCATTTCTAATGTGAACTGCCTTTGTCATCATCACACATACATTTGTTGCGATGTGTTATGCTATTGGGCCATTTTTGATTACATTTTTATTAACGTTTTGCCATTTTCGTGCGTTTTTTTTTTATTATATGAACTGTACCTAAAGTTTAGTTTATTTCTTAATAATCATCCGAAGTTTGGACGTAAGGAAGTTAGGCATGAACCATAGAACGCGTCAGCCATAATCATCGCCTCTCAGCTGAGAACCTCGTCGATTCTGGAGTGCTCTAACCAAAACGTGCGTCATAACCCTTGATGCTCTAAACCTCTCACACAGAGCTATAGCTGGCCTTTGGGGATCGTTATGCGAAATAGTCGGCGGCTTACCCCCCCCTCTTCCTTCCATATTTTGGTAGAATGCGGCTTCTCAGCCAAACTCTGTGCTAGGCGCACGTTCTGTGCGAGTCGCCGACCGCCTCATTAAACGCGGCCAAACAAAATTAAGGCTTCGCCGCCGCTGGCTGTACTCCTCTCTGAGGCAGTCTAGTCCGCCGTCCCTGCTCACTTCTGGAAGTTAGTTAGTGGTCTGCGAGAACTGATCGACTCAAACTGGAGGCTTATTCTATCATTCTTTTTGACGTACTTTTTTCTCTAGAAGCCGAGTGCTGCGTAATTCGGGCTACATCATTAACAATTTGCTGTCAGAGATGCGGTCTTCGTGACCGCGACGACTGTTCTAGATTGCGCAAGCGCGATAATGTGCTGTGACGGCAGAAGGGCAGATCAATTTGAAAGAAAAAAAATGAAAGCAATGTCTTTGTGGGGCCCAACTGTGAAGCTGTGATAGGCGATAGGGACACGCGAGGAAGTCGGAGAGGAAGGCCGAGATGTTACCCATGCATGCCGACATACTATCCGAGCATACCGAGGTATTATCTCGGCAACAGCGCCCAGCGCTTCGCCGCTGGCATCAGTCAAACTAGACCGGTTCATGCGTCGGAGCGTTCGTGTTCAGGTTGCTGACGACTGTAGACACACTCACTGTCAGTGGACAGTCACAATGTGTCCGCCAGTCCAGACTCTGTAGCAAACCGCAGCGCCGCCATCCTAGTGATTCGCGTTGAAGTCCGGGCAAGTCGGTGGCCTGGAACTGTTCTCTATGAGAGAACAGCTGTCCTGCTGGCCTAGTGTGACTTAGTGGGCTGCTCTTTCGGAAGTTAAAGAGGGTGCACTCGCAGAAAAGGTCCACGACTGTTGTGCCGCAGCCGCAGATTCCACATAATCGGCTGTCAGCCATTTCAATAAAGTATGAGAAGAATACTAGAAAATATCGCGATATGAGATACACGGGATTTAAGCAACCGCAAAATTAGCCACGTTTTCAAGCGCTATTGAGTGAGAATATGTTTTATTACAAAACAGCAGTTTCCTGATTTTCCTTCTAAGTGTTGCCAGCTAGTACTGTACAAGAATTTTTCCCATAACGATGCAGCCACCATACCGTTCTCTTTTATGGCATTTTTTTTTTCTGTTTCCAATGTGAATGCATACCGTAGCCTATATACATGCCAGGAGTTCGTTATGATTGCATTTACACCTCCCCCCATTTAAAAGCTCTTTTTTAGTGGAATGTACTCAGTACAAGGCTGACTTGATCAGGCCTGTTATCGACTTCTCCATATAAAAAAGCCGCTTTTATAGCGACAGCTCTAAAACCATGAGCACTTCTACGTGGTGTGCGTTTCTACGAAGATAATAAAAGCAAGAGGGACAATAACTGCGCACGTTCTCAGGGTTTTGCGCATATTCAGCTTTCGGAATCATAAATCTTCCTGGGTATATAATGTAATAACTTTTAATCTTTAACTAAAAGAAATACAGAGAAGTTTTCACCTGAAACAACTTCTCGTCAACTTCAAAGAAGTGACGGTGCTCGTCTGCTCAACCGAAAGGCGCCGTTTCGATCCCAACCGCGGAGATCACCTTTCGATGTACGAAAAATGCTGAGGGCCCATGTACGCTGACATGCCACTGAAGGTTAAAGTACTTGAAGTATAAATTATTCGGAGCCCCAGCACTACGGCACACCATGTAAAAGCATAACACCGTTTTGGCACGTAAAGCCGCAACAGTTACTATATTAAAATCTCGTCAGTAATATACGAACTATGACAACGTCTCAGTTGAATGGATGCGGTCGTGTTTCCTACAAGCTGTTGTGAAAGAAGCGAACAAATATGAAATATATGCTTACAACCACGAAAACACTGCTTGCGCAAGTGCTTTTCTTGTTTACAAAGATTTGGATACTAAGCGGCACGCTGGCTGCACACAATGTCTTTAATGTATACGTATGTGCGCTACTTTAGGGATAGACTTGCCTCAGTATTCCGCGTACGTAGCCCAAGCATGTGTACTCGAGTTTTATGATGTACCCTGAGTGCAGCAAGCATTTGGCGTAATGGAAAGGAAACACTGCATGAGGCTCGCTCGTAGTTTTCCCTAGTGCAGCTCACGATGGCGAAGCTGGGTATCCACCAGCTAGACTTAAAGCGCTATAAAAACTGCCGAGATGAGGAGCACAGTAAAGGGAAAATACTTCTAATAACAGTTCAGAAAGACAGAAAGACATACAGTATTCGGGTCGAAGGTCAGGCACGAAGTGAACCAAGGCACGCGTTTATACAGCTTCGCTTGAGGTTTAGTCAAGAGAGGTCTCGCGAATGTAGCTGTCGTTAAATGCGCTTTAATACTTCTCTTGTTTTCAAGAACTATACGGGTTCAGTATATTCCTCTGAATATTTTAGTATTACACTTCGGCTCCGCATCGGGACGCCTCTCTACGTTATATGGTTCATGTATCCATAAATGAGCACGCATGTTTAAGTATCCGGTCAAAGCAAACGCTGAGTCGAAATCAAATAAAAAACATGCTTTTCTCAGCCTAGTTAACGTAAGACCAATGCGATTGGGCAAAGTTTAAAGAGAGTAGGTGGCGGGGGACGTTGTAAAGGAAGGTTTAGAGGCGGGTTGCTTAATTGTTAGTCAGGAGTAAATTATGATAGTTTTAAGATAGTGCCAAGGACCAAGGTATTTGCTGGGGTTAAAGAGAAAACAGCATTCCAACCTCGAAGACGCACTACCATGACACCTGTGGTAACGGAAATAGGAATCAGAGAACAAATATAAGTGTTCGCAAGGCGCGGGAATGTGAGGACAGCTCCTTCCTTGGAATTTTGGTCACCGGATTTTTCGTTCATATATTTCATTCAGATGTTCATAAATCTTATGTATTTCTGTTTCCACTTGTTTTATTGTGCACAGTTAGCTATGTCTTGCACTCTTTTTGCACTTGTATTTTCTTATGTGCACTGCTTCTTCGGAAACGGACATCACTTGCGCTAAGTGTCATGTGTTAAAAAGACACAATCTCAAATTTTTAGTACACATTAGAAGAGGAAATACCTTCCTTCCTTTCGTATTTTATTGTAAATTGTCTATATCCACCGTTTCACTGCACTGTACGAAATTGACACAAGTATTCTTGGTTTTAGTACAGCATGTACAAGCTTAATTGTCTTTTTTTTTTATTAAATGTATATAAGGAGAGGTTGGTGCCAATGCGTGGCGCCGGCTACTCCTCTGCTCTTGCACAACAGTTGTCGTCGCATAGTAAAAAACAAGCACAAACTAGGTTATACAAAGACACATAGTACAACTCTCACACACTGAGTCCAAGTTCCTCAATACAAAATGTGTCCACGCTACACAAAAGTTGACAGAACACAAGTAATCACGGAATTGAAATGTCCACACAAAACATGAAAGTTCACTAAAATGTCAAATCCGATCATGATTCTTGGAAGCAGTCTCTTAAATGTTACACTGTAACAGGAACAATTAGGCTTTCACAAAGAATTATTTGCCAAAATAAAACACAAGAATATTGTAGCGTAACATACCGGTGAACAATAACGCGAACACATTTTTTTTTTGTGTGTGTGATTTAGTACTTTTGTGATATTTGTGATTCCTCCAAAAATTCAACTATTGCACGCGCAGCAATGCTTTGGAAGTTTCCTCTTGGCCATGGGCCCAAGATTTTTGCTACTGATGGGGGGCCGCTTTTCTAAACAATTTAGTTTTTGTAAAAGTTTCCTTCGAGGGCCATCATATTTCTTACAGTGTAGAAGAAGGGGCTCTACGTCTTCTTCAGCTTCTCCACATGAGCAGGTAGGACTGTCAGCTTTTCTTATTCGATGCAGGAAGGTCTTTGTGTAAGCCGTGCCAAGCCGAAGTCTATGAATGACTGTTTCTACAGATCGGCTAACCTTTAACGGAATATTAAATTCTATGACGGGATCAATGGTACATAACTGAGAGTTCTGTGCACCATTTTCGAACCAAGTTTCCTTGGACAATTGACAGCACAGCTTATTTAGTAGACATCTCGCATCACTCATCGGTAGAGGTAGCAGTGATATATTATTCTCCTGATGCGCTGCATGTGCCATGCGATCAGCTGTGTCGTTTCCTATGATTTCACAGTGGCTTGGTACCCACTGGAACATTTTGCTGTGGTTTAAACTTCTTGCTATGGCGTAAGTCTTCTGTATTTCATATGTCAGCACGCTACCTTTGTTACCTAAGCTGATTCCTCTTAAGCAAACTAATGATGATTGTGAGTCACTAAGAACTACCCAGCGAAGAGGACCTGATTGTAGACATATGAAGCGTAAAGCACAGAGTATTGCATAAAGCTCTGCCGTTGTGGATGTTGTGAAATGGCTGAGCTTAAAGGCTTTTTTCTCTTGGTATGCAGGTATAAAGAATGCCGATGTAGAACTTTGATTCAAACATGATCCATCGGTGTAGACGTGAATATGGTCTTCATAGGTGGTATAAAGATGTGTCAAAGTTAATTGCTTTACTCCGATTACTGGCAGATCATTCTTACGAGTTAATCCCGGAATCGAAGTTACAATATCTGGAATAGAGAGCCGCCATGGGGGGATGGGATGCGCATGGAGACCAGTACTCGTGCGTAGGCAGTAAGTTTTTGCATCGTACGATATTTTCATGTATTCGTGCGCCAGACCTCTCCTGAATAGCTCGGTGTAGGGGATGATTAGCGTGTTGAGTTGCCAACCGAAAATAATGTCGACAAGTTTCTGAGAATCTCAGGACATGGAAAGTCGGTTGACGAGACTCGGCAATTACCAAAGCACTGGCGGACGCTCGTGGTACTCCAAGACATATACGAAGGCTTCTGGCCAACAATCTTTGGATCCTCTCCTCCAAGTTACGGGATATCCCATGTAGAACCGGGGCAGAGTAAGCTATTCTTTGTCGAATGATTGCTGAGTGTACTCGCAATAAAGAAGAACATGAACTGCCCCATCTCACTCCGGCAAATCGACGAAGAATATTGATTAGAGAATTGACTTTTTCCTCTAATGATTTTATCTGAGGAGCCCAAGACAGACGTCTGTCTAAAATAACCCCTAAAAACTTGTGCTGTCGCACTAGTTGCAATCGTTGAGAGTCTATCTCGAGCTTGAATTTCTTAAGGCATTTTCTTGTGAATGGAAGTACAGCTGTTTTCTCGTGGGAGAGAATCATACCTCTGCTCTTAAAAAACTCATTAATTATGGTTAGGCCATCTTGGAGCTTTTGCTGAACTGCTTGGGTACTCGTGTCTGATGCCCATATGCACAGGTCGTCTGCATAAAGTGAATAATTCAGAGTGCCAGGCAAGATATGGGACAATTCTGCCATAACGCAATTAAATAAAAAGGGGCTGAGTACACTACCCTGCGGAACTCCTTGTTTAACCTCATGCTCTTTGCTTTTGCCGTCAGCTGTCTCAATGAAGATTTTCCTGTCTCTTAAGAATTCTGCAATCCATCTTAGTGTTCGGCCAACTATACCCAATTGAATTAAACCATGTTGTACATGAATGTGGCTGGTCGTGTCAAATGCTCGCTTTATATCTAGAAATACTGCAACAACGATTCTTCCACAGCTCCTCTCATGATCTACATATGTGATAAGGTCTAGAATGGCATCCATTGTGCACCGACGCCTGCGGAAGCCTGCCATATTTTCTGGGAGCACATTCGTGCATTCCGTCCACCACTGAAGCCTAGCGTCGATCATCTTTTCCATAAGTTTACACAGACAGCTAGTAAGACTTAGTTATGGTGTCCCGATAAGTGGAAGTAACGTCGTATCGAATATTTCTGATCACTGAAGATATCACAAAGCTTCGAATATTTCGGTCAAAAAGGCATAGACATTTTCTGACCCAAAATAACTTAGGGTGGTTTGATACGAATAACTTAATGTTAAAATAACTTAGTTTTCAATGCGTGCAGTATCAGGTTCTGTTTTCTTTATACATGTTTAGGACGGGAACAAACATACCTGGAAACAGGACGACGAAAGAGCGGCAGACAGGAAAGATATTCGTCAAATGTTCAGGTCAAAACAATAATGCATTTTGCCCAAATTTTGACATTCCCGCGGTACACCACGCACATCAGGAATAAGAGAGGCAAATTATTTCCGTCGCAAAGTGCATTTGTTCCCCCTATTTCAGCAATACCACGGCTCATGGTGCAGAACCTTCTATGCATACACGTGACCTGCACCTCTGCCCACCACACAGGCACCACGTGTTCATCGTCCCCGCTAAACCCGAGACAACCTCATTACCCAGAAAGCTTTCATCAGAGCGAACGAAGTGGTACATTGAGGTTAGCGCCGGCATCATTATGGGTACATGACCGAGTATTACGAGAAAATGTTCTCGTTTATTTGGTGGTGTCGGTTCTACTACATGCTTGTTGACTTTTCTGGCAAGATTTACGAGATCATAAAGCAAGGTCATCGAGAAAGCTTCATTTACTTTGCAGCAGGGTGTCCACAGATTTCCGAACATGGTGCACCATGGACCCATCATTTTATCCCCAACTACACACAAAAACATGCTGGATGTGTGGTCCTCTAATGGTGTCGTTAACGAAGAAGCTTCTTTTAGAGAAAAATATGCGTCTGAATGTTGTTTGCTCAAGAGACTGTCTAAGCGATTTCTATAACATATCAGCGCATCCTGACTACTCCTACATAGCTTCTTTGCGAAGCTCCGAATACCTTCTTTGCTTCGTAGTAAGGGAAGTGTTCTGACGTGTAGCAATTTTGCCTGCCGTGAAACAACGAAGAGATGTCTTGTTTGTAGCATGCGATGGTTGAGTAGTCAGCTGCAAGATCATAAATTATCACATGGTACGTGACACCATCTAGCGAAATAGAATGTTCCACGTACCGCTCCATGGCTACAAGCGGCACAGTGCGACACTTGCTCATGAAGTACTCAAGAAAACGGACAGTAGTTCAGTGGGTAAGCCATTACAAGCGGAATACGAAGCCACTCGGTTTGGTTCCCAGTTGCGGCAAGTTACTTTGCCTCCTCTTTCAATTTTCTTTGTCCCATAAAAAACGACCATGTTCGAAAGCCCAAACACCGTCGAGGCCGGTCGCCTTTTTCTCACAAATATTACACTTCAACTGAAAACTGTGAAGTGTGATTTTCTCGAATTCATTATTTGTTGGCTTTATACGAATATGTATGAGGGAAAAAAAAACAAGTCCATTGATCTATGTTGCGGGGAGAATATCCAAGCAAATGAGGATGATACAAGAAGCCTAACAAGAGATTTGGATACATGAATGTATTTCAATGTGAGTGAAGCTAAGCCACATGTGCCGACACCCTAGTTTGTTTAGATAACTGTGTGTAAGCGAAAGTTTTCTTTGTTTTGACTGTATTTGTAGGATAAAAATTCTCAATGACGAATGGAAAAACGTCGGATAAGCAGTTTAAACCATTCGGCTTTCGTTCACTAACTTGACAATCTCATTATTCACTACTGTCATTATTCTTTACCTCTAGAAATCTCCCTCTTTCCTATTGGTCTTGTTGTATACAATACCAGCCTATTAACTATAACTGATGCGAACTCGCGATAGGTTTACATGCTTTTTGGGAGTGGCTTCGCGAGTGCGTCGGTAGTTTTATAACCTTTCATGCTCCATGCGAACCACTCTGCCTCAGGAATGGCAGAGGCACTAGGCTGCACAGAAAAGGCTCTCTTGACTAGAGGATATGAACGCGGCGTTATTTCTCATGTGGCAATTATTTAAATATATTTCTTAGTCATCCCCAATTACTGTATCGAGCGGGGTATCTTTTTCCGGCCCGCGTAATGCAAGCAAAGGCATAGCCAATCGCACGCCCTCTCCCCTAACATAATCACAACTTCCATATATCGACAGCATCTAGGATTAGGATATCATGCTAACGATCCTCCACCGCTAATGGCGTTTTGCGGGCGCTGATCAACTACACTGTTACATTATTTAGGCTTCCGTCATCTTCGTTGTTCAGCGACGCTATGACACGAGTTCACGCGCGAGTTGTTAATGAGCTCGTAGCAAACAACGAAGGGGATCCAAAGAAGACAAACACTTGTTGCTACGCGATGTGGAGGCGGAGCCACGCGACACTTTGTTTACCGGCATAGCTGACAGGGCCAGGAACAGCGCTCGTGGTGAGAGTGTGTATGACGGACGGCGCCGACTTGATTAATTTATCATACGGGTAACTTAATAAGGCTGTCGCGTCCACGCCCGTAGGTGCCAGCGAGTCTTTCACCGAGCTCGTGCTAAGACAACGCTCTCACAGCTTAGGGGTCTCCGTATTTGTTTCTTTTTCGTTATCGATTTCGAAAACACATTCGCATTGATTAATGAGAGAAGAGCTAAGGGCTATTAAGAAAACTTCAGAACTAGGATGTGTCGGATGTCATGGAATGATAGGGAAACGCCTTAATTAAACGTATACGAGAAAACTTTGCCAACACTTATCAGCCGGGGCTTAGACATCGCGTCAGAGAAGCGCACTAGGCTTGCTACTATTGCATTTTGATGATGGGCATTATCATTTACGTCAACAGAAAGTGTTCCTTGCGGTTCGGTTTCTTCTGGACTTCGACACCTTCTTTATTTCTGTGTAGGAAGTGTAGGGAGCAATAAGTAGGATGGCTCTTGCGGCCTGTATTGAAAGGGGAAAGAGATACAGGGGTCACTGTATCACAACCTATGCGAAATGCGCGCGCGTTTGCGTGTGTGTGTGTGTGTGTGTGTGTGTGTGTGTGTATGTGTGTGTGTGTGTGTGTTTGTTTGTGTGTGTGTGTGTTTGTGTGTGTGTGTGTGTGTGTGTGTGTGTGTGTGTGTGTGTGTGTGTGTGTGTGTGTGTGTGTGTGTGTGTGTGTGTGTGTGTGTGTGTGTGTGTGCGTGCGTGCGTGCGTGCGTGCGTGCGTGCGTGTGCGTGCGTGCGTGCGTGCGTGCGTGCGTGCGTGCGCGCGCGCGCGCGCGCGCCTACTTCTGACGAATTTTTCGGTCCAGCTTTTTTGCGGTCTCACTTCATCATCTTCTGACTCAGCTGGGTGCAAGAAGATGCGTGCTGCCTACACCTTAGGCATCATCACTATCTATCTATCTATCTATCTATCTATCTATCTATCTATCTATCTATCTATCTATCTATCTATCTATCTATCTATCTATCTATGTTTTCATGACTCCATATCGAACGGAGCGCGTGAATGAATACATGCGCGCGTCTGCATTTGATGACAAGTTTTGCGTTCGTGCGCTGTGCTCCCTCTACCCATAAGTTAAGAAAGCCCTTTAGCATAAATTTCTGAAAGGATGAAGCCTCAAAGGCGTTTCAAATGAAATGGGGTTCTGTTTACAATGGGCGCACAGAAATGGCGCACGCGCGAAGTACAGAGCATAACTTCCTTTCGCGGCATGCGAAGAATGCAAGCAGACGCTATTCATCCCGCGGGGCTGCCGCACTTCTATCGAGAAACATCGACTGCGTGAAAAGTGGAAAGCGAAACTGAATGCCTCGAGGAAATCATCCGTTGATGACAACAAAATCTCGGCATACCGCTTAGAGTCTTCTGCCACGCTTGGATACCGCTGGCCTTGATTCCCACATCATTCGAAACATTCCTTCGCATTCTCGCGCGACGTGCTCAGATCATTAGTGATCATCCCGCCATCTCTCGCCTAGCACTGTTGCTTGTGCTTTCTGTCAGCTATACTACACCTCTTTGTCTCCAGCGTGCCGGAGGCAGCTGCGTCGCGAATATTGTTATGGCGGGTATTTGTTCAGTTATTACTGGTAGGGCTAACCCTGCACACAGCTTTGAGGAATGCAGGCCGACAGGGCCGCTCTAAACTCAGCCCCACAACAACAACGTTCTCGTCTTCATTCAATAGGTATCATTTCGGCGAATTTGCCAGAGTGACATTTCCCTGCCAATGAGAGTATCAATGCTCCTCATTTGGTGTACTTCATGTTCAGCGCGTAAGGAATATCGCGAAAAATGATAGCCAGGAGTCAACCAACGGAATCTCCCTTTTTACCTTGTCTGCTTCCGTTGTGGAAGATGTTTGCTTCCGTGTGCTTCCGTTGTGGTAGAAGGACTACATGAACACACCAAGCACACCGAAATGTGATTTCGGGGGACCGTTTTCGCTCCACACTTTGCCTAGTGATGTACAGGTCAGTGGACTGGTTCCTGCTAAAAAAATGGGCTGTACACTGCATCGCTAACAAAATGTTAGTTTTACATGGATTACGAGAGTTCATAGTGAAACTTCCAGGTTGAAAAGGAACAAGAGGTTAGCAACTTTCACCACGCACGTGTCATACGAAATAACAAAAAATTGTACCAACGGGCAGTTTTGAAGCAGCATCCTGTATTCTTTCTTTTGGTTTTCTTTCTTTTACCACAAGCGTAAATATAGAAAAAAATAGGCCATATCGAAATGGTCCGGCGTGCAGGCTGCCGTGGCGCTGCAGTTAGAGTGCAGGGCAAAGAGTGTGCAACCACATTAAAATATTGCGAAATTCTTGAATGCGTGCAATGAAGTTTCAGCATAAGCGACTTGTTGAATGTACAGCGCAGTGCGTGCTTGTAAGCGCAATGTAATTACGTGTACACACTAGGAATTGAAAATATTCAGTTACACTTCTATATGAATTGCACATGCTTAACTGTGTTGACCAGCCGGTGTTTGTGGCCACAATGCACTTCCACGAAGAAAGCTTTCATTTGTGAACTGCTGCTTGCTTACATGGTACAAGGTGAGTATCCTAAACGAACCTGTTATGGGCAGCTGGAGAGGAGTGTCCTCTATTGATGCCTCCATGGTGTTGGTTGGCTGCTGTGGCTCCTGCGTAGTTTAGATGAACACAAGTTCGTAAACACACACTATGTACGTCTTCAAGGAATCACCACTGATATATATGTGGCTCGTTTATACAATATGTAAGTAAACGTGCCTTCGTATACTATTCACCATACTGGTCAGGCACGCATTTATAAGGTTAATATGTCACTAGGGCCTGTTATTACCGGCGCCTGGGCCGACGGAGGAGCGGCGTTCCCTGTTCTACGAACAAGTCGCCGAGGGGCTGCTGGCCCGCTGACAGACGTTAAAAGAAGACGTGTATTGTCCTTCCTAGCCGGGAAGTGAGGCGCCATGCAGTCCGACGCGCAAGGTGTTCGGCGAGACGACCGCAATGGTTTTCGGTCGCGACATACTCTTTGAAGAGACGGCGGAGCCGCCGCGGATGACCCGTCCCGCTAATTGCGTGTCGAGCGGCGGACCTTTGATGCGCCCCGAAGTGCCAGCGTAGGACCCCTCATCCTGCGGTCTTCTCACGCCACCCCCTAGGTGCCACATGTGCAATGCTGTGGCAACACCCCTGTCAGGCACGTAGACCTGGGCGGGTGTGGGCGGCACCGTCGGAAGTGGCGTGTGTCGTGTGATTGGACAACGTAATTTGGACCTGTTCCCCCCATCTAGGGATCTGGGGAAAAGAGACTCTTTATAATGAGCCCCCGTGGGCTCCATAGAGATGCTTCAGAGATATTCGAGAAGGATTCGGAGAGCTTGGACACGGGCCTTCGACGAGATCGTCACGATGTAGCGAAGTCTTCGTGATGTAGAGCGAAATGCTCGCCGTGTAAATAGTGTAATTAAACCTCAGTTCAGTTTCCCTTCAGCCTCTTCATGCTGCCTCGACATCTTCCTCCCGGGTCTCCGGGGACTGCAAAGGCCTGTCGCAACGACCGGGGCCAGCAGCGGGATACCACGAGCTGTGTCTCGAGCTGTCACACCCAGAGTCGCAACAGGCCTAACATATCATTTAAGACGTCGGTTTCTCCTGTCAGGGCACCCTATCGTGGTGGCCTGCCAAGAAGCAAGATAACCGCGTGAGTGATGAACCACTCACCACCGTGGGGACCTCCAAAAACAGGGATGGAGCACAGCCAACCACACAATCCCGCCCAATAAGCGACAGCACCTTGCCGCCTAGCCCCGGCAGCTTGCCACCGCCGGTCCCACTGCATTTCACACCATATATTAGTGAGTTTAATTCAATAATGAAAAGGAAAAACTGCAACATGTGCCACCGAATTATTCATCTAACTTGACAGCACATTAGTGGTGGCCAGTATATCAAGAAAATGTAATGAATGAGGCATCCGCATAATCAGGTAACTTAATTGCATTCTGACAAACTTTGCAGCGTGGCCACCGAATGAAGCTCGACATTTCTGTGTACCGCAATTAGTAAAACCAATGGAATAAACTCTCCCTTACGTTGTGGCATCCGACACCACGGCGGAGTCCTTTTTGAACTGGGCGACTAGGTCGTTCCAGAATCGCCGCCAGCCTGCGGCCTCTTTGGTCGCGGGCCCCATACCATCCAACATCGTCGCCACTTCTTCCCAGAGGCTCTGCCGGTGGTGAGCACTGCACGTCCCTCCTAGCTCCGAGCTTGGCCTTGCTAGAGCGGGGTGGTCCTCAAGAAAAGAAACTAAAGCTTCTTTTTGAAGCAGGGAAACGTGCCGGCCTGACCGAGCCTTCTTGACGGGCGGTGCTGCGGTTTCGCGGTCATCCATCATGAAATTAGCTTGGTTAGAGCGTTGGATTCACCTATATATAGTATGCGTGCGTATCCTCGAGACTAGTGCGCACGCCAGAACACCGCAGTATTTATCAAAACGGTACAGAATGTACTGTGAAAGCGTCATACTAACTGAACAAGCGCTTATATCGACGAAATATATAGAAAAGTTTACTTATCTTTCCTTTGCAGATGTCGTCTACCACCGCTGTGTGTTCCGTTGCAGCAGATTTGGTCCTCACCGTCTTGCCTTGCCTTACAAAGCTCACCTTCCTTCGTACAGAGTATGAGCAGGGCACGATGAAGCACGTTTATTTTTTAGTGAAGTGAATAACGTCCGCGCGAACACCGCAATTTTGCATCTTTTGCTTGTCAAACGCACGCGGGGTCGTTAAGCGAAAGTACGCTGCGTCGTCTGCTGCTGCGACCGGTGCATTTCCTAACGGCACAAATTCTAAACTCACTAACTCACGCTATTCCCAAATACAATCGCCATACCTTTCAACCTAAAAATATTGCTTTACAAAATTGTATCGTGCGTAATAAATACTGATAATAATGTTTCACTACATAAACCACAATTGCGCCGCGTCGTGCATCCATGCACTCGGTGGAACGACAAACAAAGAAAGTAGACGCCACTGTGTTGAGCACGCCCACGTGGGCACGCCACCCCAACTTCGTCCATTCCCCTCGACGTGAAGCCGCTTTCCATCACAACCATTTGAACACGACGCGCGCCGAGGGCTGGACGATCTAGATTTTAGCCTTTCATGCTATTAGTTCCTTCGAAAGGGGGTGTCGCCAGAGCTCGGAAAGATCCCGAGTTTCGCGAAGCTCGGGCGAAACTCGGCCGATCCTGCATAGCACCCCTGTTTTTCAACTCGACGAGCCCCGAGTGTATCCCGAGCTCATATCTCTCCCATGACGAACGGTCACACGTCAAGCGCACCTTTCGAGCTGACAAAGCTCAGGAAAGCCTTGTGTTGTGTACGAAAGCCTTCGAATCGTCGTCTGAGTCCTCTACTTCCTCGCCTCCGGCACTATTTCTGTCTGAGGGCTCTGGCCAAACAAAGCGCGCATTTTCTGTACAATTCATTCTCGCTGAGAGAGAGGGAATGAAGCACACGAATATAAGAACGAGATCGTGAACTTGGAGGACGCATTGCTCAAGGCATCTCCACTTGGCTGTCCTGTACACCGTTCTCCTCTACCATTCCAGTCAGAAAACGCGAGCTTTCGCGGCCATTCTCTCCGATCCCTACTGGCATTCCAGAATTGAGCAGCAGTATTTCCGACCTCCGTTCTCTCTATCGACTGGTAGTCCTTTTTCATTGCCGCTGAAGCCTGCACTTGGTCGGCTGACACGGAAAAATTTATTTGCGTGCCTTTAGTGTGTATGGCATCACGGCTTTCTCGCCTGTTTTGTTGTCTTACCGCGAACATGTATAGCACTTTGTTCGCGGCCTATGTATCCGATTTCCCTCGATGTATTACAATAGCCCAATTTTGTTTTTTTTACGAACACAGAGAAGCACATTCACGTGGCCTCTGGAAGCGCTCGAACGGTTCATATCAACCGCCATCTCCGATGTTCGCGTAGTTGAAACCATGCATGAATAAAGGCATTCAGCTCCGGAAGATACGCAGTAACGACTTGGGGAGAAAGCAAAAGAAAACGAAAAATGAGAGATGCCATGCTTGCACAAATTCAGCGCTTATGAAAGCAATTCCGAATATGCAGCTGATATAGAAAAAATTGGCTCACGCAAAACAAAAGATGCACAGAGACCTTGGCAGTTCACGTCCAAACGGGATGAACGACAAGCCAGCACCTAGACGCCCTGTGTTTAATGCGAACGTTATCTATCTTCCGTTTCCATCTTCTTTCTCTTTTCGTAGCTCAGATGGCTTTGGAAGGACTCGGCTCTGACGCACAGTTAGAAAGAAGGCTCACTGTGCCTGAGTGTACAATGTATTCCCTGGACCATAATTAGATGCCCCGTGTGCCGGAAACAATGTCCCTTTGTCCATGGCCGTTCAAGCTCTTAGATGCAATCGGACTGCGCTTTTCCGTCCGGAGCGTTTGTAGTTCTAGGGGATCATTGCGTAGCGAAATCGTTTGCACCTACTATTCCTCTCTTCTATTTCTTGTGGTTAACGTCTACTTTGCTTCGGCGCTGTTGGTACAGGCAATCAGGAAAACGGAAATAACAGGGGTGGTGAGATAAAATGGAGTCTCAGGGTAGACTAGAGAACGAAAGCGTTCCAGGGGCAACCGCGGAAAGGCAATGAGCTGTTTGTGTGCGTATGGGTGCGAGGATCTGGTTTAGTGGAGCATTGTACGCCAAAGTTTGCCGTGCTACTTTGCTACGATTGCTGCGTTGTACCGTCCCCCATTTTAGCCTTCGACTGAAATACTGGATAAATAGCAAGGGGCGCTTTGTTTTTGCCCATTGCAATATTAACACTAAAGCATGATTCGATATTTTTTGAGCTTGCACAGATATGTTGCAATAATAGTGAAAGTTGGGCTATTTCGTACGGTAGCATGTTTGGGTACAGCGCGACGACGACGAAGACGGAAGAGAACAGAGAGACAGGGATGAGCGCTGTGTTAATAGAAAACACCAAGGCCACCACAAGGACATAGCAGGGGTTCTTTTGTGATATATCGGCAATTATCAGGTGCTTTTTCAATGTAGTACCTATAACAGGAGGGGAACTGACATTTTGATAGCTCTGCGAGAATACGGGAATGGCCTGAAGTTCACGCTTAAACTGATAAGGGGAAAATATTTTCAGTTCTTAGATTTGATCCTATAGCTTGAGGATAATCATGCTTGTTGGCTTTACTTACTGAAGTCACAGAAACCAGGTAGTGAGAATGGAATTGTGTACTCGGCCTTAAGATCAGCTGTAACTAAGCCTTATGCACACGGCATTGAGCACAGCTTCACATCAGAGATTAAGAGGCAAGAAATTGCCGGGTACCCTACATATGTGCTAGCTACGTGCACAGAAAAGCTAATCAAATTGCTAAAAAGTCAGGATATTTGAAATGGAAAAATGTTCAAACAAGAAGACTGCAAATAAGTAGCAGTACTACCATATGTACATAAACTGTGGCATAGTTTGAGCAACGTCGGCCACCGGTACAGGGTAAAATCAGTGCTCCTCAAAAAATTTCTATAATTTGCCCACTAGTTCGGAGGAAAATGGAGCGCAATGGCAATGAAAGAAGTGACTGTGGAATTAAGCATGTATTTTCGTTTGTGCCCTGCCAGCGCGGTATTGCTTCCCAGATCCCAATTACATGTGGGCGGTCATACGTGGGCCAGAGCGGCCGATGCATTAATGCGCGAAGCAACGTGACTAAACGGAGGCACACAGAAAAGCCACCGGCGTGCTACAGTTCATGAATTGTAATAATTAGTGTGAGCAATGAATTATTTACCGTTTAATGTTCTAAGTATACAACCATAAGTATCAACTTCTCGTACAGTGCAAGATATATCTACCTCATTTGAGTAGAAGAAGATGTTTAATGAAAAGAAGGAGAGGTCGGCCTGGAAAGTGGGTTTCTGGCCTTATACTCCTCACTTATTTGAGTAATTACCACAGGAAGTAGCAGTGCGCTCCATAGAGTAAGTAAATATTACTCGGACAATAAGAAATCACTGTATATTACAATCCCACTCTGTCGACACCTCCGTTTTTATCATTTTTTTTTTTGCCGTTCATTCTGTGTGGTTTCTTACCTTAGGACTGGGCATAGTTATTTTCGACCAATAAAAACGCGCGCAACTTCTTTTTAAAAATGAGAAAAAACGAAAACAGCACTCAAAAGATGTTTATATGAGCGAACAACAACAACAACCAATTCATTTGTTTTTCCGAAGTACTCATTTTTAGCAAATATATGGAAGGCAACAGGGATATTGGAAAAGAAGCGAAACGTGTGGCGTGGTGAGCTGAATTCCCGTTTATTCATGATGAATGACCTTCCAGCAGTTGACAGGATCCCTTCATGAATTTCAATCATGTGTTACTAAACATATTGTGAGATACCTTAGGAAAATTCTAAACGTGACGAACGTAAAGGGAAGTGCTCGTTTTCTCTCGGTCACAACCGCAATAAGCAATCAGCCAGTGGATAATAATGCAAAGAACCAGAGGCGCAATGTTTATCTTTTCTTTTTTTGAAGCATTATTTAATTTGAAGCAAGAACGTAAACCAAAACGAAAGTGTGTGAATAAGCGATACGGTGCTGCTGGAACCCGTTTGTATTTCCTACGGTTTGTATCGCGGGACTTTAGTCACTATGTTGAACCAATGCCAGTAGTTTGCGACTCGCGGCTGCTGACAGGCTTTCTGCTACTTTTGTTTTCTTTTGTTTTGGGGGGGGGGGGGGATCAGTTTGCGAGCAAAGTTTTCCCTCATCCGGTACTGCCATAGCGCTCATTACAAAAAAGGGCACGTCTCTACAACGCTTTCTAAATGGATTGCTTCTGTGCAAGTGTACACATAAACAAAGTAAACTACAATTATTCAAGTGCCACATATGCGTGCCTCTATTAGCATATTGCGATGCTTCTGAAAGCCTCGCATGCAATCACGGCGGGTAAACACTGCATATATTACCCATAAAAGCGGCAGTGAAAGACCAGGCAGACTACATAAACAGAGCACTTGCCCACTATACGCCGAAGCTGGACGTTTTAGCGAGACGATTCTTGAAATTAATTTGGCGCACTAAATCGTACATCATGTATTGACTATCGTACAAGTAGGACATGCTGCGGAATGCCCGCTCTATTCTAATTGAATCGGCTACAGTTTTCCATTACAGAATGGTTCATTCCCTGATATAGTATTTGCCGCCCTGTATTATTGCTGTTTAATGCACTGAATTAATGCAGTTTCAAGCGTAGACGTGTCTATATTTAGACTTCAGCTCACTCAGTAGTATTCATTAGGTGAGATAGAATCTGTCTAGGTACAAAGCCCTCTAAGCACAAAAGTTCTCTGGGACAGCTAGCGACTTGACGCAATAAAGCAGGAAGGTTGTGAAAAGTGACACGCTATGATATTTACGCCATGAATTTCCGCTTCATTTTCAGTGAACAAGTGAAACGCAGGTATCACGCAGTTACTTTTCGGTACAATGACACTGCACGAGAATCTAGATATGGATGGTGGAATTGTAGAGACAAAAATGATTGTTTCAAGTAATTCAATTTATTACATCATTTCAGTTTATTACTTTGCTCTAATATATAAAACGGTTGAGCAAATATTTTGTATTCTTCAAATTATTTTTCGTTTTCTTTTCTTCCGTGTTGGGAGCACGACATTCGAACTGTTCTACGCAATGTTCAATAAATCTCGTTTTTTTATAAATATTCGTGCACATCATACCCTAATATAAGTTTTCTAAAATAATACCATTGAAAAGTGCGATCAGTTAGCGTTACCTTGAGTTATTATAGTTCACTGCGTTTATAACATCCTTCATAACAAAAAAATAATCACTAAAGCTTACGAAATGCGGCCAATTTTAAGACGGTAACGAAAGAGTTCGGAACGAAACAGATAAGCACCATACATCACAAGCCAACAATAAGCTGTTTACTTTTGTATTTCATAACGCTTGCGATGTTCCTGGGTAGGTTCTGTTTTGGCTCGCATTGATTCGAATTTCGTCACGTTTTTTTCGCCGGTAGTTTCGGTCTGACGTGTGAGATTTGTCGCGTTTCCTTCACGCAGGGCGTGGCTAGTTTTGATAACAGCCTTGAATTTCGGTGATGAATATATCTAATTACGTAAAACTTTCGCGACGTATAAAAATTGGACACGCCTTAAATTAGCACACACTGCAATTTTATAATATAAAGAGCTGCCCTCGAGTCCTTAATAAAATGTTAATTATCCAGCTTTTGTTAATTAGTCACCTCAATAGCATTTTAGCTGTAGAAAAGTATCTCCGCCTCAACATGCAGTTCTTGTGCCAAAAGGAAGGAGCCTTACTGTCATAGGATTTTCATTCAAAAAATCTTCATTATCAAAAAAATACACCCTGTACTTCGTGAGGTGAGATGAATCTCATTAACAGTCCGTGGGCCTTTCATTCCAGAAATTGCGGCGACTGTCATCAGAGGAATTCCGCCAGTAAGTATAATGCGACAGTGCAAAAAACAGAAATCACTTGGATGTACAAACAAGCGATTGATTAATCTTAAGAGGAGGTGCTACTCGAAAAACGCAATTTTTTTGTACAATTAGATATTTTTTTTGCTGTTTACTTGCTGTCACAAGTTTAGTGTGTCTACTTACAGGACAAAAAAAGTCCAGGTTATAATTAAACTCGAAGTAGGTTAAAGAGCACAAGGTGGCTACTAATAACTAAAAAAATCTTATTGTCTAGAGTCCCTCGGAAAATTGAATCCTGGCTCCTTGCCATTGCACTTCGCATGAGGAGTTCGCCAAAGCCACGTGTTCATATTAATCATGATTCCGAAGCTCTCGTGATGGAAGAAATTATTTTAAAAAGCATACCCTTGCCACATAGATGATCTTTCATTTCTACGCTTAAAATGCGTTTTTCTCAAGATGCAATTTTGGAAACCTTCTAGCGTTTGGACAACGCGTTTTTGGTATTTCTGATGACCAGACCGGGATAAAATTTTGCCCACATATTTCTTAACCTGTGGAAAATGCAATTATTTCTTTTCAAACTTGCTATCTCTTATATACTCATTATGGTGTTAAAGTAAGCAATTAGTATGGGCCGAGCACTCTAAGACTTCTCATAACAATTTTTTTGGTTAATTATTCTGTCCAAAAGACATTTTCTTATTAGTTGTTTCAACTCTGCAGTTGATATGGAGCAATATGAGCCATTAATGGCTAACAAACAGAAAATTTAAGTGGCCGAAAAAGTGTGTCCAAAAGGAACTATATTTAAGACATTGTCATGGTGCAAAAGGAACGCTGCGAAACTTACTATAAAACTGATTAAAATTTTGAAATGCACGTAGAAACCTAAGTAAACAGCAGAAATTTGATTGCCGTGGGCTACAGAATAAAGGAACTTTTTTTTCGAGTGGCATCTGCCTTTAAAAGGGAAAGTACGCCTTTAGGTTTCGCGAGCGTCATACATATACTGATATTTTGAAAAACAGCATCAAAATCGTCTTCACTGCTGTGAAGATACTTATGCACCTCTCATTTGAGACAATCGAAGTAGCGAGCTAGCAATGTTTTGTCGCTTACATTGTAAGAAAAAGAAGAATCAATTCAGAGTCGTTGCACACCACTGACCCACTTTAGTTCTCCTGTGACCTCTTTTAAAAGTTAGAATATGTGTGGTTCGTGCCGTGTGGCCAAAGATGGCAGGCAGCCACTGATGATGAATCTCACAAAAATAACCTTTATGAACAGTGAGAACTTGAAAATCTTATGCGTACGATTATAACTGGGCTTCCAGCGAGCACGCCTGCCATCATCCTACGCCAACGCCGAGCACACACCGCACGCACGTTAGCTCCCTGCCAGTTCGTCGTCTAGTGCTCGCGCAGCGTGTCCGCTGCCGCTTTTGTAACCGGCATACTGGCAGCGCGCAAACCAACTTCGCAGCACATGTCGGTATCTGGTGCGCGCAGTTCCCACAAATCAGAAAAAGAGTTATCTTTTCTGCATTGGCCAGTTGACGCCGGTGCGGCGCGTTACGATTGGCTGCCGTATGGAAGCAAACCAACCTATAATTGTTGGAAGGTACTGTGGTGTACGTCACGTCACGTACACGCGGCGTACGTAACGTGACTTGCGCTCTATTAAACCACTTGAAGTGACATTTAGCATGTCAAGAACACAGACAAATGGGTTCACGTGTCATTAAGTACTGCACTGAGAGAAAGGCTTATATATAGCTATGTGCTTTTTCGCAACCACTAAAAAAGAAGGTCATAAGCTCCATTTCCATGCACCTCTTTCTGCTTTTGTAACAGGCATGCACGAAAGTTTACTCGTTTCCATATTTTGAGGTATACATAGGGTTTCGTCCGAGAATAAAATACGAGTGCGATTGTACTGCGAGCCGCACCCACAGAGAATACAAAGGAATGCAAAGGCTTATGTACGCAAGCCGCTCTGGGGCCCCGGCACGAGTACTCTCTAGTATGTTCATTTGTTTGAAAACGTGAGCATTGTTTCTAACGTTATTACGATCAATGGAATAGACTACGTGTTCACAATGAAATAAGTGTCACGTGGACTAACCATGCGCTGGCACATACGCTGCAATTTAGGATTACGACACGGGGGCTTGCTTTTACAATGAAGCGATCATTGGTAGTTTATTATGACGCGACGTCTGAGGCAAACAATAATGACAACGTCATTGTGCATTTATACGTCCACAAACCCCACAACAGATTCTCCTAAACAAAGTGCCTGCGACATCATAGGTGCTCTTTGGATTGTACGCGCTTCGAGAAAACAATCCTTGCTAAAGCCGCTATCACAACAATATCAAAGCTTTATGCGACACGATGCACAATTTGTTTTAAGCAAGGACAAATCAATGAAAGGCGATTTCACAATGTGAATAAGGGTTCATCGCGCGTCGTAATTATGTATTGCGAATCATGCACCTTCGCGTTTCTTGTTACAGAACATTCACGGTGGTTATTTACATACCTTGTTGTGTGGCCCTGGTCTCGAGAAGCCCTTTTTTGTATGGCCAAATAAATGTTTCAGCTTCAGTCATCAGCAGTATTAACTTTATGGTAACCATGCGTTTTTCTTAACGATTTGCTGGAGTCGACCCGTACAACCGTTTTTCTTACGATATTTTCATTCTGCCAATATGTCGTTTTCATTAAGGCATCTCTCTAAAGCTAGAATAATAACCTCTGATGCAGGCTCTTTGACGTCTTTCGATATTAGTGGAGCAAGCACTTTAATGACGAGCTCATTTTTATGGAGCCTTTTTTATGTGCGCTCTTTCAGTCGGTCGCATATGGCGTGATGTTTGCGTCACAGGATTTGCACAGAAGTTCCAATACAAACAATACAAACAACTTATTCAGGCGAAAGCCTCAGGTTCCTCATCAAGAAGATGGCAGCGGAATGCGCAACAAAACCCGAGTGACATCATGAAAAATCACATCAAAAAGTTAGAGCAGCTTGCCCTGATTCGCCCAAGGCTGGGTCACAGCAGAGCTGGTGGGCACTTAGCTGGTCCTGGGTTTGCTTGGCTTTTACTTTCTCACCCATCACTTTCTCACCCTTTGCTATACTATACTATACTATACTATACTATACTATACTATACTATACTATACTATACTATACTATATACTATGCTATACTATACATAGCTATGCTCGCACTCTTGTCTTTGTCTTTTTTAAACCTGTGTCTTTTTGTCTCTTTCTCTGTATGTCTGTTTGTGTCTGTATTTCTATCTTCTCATCCTTTCTACCCATTCTTTCTATTTCTCTCTTTCTCTTTCTATCTCTTTCTGTGGGCGACACGTAAACCTCCACCATAGTGGATCTGCTGTAAAAAACGTATGGCAGCTCCCCTGCTGTGAAACCTCGGGAAGTGCGTAGCATGGGCACCCAGCGATTCCCGTTCGTAGAGTCTCCACTCTTTTGTTTACCAAAGCGGAATTAACACCAATGTCTGAAGTAAGCACCAATGTCTGAAGTAAGCATGCGTGGTTTTTCCGGCAAGTGTAGAGTCTTGTTAGGAAGATTCGTAAACTCGGTGTGCGACACTGCACTACTCTTTGCTTCGCTTTATTCACTACCTGCTCTTTACGGCAGTTGAAATAGGCGTCGTCCGCAGTGAGTTCCGTCAAGCTGCTTTCACTATCAGATGCAGCGATGGCGAAGCACTGGGGCAGGGCCATTCACTCGCTCGGCGAGACGGTGGCGCTCTCTTTCGCGTGGCTCCAGAGTCAACCGCATGTATCCGAAATGTTTTTAGCAATTTTACGTTAATCATTGCGATAGCTTTGTTGTTTCCGTTATATACTTTGTTCATTTATTTCAACCAGATTTTCATCATTGCTAGCATTGTTATGGCCAGTAGTCAGCACTTTGCTGTGAGCGTGATGAGGCCACATGAGATGTATGGATGGACGCCAAGCCGAGCCCCTGAAGTGCTCAGCAAGAGACATTAAAGGCTTTCGCCTTAATACGGACGCAGTCGTGCAACTGCATTAATTGGCGGTCAGACACGCGCGCTTTGACTCTGCAGCCTTAGCTTCATTGCTAAGAAAATTTGTCGACGAGTATAGTTCGTTCGACTGCATTCAAAACATTAAAGCACACTGGAGAGCGTCACAGACTTTCGTAATGAGAGAGTAAGCGCCAAGCTAGAAGGCTTGTGCAAAAAAAGGAAATAGCTTACCGCCTTAGCCAATGGTACGAGTTGTCGCTGCAATTGATGAAATATTTAGACAAAATCGGACAGTGAGACTTGAAAATGAATTGTTGATCAAGACAACTGCATGAACGAAGTGGCAGTTGGGGGGGGGGGGGGGTTGTAAGGTATTGTAATTAAGTCAGTTGTTTGAAACAACATTGCATTTCATAATGCTTTCTGCCCGAAGGTTCAATGCCTCATTCATGAACTTGGCGGCACATGAAAGCAGGATCGCGTAGTACCTTTCCTTTAATACAGTACATGTTGCATACTATACCCCTATCTTTTTGTTCCAAACACAGTGATGTGTGCCATGGAAGAGGGCGTTTTATCGGAGGGTCAAATTGCATACGGCCCAGCAAAAGTAAAATGCTCTAAATTCCTTCCATTTTATTCTATGCACATACTGAACATATTACCTAGTGACAGCCGCATACAGTTCTCCCATTGTTAAGCTCGAAGTACGCGAAAGTATTGCCATTTTTCTCAAGGACAAACATACGCCGCATTCTTTGCGGCATAGTTCTCTCGAATAGTAGACCTGTAAGGAAGCAAGGCGCAAGCGCGTAGCAGTGCGCGTTTTCTTGTGTGACAGGGGTTGTCTTCTGTGCAACTGGAGTGGTTTATAGACTTGGGAAAACAGACTGCTGTTGGGCGAGCTGCTTAAAATGACAAATGAGTTCAGCATGGAATTAACGTGAAGTGAGACGCAGAATTGTGCAGCACAAATGGATATTCGACCTTAAGAATGGAAGACACGTGCATTAAAAAAGGAGTAATCGGTTCATAGGACTGTGTAGTAGTGTGTACTATGCAAGAGGGTAAGAGATCTCCGAGAAAAAAGTGATCTTCACAGTGGAAATCCAAAAAGCTGCAGGAAGGGGAAGATGGAAGCTTGCGATGAAAACAAAAACCGGCAGATCCCACGCACTGTAGTAATCGACGTAAAGCGAAGCAGCCAGAAAGGAGCAAATCCTGTTTTATATAATTTGCATGTCATGTTTTACATGTTAGGACGTGTCATTTATGTTCGTCATACAGTCACGTCGCGCAATACCAATTTTGGTGTATATCAAGTTAGCGAACTGGACGCAAGCGCACCATGAGCGTGGCATGTAAATGGCGTTGTAGATGACACGCATGCCAAGATTTTCATGTTACCACCTGCCACTTATGTCCGTTATACAGTCATGTCACTCAATACCAAATTTGGTGTATATAACGAAACGGACGCGAGCGCGCCATGAGCGTGGCATGCAAGTCATGCCGCACATGACAAGTCATGATTTTCATATTACCACTTGTCATTTATGTTCGTCATACGGTCACGTCACTCAATACCAAGTTTGGTGTACATCAAGCTAACGAAACGGTCGCGAGCGCGCCATGAGCGTGGCATGCAAGTCATGTCGCACATGACAAGTCATGATTTTCATATTACCACTTGTCATTTATGTTCGTCATACAGTCATGTCACTCAATACCAAATTTGGTGTATCTGAAGCAAATGAAACGGCCGCGAGCGCGCCATGAGCGTTGCATGCAAGTCATGTCGCACATGACAAGTCATGATTTTCATATTACCACTTGTCATTTATGTTCGTCATACAGGCACGTCACTCAGTACCAAATTTGGTGTATATCAAGCTAAAAAAACGGCCGCGAGCGCGCCATGAGCGTGGCATGCAAGTCATGTTATTCATGATTTTCATGATATGACCAGCCATTTACGTTCGTCATAGAGTCATGTTATGTCATACCAAATTTGGTATAAATCCCATTAACGATACGGCCGGGAGAGCACAAAGTCGTAGGCGGCTAGATAGATAGATAGATAGATAGACAGCTAGATAGATACGCTCAAAATCGCCGAAGTTCGCTAAGAAATGCTTCGCATTTAAAATCCGTGTAAACGGTTGTTAGTGGAGTTGGCTTCTTCAAAGCTACAACTGGTCATCACCCACAACACTGTTGTAGCCATCACCCGCGACACTGCAAAACACTGATATTTGTCGGATAGGCGAGGCGTATAAGGCGAATCTGTAGCTACTACGGAGACTAAGTTCACCGCATAAGCAACCTAAAGGAAACATTAGTTGAAAGAAACTACCCGCAAGACGCCATAATCAAGGTCAACGAAGCATGTAATGAACGAAGCATATAAACTAGATAGGAAATCAACCCTAGCTAAAACGGCCTCCGTAGCACAACCCCACCAGCCGCTAATATTTATAGCCAAATACTGAAATGCGCTCCCTAACATAAATTATATCCTTCGTAAGTATTATCCAATACTGGCAAGCAACGAGCGCCTTGAAAACCGTTTCCAGAACTACCAAAAATCATGTACCACCGCAATAGGAATTTTAAAGACATGCTAGTGCATGCAAAAGTACACCCGCATTCTACGGCCCACATGTCACCTTGCTCTTCTCCAAGATGCAACACTTGCAAACACCTTCAAAACGACATTATAGTTAAAAGCACCGCAAGTGATTACGTCCATCATACAAAATCTAGTTTTACCTGCATTAGTTGAAACGTTATCTACATGATCGAATGTTCATATTGTCAGAAACAGTACATTGGCGAAACGGGACAGCCTGTTAATTTTAGATTAAGCGGGCATCGCGCGAACACGGCGAAGAAATTACCGAAAGCAGGGGCACAGCATTTTAATATAGTAAGTCCCAACTTCGACAATCTCAAACTTTACATGCATCAGTCAAACTACCGGTACCCAAGAGACACAAACTATACAAAGTCATGCCTTATTCAGAAGTTCAATACACTCCAGCCAGCAGGTATAAGCGTTTCTAAGGTGGCTCTTGAAACTATTCGAAATGGTACATACACAACGAAAACCAATGAGAGTTAACCCTCCTAGGAATTTCAGACCTACCATTGTTAAGTGGGGTTTCTTCTTACAACCGTGATTCAGCGAAACGTATGTTTCTCTATGAATATGTTTCTCTATGAACTCGCCTAACCCTTTCAGTCCCAGTGATTCCAATTGGAATCATAAATTATGTAGGTTAGTCAGCAAGCATCTGGTAAAGATAAAGCGTTGTTCTTCCTCAAGAGCCCGTATTTAGCATCTGCCCTATATGTGGTGTCAACATGGTACACACAATACAGCGAGGTCACGTCTGAACGAAGAAATTACAGAAGCGGTCGTGCTGTTCGCGCATTTCGCTGAGGCAGCGTCTTCTTTCACCGTGCAGAGATAGGGCATTTATTTTAGTTCTGCGCCAGAAATTTGAATTTCGGCTATTGGACATTATGCTATCCTATCTAGATAACATTTTAAGTAATAAATGAACTAAAAATTATTGCATTATTATTAAATAAAAATTATTTATTAAATTAATTGGCACATTAATTACTCTTCACTGAAAAATGTGAACAGAGTTTGTCAGCTTTTTTGGACTACCACGATCATGTGCATCTCCAAATGTGAAAACTAGTTGCTTACATTGAAAATAGTTAATTCGGGACTGAAAGGGCTAAATCGTAACGACTCATTCGTTTCGCGGAGCCTTCGAAACCCTTAATTCGGCTTCTTACAATTATTTTGAGTAAAAGTTGATTTCAAGAAGTTGCTGTCATATCTTGTGTAAGTGTTGTATCAGTTTCGGCGACAACGCATATCGGTACACTCGAAAGTAAACTGCTTCACTTCGTTCCTCAAGTTCGACCTGTCCGCGATACCCTACCGATTGCCTCGGCGGATTGCACTCATGTATCGTCATTGCTTGCCTGGCTTGTGGCGTCGAACTTCGCAGAGCAGTTGATTATCCCGTGGTGAAAAGCACCGCGAATAGACCCGGGTGAAAAGCACCGCGAAGTTCACACAATACATGCAGTTGCTACGTCGGGCAAGCACGAAAGTTCTAGTTACACACCTCGGCCATTTCTCACTTTCTAACCAGATTCAATTTACTAGTAAAAGTATACCGGCATCACCCTCGCCTCATGACTATCTTTCACAAGTTAGCTAAGCATTCGCCGAGCCGCGTTCCGAGCACACCCTATGGGACTTTGCGTTCGTTGGTGTCAGGCGCTGAGTCATGGGTCCATAGTGGATTAAGAAACTAAGCTGTATGCCGGTGGTTAACGGAGAATATTAAAATACGTACGAACGTCAGCGCAGGAGGCAAGTCCCCCAGGTTTCTTTTCATCTCCCTCTTTCCCTCCACCATCTCGTTCCCATGTGTAGGGTAGCAAACCGGTCATTCTTGACTGGTTATTCTCCCTGCCTTTCATTCTCTACTATTTATTCTGTTGCAATAGCACACTGCGCGCTTTTTATTACGAACAGCTTATGTTAATATTAAAGTTAAATACGGAACCCACGCCCATGATCTGCAGTGATGATATTCATGTCATATTTGGTTAAGATGTCCTAAATATATCGCTTTATAAATGGCGTAACCAAAGCGTGATTTTTATAAAAGAGGCAAAGGTTTTTTGCCGCATGTCGAGGCGTAAGCTATCATGCTGTATACCTGAAAATGTAGGCAATCATGTGCTGCGTTTCCCGATACCACTTTCAGAATTTCTTCCGCTGGTCCGCAGTAAAGGGCATAATTTTTTACTATACTACTTAACTTGTTATTTTCTGACTTAAGTACCTTTACAGGTAGCTTTACTGGACATCATTTTGAGATACGAGCGCTGGTAGTCGGGCACTTAAGTAATGTAAAAACAAAACCACCAATCGCTCTTATTTAGTCTTGGTATACATACTTTATTCTCACGTAGGTGACACTTGCACTTGTTGACTTTCACCATAAAGTCAGTCAGGCAGCGGGGACGCACTTCAGAAAACACAAAAATTGTTGTTGGTATAAAAGCGTTCATTTCTCTTCCAAAAGAAAAAAGTAACTAAACACCCTCAAAACATCAGTTTTGCCCATACGCAATCGAGGCACTCGTTTTCCTTAGATTGATTACCAACGCCGGTGCATTTTTCAAACGTACGAGTCGGTTCTTGTGTATTTCAGTAGTTTGTTAGCTTTTTTTTCCGTATTTAAAGGCGTGCTATCAACAACGTGTGCACAGGCAAAAAAAAAGCTGAAAATGCATAGTGCAGTACATCTGTCAAAATGTTCAAGAGCTTTCTGGGACGCGCGGGATGTTCCCATTTGTCACCATATTTCAAAATGCTATTGTTGAAGCGCAACCAAGGATTCACGGAGTCCATTTATTCAACTCCCGAGCCAGTAGGAATGGATCCGCAAAAAAATAATAATAAAACCTTTTACTTTACAGCAAACAAGTGAATTCAGAAGGGTGCATCCCCGTGTGATGCAACAGCGACACTATTCATGATAGCCTAATGCGAAACTCTACTGCTTGAATTTATTATCGGAATAATTTATGTGATCCTTGAAAGTTTTCTTTTGCTAGAGCACTGCGTTACACGCACTCATATCAAGCTTATGTTTGTTTAGCTCAAGGCCTTTACGCAATTCTCTGGATATTTGTCACGAAACTGCAAATTATTTGACCAAGAGCGGTGGCGTTTTTGTATCCGAAACTTGAATAGCGTTGCAGAAGAGACAACTGAAATACAGGAACGGTAAATGAAGCCGAATAAGTGAATCGCAGTGCGCCGTACGTTTTTTGTCAGAAGCGCCTACGTGTCGACGGCATTTTGCTCTCGCAAAATGTTTGGTTTTTTCATGTAGAAGATCATACATGAATATTAGGAAAGTCGTGCCAACTGTCCACAACGCATTCGGAATTGCCTTCTGAAATGCGATAAAGGAAAGGCTATAGTTATACTGTCTGCGCGGCAAGCGTGCATTGACGAACATTGTTCATGCGTCCGAAAGATGTGATAGCAGGCATGTAGCAAGCACGGAATTTATGCACGCCCTCGTATATACCCTCCAGCGTAAGAAAATATGCGCTTGCTCAATGGTGTTCGCGAAATAACTTTCATTAAGCAGCGTATTTCTAAAAAAGAAGACTGTGTGCGTTTAACTTTGATGTCACGCATACTGACGATAGGCCAAGTATAACATCTTACATGGAACATGGTGACACTAGGTGAGGCACACATTTCAACCATCGCAAACGATACATATGATCACTTGCGTTTACACATGATGACAATAATGGCAAGCACCAGCGATTTCAATATAATTACAGGATGCTGAGAATGCTCGGTGTACAGAACGTATTCATCTGGCTAAGAAATCTGGCTTTAGCAAGACGAAAGCATGTAACATAAACAAAACATTGCTGTTTCAAATCAGAATAGTAAATACTCAGCGATGCACATAAGTACTCGGCGAGCAAGAAAACGTTTAGTCGTTTTAATGGCCGAGACTGTACGGCAGAGACAGCTTCAAAAGTTTAGTAACAGCTAATACTCATTCCAATCAAGCAAGTTTCTGCAACTAATAAGGAGGTGATCACATTCCTACAGAATTTGTCTTTAGTGGTTTTTAGAACATGTCCACAGAATTTAAAGCAGTGATGCCTACAAATTGTATTTGACTAGTAATAAATGTGAAAACTCACGCGGTCCCTTAGGCATTCACACAAATAATGCAAGGTGCTTCATTTGTGCAAGACCACTTCAGTTTTATAAGAGGTGCGTCTTTTACTAATCGTGCAAGCACCATTGTAAGTATTTACTCGGCTGACACAGGTACAGTAGAACGTGCACCTTTTCGCAAATGTCTTGGCCCTTATACACTAAGACGACCCAAAGGCAAAAGCAGGCATCTTCTCCTTCTTCTTCTTTGACTTCGATCAATTGACCCTCGACCGCCCCCCCCCCCAAAAAAAAAGCCTTCTGCACTATGAAATGCCTCCACGGTCAAAGGCTATGCAAGCTTTCTGCACTTCACCTTAACAGTCAAGGAATGACGTTATGATTACGAGACAGATTGATCTGTGACGTCATGATGATGTCATATGGTGAAAGCATCAAGTGAGAATGATCTTTTCGCATCACTCGTGTAGGACGTCGACGTGGGATGCCGGCATATTTTCGCGTTTGGTGACGAATCTATGGCATTTGACTTAATAAACTAGCTGAATTTCTTCAGTCGGCATTTATCAGAACGTGTGTAAGCAATTAATATTCCAGGTCTTTTTTCCCACAAACTGTACGAGATTGGAAATTGTTACCAGAAGACTATGTTTCTGTATCTGATAATTTTTATTCCCGATTCTGTTTACAATGATGTATAATATTCCTAGTTTTTGTTTGAGCTTTCTGTTACCTTTGAACATGCTAACCTATTGTCTTTTCAGCTTGTTTGTGTTGGTGTTGACCTCGTTTCATATATTTTTTGCTTGTCACTGTAAAATATGTAACATATGACTCTACAGTTGCATCACCTGCGATAACGCCTTCGACGCAACGCAGGTATCCTGTAAATAAATAAACAAATAAATAAATAAATAAATAAATGTGTTAGCACAGCGATGTCACCACTACTCGACATTAGCAGACGTCATTGGCCATAGTTCACAGAATATTAGCGAACAGCAGGCGTCATTAACCCGTGCGAACAACTGAAGATAATATGTAGCAAGCCGGAGCGCCAGTCAACGAACTTCGCTATTAAAAACCATAGCTTCGTGAATGGAAGGCGTACACTCGGGTATGTTCTCGAACATCATATAGTTGGTGATTGCGGTATTCGTAGAGATTTGCTTATCTTTTTTTTTTGTTAGAACGATGTAATATATTTACTTTCTTGTGGTTACTGCACTGCTGTTCTTTTTTTATTTTTCTGTATTCATTCATTTTTGGACAATACAAGACATTGCCCACGGTCAGAACAAAAGGAGGTGGTGAGCTTCTCGACGTAGTCGTGCTCGTGCTGGGCGTAACAGCAGTGCTTACTTAACTGCATATTATCGAAATAGAAAATGGGCGTTATATACAAAGTCACCAAAGCAGTAAGCATCACCGCAAGACATTTCTACATTATGAAATGTTATCAGATATAGCAACAGGCTCTGTTATTTAGCACAGCTACACAAATTAAAACTCATTGCAATGCCCACATAAACACATGGGTTTGCACATATATACACAAACACATGCACACACATTTTATGGAAAACTGCAGTTCACTCAACCATGCCCTTAAGTGCAATGTATTCTAAATTTTGAAAGAGGGACCGAATTTTCATGTTAAAATTTTTAGCATTGGTGCACGATCCTGCCAGTTTATTTATTGCGGGGTGTTCATAACATAATTCATTAGTTTGATAGTCTATTGATTGCAT
>JALIZH010005555.1:0-22180 GCA_030522465.1 Rhipicephalus appendiculatus | reverse complement strand
TGTGAATGTTAAAATAGGCTAACATGCTCAAATTCCAGCTTTCTTGCTTCGTGAGAGGGCACTGCAAGGCGAAGTTTCGTTAGGTTAAGGTTTACATCAATCTGAGCACTCATCGTCACTGTAGGAATACATTTGCGCGTTTCTGAAAGCTTGAATTCCGTGTCGGTGCCATATATACTTACGTCCATTAACGTCGGCAAAATTTTGTCTACGGCAGATGCCACTCTGCTTTGACGTCTATGGCTTAGAATGGCTTTTACGAAGTCATTCTCCCTTCGAATCGAAATGTCTGACAACCCTTTTTGGGACAACTGTGGTAGCGAGGAGACATTACGGCGTATCTTCTGCGACTGTCCTCGCTATAATGGCCAGAGAAAGCCACTCACAGTCGCAATAGCTAGCCTAGATCGCAGACCGATGACGGCGGAAACCATTCTTGAATGTCGTCCAGAGCATAGAGTTTCCTAAAATTAACTTGCAAAAATTTTTGCGATTAAGAAGGTTTCTTTTGTATTTTTTTTTTGTATTTTGCTTATTTCTACGTTTTGTATTTCTTCAAAGAGTGCAATCCTGCCTACATTTTCAATGATATTTCTTATTGTGCCACTTTCAACTATGTATTTATGTCCGTTTACTTGTTTAGATGACTTCATGAATGCTGTTACTTTTTCTGCCTTGTATTGCTGGGATGTGGGTCAAGTCAAGCTCCGTTTGTATCGCAGCTTTTTTCCCGCATTCCTCACCACACATTGTATCTTGTTTCATGAATGACTGCGAAACTGTAAAAAAAAAGTAACATTGTGGTGATATAAACTTCAAACTTCAACTAGGGGGGGACTCTGACGCTGCGATCGCTCAGCCACCATGGGAATGATGGGTAGTACATAAATTTGCCGAGTCTTCGTGCTTACGGCTTTGAACGCACTTGTGGCTTTGTTTACTGTTGCGTTTTCGTTCTTTTTCAGATAAAAGAATGTACTGTTGTGAACTTCGTGAGCGTATTTGAATTCGGTGAGCCTAAAAAGGTCAAGGTGGTGAGGCGTATCTGCTAAATCCTTTGCAGAACTTCGTATGGCGGCAAAGCGGAATTCAGGCCACGCGGAGCCAAAAGAACGAAGACTAAGCAAGACTAGGCAAATTTGTGTACTACCCATCATTCCTATGCTGGCTGAAGCGCCGTGCGTTGCATCTCCCATAGACACTAGCGCCAGAGTTCCCTCTAGTGTATTTATAGGAAAATCTATGGTCCGGAGAGGTCATCGCGTGTGAAGGCGACGAAGGCAGTGCTCAACTTCTTGAAGACATCAGACTTTCTCCGGAGGTTATAGACTAATGGCGTTACCATGACTATGAGTTGTGCGACTTTGTGCGTGCGTGCTCTCCCTCTCTCTATGCTTAAAACTCCCCCCATCCCTATCACAGTGTAGTGTAGCATACGAGTCTTCCTAGACTGGTTAACGTCCCTGGCTTTCGTTTCTCTCCTGTTCCTTCCTTTCTTAGCTGGTAGAGGCAAAACAGGGCCCTTTTCTCAGTACCCACCCTTTCCTCAGTACCCGTTATTTTGCGCTGTTTTGCTTCTACCAGCTATGAATCGTTACTAGCTTGCACAGTTTTCAATCCTAGTCGGTTTCCTTGCTTCCTTCCTTACTTATGTAGCGATGTGGAAACCTGTGTTGCTTCGGCGTGGGGAAAGGGGGGAGCGCTGGTGTGGGACGCGGGATAGATGGAGGGCGGGGCCAATTGTCCCTTTTGCACTCCCCCTGACGACGCCCACGCTTACGTCACCTCTTTTCGCGCATGCTGCAGAGAAAGGGAGAGAGAGACTCTTTATTAGAAAACAGATTTTTTCCGGCGTTTGTATACCGCTGGCATGCTACTAAAGATTCCAGAACAGAGGGACGAAAAGGATGATAAAAAAATGCATACTGCAGTTATAGTGTCAGCTATGACACCATTAGTCGTTTAGCTGACAGTTAATACGAATGACGAGGCGCTGCCGGTTCATCTGCTATTCACACCTAACAGCGTCTGAGTTATAGGAATAGCGTGAATGAGTGATTTGTGCGGAACTGAACCGTAGCTAGCAATGTCTCTTCATGAATGCATGGCAGTATATGACTATATCAACTCGCACAGCGTGCGAAGCTGATTTTCCAGTGGTAGGCCATTTAATCTGACCAATGTGTGGGAGCTAGCTGGTGTATGCATACCGCGAAGTTTACCCAAACAGAAAGCAAGAAAATGATTTCCTTGCAGTTTTGTGCAAATAGAAATTGGTCCTTTTTTTTCAGCGCGAACTCGACACAAAGACAAAGGAAAAAGGCACGAAGAAGACACTCTTAGCGCTACTAGCAACAACAATGTTTATTTTTCCAGACCCGACCTTCCTATATGCACCGCAAACGCAAAAGTGAACAATGATCACGTGGTGATAACATTATACACGCGCGAGGGAGTCACCTAAAAAACAGCATCATATTAAATGATAACCACACACAAACAGATGGTCAGCGTTTTCGCAGGAAACCTAATTTTTTAGTCGACAATGATACCGATGGCTTGCTGACGCAGTTATCACCAAGAGCATCGATATGCTCAGCTTCTACTTTGCTCAAGGATACATCGCTAACTACGTTGAACTAAAACGTTGAAAGCTAAAGCCCTTCATTTATGTAAGAAGTTGGACGTTAGTAGGCCACTTAAAGCTATCGAAAAGAGTGAGAACGATAGTTTAAAGGTTTTTTTCAGCGCAAAGATGCACAAAAGATGATATTCCTTCCTGAGTGATTGTCTCCGAAAGAGGCGCATGGCAAAACAAATCAGCTTTGTTCTTGTTAAACAAAACAAATATCCTTGAGGTCCGAGACGTGTTTTTGGCGACCAGTGCCGAGAGTATTGTAGACTTTATGAAAGCTCACGAAGATCAAGGGCTAAAAGCCTTCTTTGTTGACGTCACGGATTCGTACTATTCCCTCCCGCATAATCAACTGCTGAAATGTGTTGAACATAGCATTGACGAGTACGTTGCGTTCAGGTTTTCTAATGAAGCCGGCAACTCACTTGATGATTTACTTTGTTGAAGCTTTACTTGACCTCGACTTTTATACAGTGGAACAATTCTGTGTTATTGCAAAAAATGGGTGTCCGTATAGGCTCATCTATCGCCCCGTGTTAAGTAACCTATTTTTAGCTGAACTTGACAGAGGCTTGGCTGATCGTCTCGAGGGAACAAATGTACGAAATGCTTTTAGATGTGAAGCATCTTGTGGCGAAGTTCAATCCGGTGGTGGTGGTGGTGGGGGGTATGCGGCCGACCACCCTTACTGCGCATGCGCAAACCCTTTAAAAAAATAAAGATGAAAACCTCCTCTCCCGCTCTCTCTCCTCTAGGCATCCCTCCCCGCGGCGACCACACTCTCACTGCGCGTCCCCTCCCTCTCTCCCCTCCTACGCTCCCTCCTCTCTCGTCTAGGCATCCCTCCCCGCGGAGTCCACACCCCCCACTGCGCATGCTTGTCCCCCCCTCTCTCTCCTCTCCGACGCTCCCCCCCCTCTCTCGCCTCGCGAGGCCGACGCAGGCAGCGTCTGCTAGCGAGTTTCTTGGTTGAAAAAACCGACTGCTCGCTCTGCACAACCGTTCACTGGCACAACCGTTCACTGGTATATATGGCACTAGATCCTGACCTGCAAGGTAGTGCCGGTGGGAGATTTCTCCTGTGCGTTGTTGAACAATAAAAATTCCTCAGCGTGCGCGTTAACTAAAAGCGGACTGCAGGTCTCTGTGTCCAGTCGGAGTCTTCTGTCTCTCATGCCCATTAGCAGCGACTGGCATGTTCCAGCAGGAAACACCGTTCTATCACTGCGTGATTGCGCCTCCCCAGTTTTCTCTCCTGCGCAACGCCGCGATGAGTGCCAGAGTCAACGCCGCCGCCAGTGTAAGCGTTAGCTCCCGCTGCTTCGCATCTACACATGGTTCCCTTTAGCGGGAGATGGTGTAATTTTTTTATACGTGTACAATTTTATTATATTTATTGACTGGAGTGTTTTCTAAAAGAGAGCTCCGAAGTGCTTAATGTGTGTCGCGATAGCCTTGACCCCCCGAAGTCACGGTTGAATGTCCAGTTGACGGGCGCATTAGATTTCTTTACCTCATGCTAACCTGCTCTCACTACCGGTCATGCAGGTGTTAGCCACCTCGCACTAAGAAAGCTTTTCTTCCATTTCACTCAGACCACTCTAAACTGGTCAAGAGAGAGATTACCAGTACGGGCTTCAATAACTCGTTAAAGAAGTGTTGCAGTCACTTGATGAGTCAGTTTTTCGCAGCAGACATCACGCCTGAAAGAAGTCGGCTATCCAAATCATGTATTGGTCTCAGTTACAGAAAAGCACCTCAAGAAAATCCGAGCCCGATCGAGCGAATCTGACTCTCAAGACCCCAATACTGCAAACTACAGAAACACAGTTGTTATCCCCTATATTCATAAACAGTCGCATAATATCAACAAAGTTGCACTACGGGAAAAGATAAGGGTGGTACTTTCAGTGCCCCATAAGCTTGGAAGCCTCTGCTTGAAAACAAATCCCTCTAGGACAAAAAAAAAAATCACAGCATATCCACGGAGTGAATGATGATGAGTGGGCGTAGCTCCGGAGGTTCATCGGTAAACCGTGAATCTTCCGTGAAATTTCGCCCAGTACATCATCAAAGACGTGACAAACACTGTGTGTATATATACAAGAAATTTATATTTTATTCGTGAGCCGTGATTTTCTGTTTTGTTTTCGTTTCTTGGTTGGTCGTGGTTACCGTTTACATAAGCCGTGGCTTCCGTTCCCCCTTCATTATAACGGCTTTATGGTCGGTGAAATGGAGGGAGAGTGGTTCCTGGATGGGTCGTAGTGGAAAGTTTGCAAAGACGAGATCGATGCACGTTCCTCGGATGGTGGTTGGTTGCATGTGGTCAAACGATATGCATGTGAGACCATATCGCGATGCCATGTGTTGTATGTAATCGCGATCGTCATCTTCATCAGCGTCATCGTTACGACGCATAGTGGGTACATTCCATGTGCTGTGCCGTGATGGCAGCGTCATCGTCATCGCACAGGGGTGGCTACGACAACGACGCAGGACGCCGGACTAGCATTTGCCCTAAGGAGCTTCGCCCCTAAAAAAAATTCCCCATCTCCCGCTAAAGGGAACCATGTGTGGATGCGAAGCAGCGGGGAGATAATTAGCTTGAGCGGGAGGAACGTCGCCGCTCTCATTTCACGGCAGTGGTCCGGGCGCTCATCGCGGCGCTGCGCAGGAGAGAGAATGAGGCGCGCGCGCTCTTCATTTTCATACCGCGGAACTACCGTGGCGCCCCCCAGCGGAGTAAGCAGCTGTCACACCACCTTCGCGCCGCTCCGTAGAGGATTCCTAGAGGAAAGGACGGGGGGGGGGGGACCGTAGGAGAGGAGAGAGAGGGGGGAGGGGACGTGCATGCGCTGTGGGGGGTGTGGGACGCGTGAGCCACTCCGTAGAGTAGATGATTCCAAGAGGAGAGAGGGGGGGGAGGACGCGCATGCGCTATGGGACGCCGGAGCCGCTCCGTAGAGTAGATGATTCCTAGAGTAGAGGGTGAGCGTAGGAGAGCACAGGGGAGGGGACGCGCATGCGCTGAGGGGGAGTATGTGGGACGCGGGGGGCCGCTCCGTAGAGTAGACGATTCCTAGAGGAGAGAAAGGGGAGAGAGAGGGGGGAGGGGACGCGCATGCGCTGTGGTGGTGTGGGACGCGGGAAGGAGGGACGGACTAAGCCCCCTCCAAACACATGCAAGCAAGATTAGGGAATGGGGTCAACCTGGGCGACAGACACCACCTGCCTAGCCATTGCTAAGCAGCCTATCGGTGCTCTCGGCCATGACTCAAGGAATGGGGTCAACCTGGGCGACAGACAACACCTGCCTAGCCATTGCTAAGCAGCCTCTCTGTGCTCTCGGCCATGACTCTGATGACTGTGTTAGGGTTGACGGCCTTCATATTACTACAGGGTTCTGGTTCGCATAATGGGTGCTTCCCTAGTTCATGACAGTGGCCGGACGCGGGACGCGGGACGGGGGACACGGGACGCGGGACACGGGAGGGACGGACAGAGCCCCGAGCATAAGATGCTTCGCATCTAAAAGCTGAGTGCTGAATCAAGCACGAGCACGTGTTCATAGAATGCAAGGCATTCATAATCTATCGCATCCCGCTGTCGTGTGGGAAATACTACGTCGCACAGACCAGCAGGTGCGTAAATGTGCGGCTAAGAGAGCATGACAACAGGGCTAAAAAGCTGCCACCTGAAGGTCTCCTCGCACTCCACATTCAGTCATGCGGCTGTAAGCCAAGTTTTCACAGGACTATCATTTTGGGTCGTCATAAGGATGAAATCACCCACCTCATCGTAGAAGCTGAGCATATCGATGCTCTTGGTGATAACTGCGTCAGCAAGCCATCGGTATCATTGTCGACTAAAAAATTAGGTTTCCTGCGAAAACGCTGACCATCTGTTGGTGTGTGGTTATCATTTATTATCATGCTGTTTTTTAGGTGACTCCCTCGCGCGTGTATAATGTTAGCACCACTTGATCATTGTTCACTTTTGCGTTTGCGGTGCATATAAGAAGGTCGGGTTTGGAAAAATAAACATTGTTGTTGCTAGTAGCGCTACGTGTGTTATTTATTATTGCTGTTAGTAGCCTACGCACTGATCATGTAAAACGCTCTGGTTATTTCGCAATGTCGTCGATTTCGAGTGGTCTGCCACTAAATGTTAGTTAAGCAGTTTTCATCGTTCGATTATTAAAAAAATAATGTTCGCATTCCTTCTACACAACTGCTGGCATGCATGATATCGTCACTTGTTCTCACTTTTTTTTTCTTTCACCACTCTTACCTCCACGCCTGCTCATTTTAGAACGCAGCTCTTAGAAGCCTGTTCCTCGAATTGAGTGGCGTCGCCATTGTCGGCGTGATCGATGCAGCGAACGAGGACAAAACAGAGTGAAAGAGAGACTGCCCCAAGGAGTTTTCCACCGTGAGAGCCAGCGAGCCGTTGTGTTAGCGCCTGCAATGTCCCGTGCCTGCTCGCGCGTCTTGTGACAGCGCAACGCATGCCTTTCGCGCACGGGAGCGAGAAGGAGGAGGAGGTCCTCCTCCACCATGAGAAAGTGACCTGTGAGGCTTAGCAGAAGACGATGTGCGTTGGTCGAAGGATCACTTTGCGGGTGGAACGCTCAAGCGGACTCTTAAAGGAGCACTGACAATAAATTTCAAAGTCGAGATGTGTCCTTCATTCGATTTGCTCGGTATGCATAGGTCTTGGCCAAATTTGAATGCCGTCCGTCGCGTGGAAGTTATTTTATTTCGAGGGCGAACAGCGTATGAACGCTCAACGGAAAACTGAATGCCCTGCGACATCGACACTAGTGCAACGTGTGAGGTGTGATAGAATCACACTTGTGACGTACGCTAGTGATACGCTAGTAACAATGACATCGACGGTCTGAGTGTGTTTATTGTGGCGCCGACGCCCGGCGATGGTCTCAGTAGTGGCTCTCCTTGCTGTGTTGATCTGTGCGTGCGGTACATCGTGTCGCATCGACTGATATGTCGTGTGCGAGCGCGAGTGCGATCATTCAGAGCGACACAGTACGTGCCAGGATGTCGGGGAGCCGCTGCGTAGTGCGAACCTGCCCGTTGATGCGCGGAAAAAGCGGAAAGTGCGTGTCCTTTCATGCATTTCCAAGCCTCGAACCTCAACGCAGCCAGTGGGTTGACTTCGTACGGCGAGGACGACGACGTTGACGACAAAGACATGACTGCACGTGTGCTCCTAGCAGACGAAATGTCAGCGATGTCAGCTGGACGTGACGTCACCTTTTTTTTTTTTTTTTTTTTTTTTTTTTTTTTTTGTGGCAGCGGGATCAGCTGGGGAGCGGTCCCGACGTGGCCGCGAGGTAGCGCTACCAGCACTACAATTTGGCGGGTTTTCCTCCCATTTTGAATCGGGTTCGATACCGGATATATTAATCAACATTACTGGTACTTAGGCCGTATTCGTCCCTCCGCTGCATTTTGAGTCGAGAATCGTTACTTGGGGCTCGATAGCTACTCGCGGATGCAAAAAAATCCACATGCGTAAATTTGATGTCAGTGCTCCTTTAAGGAGCCCTGCAACACTTTTTGAGCATGGTCACAAAACGCTGCTGATCAGTAGTCGAGGCTCCCGAGAACACGCGATACAAATATTATAGCGCAGCACGCAGCCTGGAATTCACAATAAATTCTCAAAGTCAGCTAAAATTTGCTTTCTCTTTTCTCGACAAATGACGCCTCAAGCTCAAAAATCACTTGTCCCAGTCATTGTATCAGCCATTGGCTGATATGAGCATGGCGCGCTTAGTCGTTACTGGGGCCGCCGCGGGAGGCCGGGACTTGTCCGTGCGTGCGCGCACGCGATCGCACTGAAAAGCCGCGTATTCGAAGAAAAAAAAAAGAAAAAAGTGCTCAAGGTCACGAGGCACGCTTTACGTATTTTCTTTCCCCGTGTCATCCCTCCCTGCTTAGCTTCCAGCGCCTTCGTCGGGACGAGAGACGAGAGAATGCAATTGCAGCGTGCGACAAATATTTGTAACTCCGCTCGTACTGGACGGATTCTAAAAATTCGTGAGGCAATAAGCTCCTTTAGTGAGTCCATTCCATGGCTACTTGAAAAAGTGTTGCAGGGCCCCTTTAAGCGCTCTTTCTATTCCGGCGCAGTGTTCGCGTCAGCCAACGGCGGCATAAGTTGGTGACGCCAGGTTCACCACGTTACGCTGACGCGAAAACCGAGCATTCTTACTCGCGCCGCGCCGCGTCGCCTTGACGCGTGTGCAGTTGCTCAACTGAACGCAAAGTCAAAACACCTAGACTAGCTGTGCTCAGAATTCACATTAGGCAGTACCGTAATCGTCGGTGATTTTTTTTCTTTCTTAGCTCGTTCATTCTTTCTTTAGCCAACATTTTTGGTCTGTTCTGTTGTAAAATGTACTCAGCAGTGTTCTTGTTGTATTTGTAGTTGTTTAATTTTGACTATTTCAACCTTGTACTACCTCTTTTTTCGTATAACTTCTTCCACTTTGTGACATTGTTGTACATATAACGTACTTTTTCTGACAGGAGGTCTTTCTTCAGCTAGCTACGCAGAAACCTTCACCTGGGTGCTTTTTTAAATTAAGCATGTCTGTTTGCTTCGAAATATATATATATATATATATATATATATATATATATATATATATATATATATATATATATATATATATATATATATATATGGCAGCTTCGCACTAGCGTTGTCATGCCCAGAGTGGAGTTGGGCGCCCTTCGTTTTTTTTCTTGATTTTCTCTTTATTTTTCTTTCTCTCAGTTTATTCTCTCATGTTTTTGTATGTTTCTTTCTTTCTTGCTGTCTTTCTCTCTCTTCATTTTTCACTTCCTCTTTCTTTCTATCGCTTTTTTTTTATTTCACTAAATGTTTATTGTAATAAAACTTCACTTATGAACTGAACCACGGAGGAACGAATAACTCAGGAGAGGCCCTGACGTCACTCTCTGTGAAGCCGTGGTGAAGCCGGAAGTCGGCCATATTGACTGGGCAGATTCTCCTCTCCTGTTTACATGTGAGTAGCGAAGTAGAAGGCGCGTTTCCCTCTCCGGCTCGAAAACCACGTGGGCTGCACGGCACGCGTGTTGAGGCTATCCGAAACCAACGGAACGGGACTTAAAACGGTGGGCCAGCGCGACACCGCTGGCGAAATCATTTCGTCCGAGTAATAACAGCGAGTAAGAGCTCGTCGACAAGGAAGCAAACACAAGAGAACGCCATGTCAGATGCATTGACTGCGGCGAGTGTGGTGTCAATGTTTTCACGACATTTATTCACGCACTGTACGGACAACACGATCGGCCGTGCGCCGTCTTCTCTGGTTGCATTCCGTTTCCCAAGCGGCGCCCGGCCACCGTGCTCATGTTCCACGTAAACGCTCACCGGCGTCAGCATTGTGCAACCGCGGTGGTCAACCTTGTGCATGGTGCAGGTGTACGAGTGACACTTGAACGCGGTAGCTGTAACGCCGAGAGCACACTGCTAGGGGCGAGCATAGCAAGTAAAACAGAAAAGGTATGTTAATGCGCACAAGCAAGTTCTTACTGTACACATATCGAACACGAAACTACACGTGCACATGGTGTCCTCATTTCGTCTAGCGGAGTACAAACGTTTCGTCCATTGTCACAAGCAGGAACACTGCACAACTGTCACTGACCTGCAAGGCGTTCGTCGTGGTTCCGTTTTGTCACGGTGCCTGAACCCGATTTTGCTGAGCACATTGAAATCGGCGCCATCCGCTACGACACGTTCCTTTCACGCTCTGTTGAGGCCCCGTGGCTAACAACAGGTTTTGTAAACGTTGCTGGGTACAATAACCACCGGGAGAACACTGCGTAGCTAACAACGCGGCACAAAGCACGGATATCGTCCGCCACGGTTGAGTACGAGACCTACGGAGGCGCAAACGCACATGCCGCCGCCTTTGCCGTCGCCGCTACACCAGCTACACTGCAAAACACGTAACCATAGCAACGCCGCCATTGTGCCCAGTGGATATGGCCGCCATGACGTCATTTCCTCCACACTTTTTGCGTAGCGCGCCGGCTGGGCATGCCCTCTCCTGAGTTTTTCCTACCTCCGTGAACTGAACACAAGAGACTCCATCTTGTTCTATCGAACTTCTTCTTTATTCTCTTCTCCCCCCTGCCCCTTGCCTTGTTGTCGTGTTTCGACTTCTTCCTCTTCTAAGTGTAGGCCGCTCGGATTGCTTCATTCCCCCCCCAGCATGGTTTACATCCCTCCTGGGATGATACTTGAATACATTTCCAATGGCAGCTGAATCCACGGTGTCATTAGGACCAATGTACCATATGGTCTTCAAGTGTCCCTGTTGACTTGCCGTCTTTATAACGCGAAATGGTCCCTTGTAGGCCGCGTTAAGACTCGGTCCTCGTTTCACCAGCACTAAGTCACCGACTTCGAGTTCTGGCAATGTTGTATTTTGTCGCTTGTCGAAATTCCTCTTCATTCTTTCACGGTACCTTGACACACTATCTTCTGATCTTTCCGCTTCTTGTAACTTTATGTTCTTGTCAATGCCAAGGCTTATGTCCGCAGGCAGATATGTTGGTCTCCCAGTTGCAGCAAATAGAGGAGTGCATCCCAGTCCAGTTGTGTATGAACGGTTGTGGTGAGCTACTGCCGCTTCCAGGCAGCATTTCCAACCACCTTTGAATGCTGGATACATACTAATGTACTGTTTAACATCTCTGATCGCCCGCTCAGCTAACCCATTTGCGGCAGGATGATAGGACGCAGTGAACCGCAACTTGATTTTACGCTTTTCAGCCCATTCCTGTAGCCGACGACTTCGGAAGGCAGGTCCATTGTCAGAGACAATTACCTTTACGTTGTCGAACATCTTCCTGCTCAAAAAAGAAATCACGCTGTTTGCGTCTTCTTTGCCCGGCCTTGCTGCGATCATCCTGGTGCACTCATCGATGCACAACAGGAAAGCTTGGGTCCTCTGAACTCCTTCAGACTTTTTCCGTAGTTCCGCAATGTCCAGATGAACTACTTCAAATGGCGTGCTAGAATGCGCTGGTATAGCCATTTTCTGCGTTGGTTGTTTAAATTTCACTTTATTAATCTGGCATTTGTGACATGATGATACATAGGTCTTTGTGTCTTGCTTCATGCGAGGCCATGTGAATCTTTTTGTCAATTTCATGTAGGTTCTCCAAAAGCCATCGTGCCCGCCTGATTCAGGACTGTCATGATAGAGTTCCAATATTTTTTGGAACTAAGGAAGTAGGCACGGCAACTCTTCCCTTTGGAGTCTGTTGTAGAACCTCAGTTCCTTCCCATATCCTCACTGCATTAACTTCCTCGTAAGTTTCGGGAAGCTCAATCGCTAATCGCGACATTGCATCCGCGTCCTTCATGGAGGCTCCGGGGCGATGAGTTACCTCAAAGTCAAATTGCTGAAGTTCCCCCCACCCAACGGGCTATCTTTCCTTTCAATTCAGCCATCTTTAAAATATACGTTAGGGCTTCGTGGTCTGTATAAAGCTTGAACTTCATGCCTTCCAGATATGACCGGAAGTAGCGGACGGCTTTTAAAACGGCGAGAAGAGACTCCATCTTGTTCTATCGAACTTCTTCTTTATTCTCTTCTCCCCCCCTGCCCCTTGCCTTGTTGTCGTGTTTCGACTTCTTCCTCTTCTAAGTGTAGGCCGCTCGGATTGCTTCATTTATCTTTTTCTGTCTTTTTATCTTTTTTATGTCTTTTAGTGCCTCCAAGATTGGCGGTGTTGCAAGCTCTCGGCACCTCATCTGGCTTTGCACGGCCTCTGTGATCGGCTCACCTTTGACCAATCTACGCTGTCATGCGATGACGTCATGAAGCATCAAAAATTGTGGTGGTCTGTGATGTTATCACGTGATGAATTTTTATAATTCGTGGGATTTAACTTCCAAAACCACCATATGATCATGAGGGACACCGTGGTGGAGGGCTCCGGAAATTTCGACCACTCGGGGTGCTTTAACGCACACCTAAATAAAAGCGCACGGGTCTCAAGCATTTTCGCCTCCATCGAAAACGCGGCCGACGCGGCCGGGATTTGATCCCGCGACCTAACGTGATGAATTTTTGGCATCCCTCGTGGCATCACTATAGCGCCGGCGCTGATGGTCAATTTTTACGTTTGATGAGGCGTCTCAGGCTTTCATCTTAATAAACTGAAACTGAATTTTCTTGATGAATTTTATTTTCATTGCTGTGTTTTTCGCATACTTTATTATCCGTGAAGGGGAGTAGCCGGTGCCATACAAAAGCGCCAACTTCTCCTCAATATCGTTTATTAATAAAAAAAGAACACGAACCACACACTTAAAATAACCCTCGCCCGAAGAAGGATATTCTGCCGAAGACGCCGCCAAGACTCAAGTTCTGGGCGCCGCCTGAAAGGGACGCTCTGATACCGCTAGTCTCTCGGCTCTCTTAACAGCAGCAAGATCACAAAAGAAAGATTTGTCTTGATCTCTCTATCACATGTGCTGTCGAGCAAGGCTAGATTTTTAATGGCAGAGTCATAGCAGTGCAGAATTCAGAATCATGGTCAACATTACAAAATTGATTCATTTTAGTGCAGTATATTATAGCGCATATTCGTGCATTATAGTGCATTCTTCTACACTTTGCCTATTTTTTGTATCATTAACACTTGAAGAAACGTTATCGTCCGGACCATTTTCGGAACATATTTAGACAATCCACCCGTGTAGACATTTTGAATTGCGGCGACCTGCGCCAACCAAATCCCACCACAAAGAATTCATAATCCCGTATTTCATCCTATTCCTTTGCAATAAGACAGCGCGTTAGTGTCAATTCTGATACAGTGCTCTAACATGCGTTCAAAGTAAATAAATTTCTTATAGCTGGGCGGTGTAAAATCAGGTAACGTTGTGGCTTTCGCGTATTTTTGATGTCTGAGGAAGCATTTTTCTGATTTGATTCATTAACTTCCTATGCCTGTGTGGTTTACGCTGACACTGAGTTTAAACCTTTTCCGTAGTGTTCAACATGCGATAACGTGATCAATTTTTGATGTGCACTTATTTAGCCTATCACACCTATTCATCGCTCATTTATTTCATTTTCTCTCTCTTCCAAGAGCAGCGTAGCAGGTAGCTAAGTCTAACCTTGTGCCTTTGTGAAATTATCTATCTATCTATCTATCTATCTATCTATCTATCTATCTATCTATCTATCTATCTATCTATCTATCTATCTATCTATCTATCTATCTATCTATCTATCTATCTATCTATCTATCTATCTATCTATCTATCTATCTATCTATCTATCTATCTATCTATCTATCTATCTATCTATCGATTGTATAGGTACAAATATTTGCTATGTGTGAATAGCCCGTGGTTTGAATATTCAGTGTATGAAAATGTTTCCAACGTAGGAACGCAGCGGTCATTTTTTTTTTAGTCTGCAAAAGCTCAATTGGTTTTAACACTGCTACCAACACGATTGAACCAAGCAGTGCGGTACAACCAATACACAATAGCTGTGTTTCTCGCAGGATGTTGCTAGGCAGCTATAAAAGAAAGGAGGCCAAACACAAATAGTCAAGCGAGGGGAGATGAGTTGGGAAATATGTATTTTCTTATACTGATATTATGACGATACAAATGTCGCATATGAGTACAAAAAAATTGAGCTGCACCGCGTTGAGAAAGAACCAATGGTTTCACACTCCGAAGTTCTGAGTGCGGATGCAACCGGGAGCTCGTGCGTACAAAACGACGTAAAAACGAGGCGATGTTCAGGCGTGTACAAGTGAAGTTTCATGGGAGAATCGAAAAGGGGGGCGTGGTTTATTCTCGTTGGCAGTGGTCCCAGTTGACGCAGTTTCCGTTGCCGTTCCTGAAGTATCCTTCTCCGCAGTAGCAGCCGCTCGTGCAGTCCTTGCACTCGCCGCCAGAAATGGGGTCCTCGCAGCTCAGCTCGCGGCAGTCGTTGCCCGAACAGTCCTGCCACACTTCCCAGCCAGGACAGGCCTTGGGATCAACCGTCGTTTCTCCGTCCTCTGTGGAGAGAGAGAAAGGACAGTGTGTAGTGTGGACATGAACGCCAGTCTATCAGCGCCAGTCTATGTCGTTCATGTGTCTTCTGTTGTCTCCGTTTCCTTGCGCTGCACATACTCAGTATATATCAATTCTTATCTAAAACCAGAGACACAAATGTGCATCTCTACGGTAAAGTCATCTATTTGAAACACCCCGTCTTGAAACATATCTGCAAAGTGATGGTTCATTAGTGGTATGGTGGCGAGTAAAGCAGTAGAGAGTAAAGGTATTGGTGCGGGAAAGACCGGCGCACACTGCATACTTCGACACCCCCCCCCCCCCCCCCTAAGATTCACGTTAGTGGAGCTGAAACACCCTTATTTTCTCCGAGTCTAGAAGATGCGCGTGGATTTGGCCCGAGGCACAGTTCGATCCCCACAAGCGCAACACGCAGCAGTATGTGTGACAAAGATATGAAATTGAAGATTCCGAGAGATGTGTCGTATTTGTAGTTCACACAGATTTTCCGTGCCGTTTGATATGTGATCTATATTGGGTATAACTGCATTCGCGTACCGTCATCATAACTAAGCAAAACGCATGCGACCACCACGGTATCAGCCTTATTAGTCGCAGTATAAGATAAGGCTCGTCCTCCCAATACACTGCAAACACGTGATCTGCGGCCACGACCCTACTGCTGACCCGGAAAGTGCTCCGGACTGCAAAGTAAAACACAGGAATAAGTTTGTTGAATGTAAGACGTCAGTAATCTACAGCATTCCGTTAACATGCGGCAAGTGTTACGTTGGGCAGTCGGGAAGATGCATTAATGATAGGTTGCGTGAACACAAGAATAAAGTTGGAAAAATCGCAAGTGATGGTTTTCTCGCGCAACATTGTAATCTGCATCAATGTTCCCCTCTTTTTGAAAACACCAAAATAATAGCTAGGAGCAAATGTGAAACAACGCGGCTGATAATAGAAGCCGAACAGATTGCTGCACTTGGAGATATGTGTGTTAGCAAGCCGTCGTTGACACTGTCAGCAAAAGAATTAGCGTATCTGCGCATGCCATGACTTTCCAATGTTCTTTTGTTTTTTGCTTTAATCACCATGACCACGTGGCTGTGACTAGTAAGGCGAGTGCATATATGTAACCTGGTTTCCGAGAATAAATTGTGTTGGAAGTTAGCGCCCAGTGTGTCTATACGTGTCTTCCTTTCGTCCTGTCGTCTATGTGCGCTACAAAGAAACCTTTTGAAGATGTGCTACCAACAAGCCCGCATCGCATCCCTCGCTGACCCGGAGGTCGCGGGATCGAATCCCGGCTGCGGCGCTCGCATTTTCTATGGAGGCTAAACTGATTTAGGCCCTTGCACTTAGACTTCTGTACTCGTTAAAGAACCCCAGGTAGCGGAAATTTCCGGAGCCCTCCAATACGGCGCCGCTCATAATCATAACGTCGTTTTGGGGCGTGAAACCCCACAACTATTATTATTATTATTATTATTATTATTATTATTATTATTATTATTATTATTATTATTATTATTACAGCGACTAATCTGAGTAATAGGTCTATTTAAACAGTTTTTGTTTTACTAAGGTAAGCAAAGTAGCACGAAAGTGGCGCTGACTACTTGTTCTTATTCTAAAGGTGCACGTGGTATAAGGTTTATGAGGAGTTTATAACGCCTGTCCTTGCTTTTCCTCACACACACACACACACACACACACACACACACACACACATATATATATATATATATATATATATATATATATATATATATATATATATATATAGGAAAAATATATATACGCCTCTAAAAAACTGTTTATTGGTGACGTTTCGATCGGAGACCGATCTTCATCAAGTCTTGATGAAGATCGGTCTCCGATCGAAACGTCACCAATAAACAGTTTTTTAGAGGCGTATATATATTTTTCCTATTTCGTTCTACGGCAACCGAAGCCAGACTCTTCATAATCTATATATATATGTATATATATATATATATATATATATAGATATATATATATATATATATATAAATAAATATATATATATATATATATATATATATATATATATATATATATATATATATATATATATATATATATATATATATATATATATATATATATATATTTGAACGAGAGTGACAGCGAAAAACATAACATTAATGCTAACATTTAATACAATAAATGTTCTGTCTTTCACTGTCTCTTTCATATATTTAAACCATGTGGCCAGGAATATTGTGTTCCAAATATATATATATATATATATATATATATATATATATATAATATAATATCGCGTCCCAACTCACAAAGTAAGACATCGCCAATAAAGCAGATCTGTATCCTATTACATACCAAGCGGTAACCCTCGGCACCACATTAAGGCAATCTGGGCGGCAACCGGTTCCTTTTTCTATCTTAACGGCGTACGTGCCTCTGAAACGTATTATGCCTGTCGTAGTGACAGCCCAGCCCTTGAAACGATTCCGCAACAAGAGGCAAGGGAGCGCGCATCGTTACGTAAGCGTGCCCATTCGTCTTCTTTTTTTCATATCATTTTGGGCATGGAAGAACGCGAAGAATCTCACTGCACGCAGACGAATAAACACCTCCCAGGCTTTCAGATCAGCAAGGCATACGGGGATCGCTAGCACTGGAAAAGCCTGAAGCTGTATATAAAATGAGTGGGCGTTGCTTACGCATGCCTATCACAAAGGACTTTAATGAACGCGCTTCTAAAAATAATGTATAATGCTTTGGAGCTACAGGAACGTTGACTGCGGTTGCTGTCGACGCCTAAAGACAGTCGTCCTAAATAGCAGAGCCGGCTTACGTGTAGGCCTCTATGGCAACAGGGCCCAGAGATGGAGTCAATTTCATGAGGCAATTAGAAATCAAGACTAACAGACAATAATGCCAAAGAGAGTGTGTAGGGGATGTTAGTAGTAATTGTAATGTCAATGTGTAAAAAGAAAAGGGGACGAAAAGATAACTTGCCACTGGCGAGGACCGAACGTGGGAACTTCGAATAACGCGTCCGATGCTCCATCAACTGAGCTGCAGCGATGGTCATCCCTCCGACCAATAAATAGGGTATATATGTGCATTTAAACGTGGGAGTGTCAGTCAGCGCCGCCAGTAGCCATTACGGCGAGTGTGGAACACTCTGATGAACACACGTGATGTTGTGATTTTAGTCACGTAACTTGCTGTTACGTGTTTCTGGCGCGAACATGTCTCGTGAACATCTATTACGTGAAGTCGCGTAGTTTTCGTCACGTGACTAAATGTTACGCGACTTTTAGTGCCGTGACTAGACGTTGCGTAACGCTACGTGATTTTTTATTCGCGTGACTAGTTGTTACGTGACGTTACGTAATTTTTGGTCACGTAATGGACACGCCCATCATAGCTTTTGTATTTTACGCTGGAAAAATATGCGCACTTGTTGTGGGAGTGAAGCAGAAGTTGAAGAGGACGAACCGAGCGCGTACCGGTTCATGATGATGATAATTCCTGTTCGCACTACCCGGCACAACGAAAAGCTTAAATAGCGCTCCACTTTTAAAAAATGAACATGTGTTACTGACGTGGATTCCTGCAGTAAATACAGGAGGTGTCATGGTAATCGCCATCAATAATCACACCACCTCTTCTGGCAGGAATGGTGGCGTTACATAAATGTTTCCCCGTGCACTGCAAGCCATCTTTCTTAACATACCAGACTGCATCAACTGAACCCTTGACTGCAACTCCGACCTCCATCCGGCCTTCATCGACGGGAGGCTTTGCTTCTCTATCGCCTTTGGTTGGGAGTTGCTTTCGCGAAAGCATATGGAACGTTAGTCAGAATGACTGGCAGTTCGCATACGAGGTTTGTGGCCCCGAAGAAAACATAGAACACTCGCTGTACTACTGTGCTCAGTTCGATCGGAAAGACAAGTACTTTCAAACTCACTGCGGCAACTGGATGATCGGCCTCCTTGCGTGCAGGGGCTCTACAGCACCGTCCACGTCTTTCGATGGCCAACAAGCCACTCTTGTGCTTATTGAGCACGACGGGCTGGTGCGAACGCCCCTGACTTGCGGTGCAGCTCCGGAGGCTGCAGTGAATTCACTGCCTCTCTCTCTCTATTTTCCTTCCCTTCCCTCCTCTCTCTTTCTCATCTCTCTATTCCCCTTCCCTAATCCCCCCAGTGTAGGGTAGGCAACCGGAAGTCTTTCTGGTTAACCTTCCTGCCTTCTCCCTTTCTGTTTCCTTCCTCCTCCGCTTGCTTGCACTGCACGTGTATTGAGGAAAGGGGACCAGCAGGACTCATCCGCATTCACGGCACCGCGTCACCGGGATCTGGCGGGAACCAGACCTGCAGCAGAGACGTGCCCGGGAGTCGAATGTGTTTAGGAACGCTACGACGGGCGCGCTTGTAATGAGTTTTCGTTCCTGAAAAAGTACTCCGCTGTCAGAGAGAATAGCGGCGGCCATATCTTTTTTTTTTCGTTTCGTGTGTTTATGGCCGACGTGGTGCGAGCGGAAAAACGAAACCTTTCACTCTTCCGTGGAGAGGGAAGTGTCGTTCTCGCTGGCATGTTAACAAGACTCACCCAAACGCAGACGTTCGCGTCAGACTCTCTCTTTCTGTCTCTCTCTCACTATATATATATATATATATATATATATATATATATATATATATATATATATATATATATATATATATATATATATATATATATAAACAGAGAGAGAGTGAGAGAGAGCGGCACAGACGCCATCATTCCATTCCACGCGCTCCTCTCCCTCGTCCGCTTCTCCTGCCATGGCTTCATGTGTCACACATATACATATATATGCAAAGTTTCGTTCCCCGCAGGAGTTTCAGTGAGAGATAGTTAAGCTTGCGTTAGAAGAGTGTGACTATAGCCACGAACAGCTGACGACCATGGGACTCAAGACGCTCGCAGTTCAGCTGATTTTTCTTGCCATTGTGGCTGTGATCATGGGCGAGGCCAAGAAAGGTACTGCGCACGTGTACCGTTTGTCCATATCTGCACTAATTCCTCAGTTTCTAACATAAAACTTAATTCGTTGTTGTCAATCATAAGGCCTTCACCTTCTCATGTACCCAGTGGGAGCAACGGAAGCGCTATAACGGAAAAACCAAACCATACAGGACGATTAGGCCCGAACTATACGAACTGGTTTTCCTGTGCTAGCGTTAGTCTCATTTAGTGCATAACAAGATGAACTAACGTCAACTAGTCCAATTATTCGCCTTGCTCAATTAAACCTTTATGGTCGCCTCAGAACAAGTTGGGCGGTATTCATTGAAGCAATTCATGTGCCCAGGTGATCGCTTCGTCTTCTATCGAAAGCTATCGGGAATCGTTTAAGGAAAATATGGAATAGACGGGGCAGCAAAACACAGAGGCGAGGTACGACGACTACTCCCTTAAGCAAAATTAATAGTTCCTAACCAATAACTTGGTGATGTATGGCTGTAGTTGGCGTCAGTGATCTATAACGTCGTTTATTCGAACTAACGTGACTAATAAGTGCAGACGGAGAGTTATAAAAAGAAGGAATAAATAATAGAAGAAAGCATACAATATGCAGAAGTGTCGGTCAGCGCTCTGCTGTAAGTATGTTCTCCTCCGTCCATTATGTCTTTGCTCTGTTGTTGTGACCATATACCAACTAACACGTATGTAAGCTCGTCTACCTTCTTGTGTTTAGCGTCCTGCCTTGCAGGGATTAATATTGTCACTGAGGGCGCCAAATTATAGTAGCTTAGAAACTAAAAATAAGTATAAGCTCCGCCCACACCCGCCACTGTCCAACTCACTGAGGTTTTGCATAGATGCTCCATCCAATTGCATTTGCTTGTTGTCGGGACGTCAAGTGCCCCTTGCGAATTTCAGGAAGGTGAATTTCTGACTCAGGCACATGTTCGTGTTGCCAGTTTTCAGTAAAGAACTTGACCTTCCTGGCGAATTTCAGCAAATATTTCGACTTCACTCCTCAGCCAAACGTAACACTTCAGCGAGGGATGGCGAGCCTTTAATTCATAATGCGCGTAGTGTTTGCATTAGCAGCGACAAGATACTTAAGGTTTGAATGGAAACCATGTAGCATGACTGCTTTGCACGGATGACAGACAGGTGCGCCGCAGTTCTGGGGGGCGGAGCTTGTGTTTATTCATAGGTTGTAATCGACCCCGCAAAATGCATTTACGTTAGCGTGTTAGCGATATGTTCCAGCCTGATGCAATGGTTCTTTCCAACAGGCTTGAACTTTTCTCGACCTAAGAAGTGCGGACGCAATGAGCAATGGAAGGAGTGCCACAGCAGCACCTGCGCCGAGACCACTTGCCAGAAGCCCACCATCGGACCACCCTGCACTTTCGACTGCATCTCGTCGTGCGTCTGTCGCAAGGGCTTCTTCAGGAATAGCCAGGGTGTCTGCGTCACCTGGAACCAGTGCCCAGGGAATTCACAGAACGAACAAATGCCTCCTCGCCTAAACGCTGACCTTGGGGGGGGAACGTTGACGTGCTTAAATAGTATTTATTCTGAAGGCTCGCCTATATCCTCCTGAAACTTCTCGTAATTGTTCAGTACGGCTTGTGACACGAAAGAGGAGGGTGTGATCCCTGCCACGGCGGTCGCATTTGGATGAAGTTGTCATACTAGAGCTGCGCGTGCTCTGCAATGTCAGCCGTGCAGGTTAAAGATCCGTAAGTGGCGTACATTATGATGGGCCCTCCATTACGGCGTCTGTCACAGCCTGTGTCGATTTGGGACGCTAATCCTCATAGACCAACCTACCAACCAACCAGCCAACTATCGTACTTGTGCTGAAGTGTACATTGGCTTCAATTCTCTTGCAGAGTTATTGGTACAGAACAAGTCCGCCGCGGTGGATCAATGGTTACGGCACTCGACTGCTGACCCGAAGGTCGCGGGTTCGATCCCGACCGTGGTAGTCACACTTCGGTAGAAGCGAAATGGTAGAAGCGCGCGTACTGTGGGTTGTCAATGCACGTTAAACAACTCCATATGGTCGAAACCTCTGGAGCCCCTATCTACGGTGTCCCCCATAATCATATCGTGATTCTGGGACATTAAACCCCGGTTATGATTATTATGGGTTCAGACACATCCAGTAAAGTATTCACATCAATAATGAAATAAAAAACGTCCGCCTCGGTGGATCAGTTGCTAGGGTGCTCGGCTGCTAACCCGAAGGTCGCGGGTTCGATCCCGGCCTCGGCGGTCGCATTTCGATGGAGGCGAAATGGTAGAGGACCCTGTACTGTGCGATGTCAGTGCACGTTAAAGAACAGCAGATGGTCAAAATTTCCGGAGTCCTTCACTACGGCGTCTCTCATAATCATATCGGTTTTGGGACGTTAAACTCCACATATTATTAAT
>JALIZH010005553.1:0-76351 GCA_030522465.1 Rhipicephalus appendiculatus | reverse complement strand
TGGTCATCAGCGTCATCGTCATCGTTATTACGTGTAGTGGGTACATTCCACTATACTGGAACGCGCTTATACTTCATCATTATCACGTGTAGTGGGTACATTCCACTATACTGGAACGCGCTTATACTTCATCGTTATCACGTGTAGTGGGTACATTCCACTATACTGCGTCATCGTCATCTTTATCACGTGGAGTGGGTACATTCCACTATACGTGGCTATCTACCTACCTACCTACCTACTACTACTACTACTACAACAACTACAGTAGACCTGTGCGCCGGTCCTAACATCGCCGGCGGCGGCGCGCCGGTGTTTGCACCTCCGGCGGCGGCGCGTCAACGGCGCGGGGTTCATCGAATCGGCGGCGGCGCGGCGCGAAGGGGGGGGGGGGGTGTTCAAGAGTTGGTCGGGCGAGAAATTTGACCCTCGTATTTGAAAAAAAAAAAAGAAAACCATTTCCCCGAAAGGGCGAAGCAGTGAATGCGATAGCAACCTGTCGTAATGTTATAACGAGTTAAGGCTAGTAGCTAACTCTTTTTCATCCGATCTCATAAAACTGCAAAATGCTGGTGTCAGGGAATGCGGCCGGTTAACTTGAAAGAAGTGGTTTTCGTGCAGTTTGCCGTATCAGTGCTCGCAGCACGAATCGGTGAGATCACAGCGCGTAGAAGAGTATACGAGCCGTTTGCTGATCGCTGCCGAGTTAGCGCGCTCGCCAGCGCTCATGACCGCTCTCCACAGTTGCGGCTCCAGCCACGCAGCCCCTTTACCCCACCGTCCCTTCATACAGGCAAGGCGCTTGCTGTCTGGTTAAGGAGCAATCGACGGTAGGCATCGCACGCGGAGTGGTGTTATCGCACGCGCCCTCCGTGCGACGGAGATGGGCAGCTTCTTTAATTTATGCTTCAGCCGTGTTTCGGGCTAGCGCTCGCGAGGTTTTACTAGCGGGACAGCATACGATGTGTGTACAAAAGTTGATGAGTTAGACTTTGTACGGTACATGACGGCGACGATGAAAACCTGTACGGAGTGTCCATTTAATTTTTATCGCAATAAAAAATATAGAAAAACTGTGGAAGCAGGCTGGCCTTTTTTTTTTGGAGATCTGCATCGCCTTCGCTGTAAAGAGTTCGTCTGTTGGAAGAAACAAATAGTCCGGCAGGTTTCGTTCTCGCTTTCACTACTATTCTTACAGGCGATATCTCCTCGACACTTATTTCTTCATAAAGCACGTGTACAATGTTAGCGCTGAGCGTTGAGCCCATCAGGATTTCGAGCTTGTCGGCTACACGCTGTTATTTGCCCTTGCGCAGTCGGAAACTCACAAAATGGGGCGAAATTAGTTCATCGCGTACGATAATTGTGCGAGGGGAGGAAGAACCCCCTCTACACATCACGCAGGTTACATAATCATCTTAGCTTCACCCGTATCTTTGGTAACACAAACGCGTTTAATACATCAGCCCTACCACAAGCCATCCGCATGTGGAATGATCTTCCCGATGATATCGCCTCTGATAGTAACCCTAACACGTTTCGGCACACACTTGAGATGCATTTTCACGATATAGCGTTGTAAGATTTTTTTTTTTTACTTTTTATCGTCTACATTTCAAGCGTGTATACTGTGGCGTGTTGCGCTATGTTTTGATGAAGGTGCTGTTAATCTGCTTTTTTTGTACTGTTGAATTATATATGATGACTGATTGCTCTGTTAATTTGGTTAAGAAGTATTTTTGTTCTTATAATTATTAACCTGCACTGTAGCGTTGTTCCTTATGAGTTTACTTGTGATTTCACTGTAACCTCCCTTACTCAATGCCTTCGGGCCTGTCAGGTATTTTTCAATAAATAAATAAATAAACAGGTAGGCGAATGCATGGCAAAGCAGGGTAGGATACAACTTACAACTGACATTCATCTATAGACCAGTCGAGAGTATGTGCCCTAATTATGTCATGTGAATCACTATCCTGGCGTCACGAAGAGCGCCAAAAAAAAAATCTCAGTTTCGCCGCAAGGGCGAAGCAAGAATGCGATAGCAAGAAATTGGAATGTCTCACGAAGAACGACAAGCAGCTCGATACTTGCAGCTTCCCGCTGAAGCACGAAGAAGGACGCTCGAAAAGGACGCGCAGGTATGCACAGGACAGGCGTGAACTAAAAACTACCACAGTTGTTACGCCTTTGTGTTCGAGCAACCCGCTGCAAGTGTCGACAACGCAGAGGCCGACGCTCTTAGATATTTCTTCTTTTAAAGTGCGGCGCGCGGAATGACCCCTCTGCGTCTCCTGCCGCGCGGTGGCGTCAGAAGCAACGTGTGCGCGGTGTTCTTTTTTTTTTTTCGTTCCACATCACGAGTGGGTATAGAAAGGGGCACCTTATTTGTGTGCGTCTCAAGGGCAGGTTTCAAACTGAAAGAAAATTCAGGAGCGTTGCATGACAGAAAACACGCTCAAGCTCCTCCGAGATCTGCATGCCGCCAAAGGTAAATAGTGTCTATAAATAGCTTGCCGTTAGAATGCCGACGCATGCACGGTGAGTGGCTGAGTGGTCTTACGCAGCGCGCTGCTGAGCGAGGGGTCGCTGGTTCGAATCCCCGGTCGGATGCATTAGTCTTCTGATTTCTTCTCATCTGTACGTTATCATAATCATCATCATCCGTTTGTCTCTCTGTCCTCATCGTGACCGGGAGTCATCACCATCGTCATCGTGTGTGCGCGCTCTGCCTCAGGCTGCCTGTTCGCTGCCGAGTCCTGGGACCGAATAAACGCCGTCTAAACCAAGACGTCATACGTGGTGGAGGTGAATTTTCGATCCTCGGTCCTCGTACCCAGCACTTCCACCACGTATGACGTCTTGGTTTAGACGGCGTTTATTCGGCCCAAGGACTGGGCAGCGAACAGGCAGCCTGAGGCAGAGTGCGCACACACGATGAAGATGGTGATGACACTCGGTCACGATGAGGACAGAGAGACAAACGGATGATTATGATAATGTACAGATGAGAGGAAGCGCATAACAAATGCCCACAATATATACATACATATACATATCCGGGGCATTACGGCGACGGCAAAAATCAGCCGAGTGTCCATATAATTGTTATCGCAATAAAAAAAAATAAGAAACGCCACGAGAGAATAAAGAGCTCGATGTATTTTCAGAGGCTGTTTTAAGGCACTTAAAAAGACCGGGTGTGCAAATACGGACACAAGAGAGTAGTGAAGACACCGCAAACGCTGCTAACTGAAAAGTCGTACAGTGGCGGAAAAGGAGGTCGACAAAAAAAATTAAGGTAGCTTCGCACTAGTGGTGCCAAACCTCAAGGAAGTGCAGAGCTGGGAAGCCCTCTTTGTTTCTCTTCGGTTTTCTCTTTTTTTTCCTCCTCTCTTTCTTTTTTCTTCTCTGTTTACGTTTTTTTTTGTGTGTGTGTGTGTGTTTCATTCTCTTCATTTCTGATGATTACTTCCCCTTTCTTTATCTATTTCTCTCGTTTCCTTGCTCTTTCTATTTCTCGTCCTATCTTTTTTTTTCCTTTCTTTCTCTCTGTTTCTATTTTTTTTGCTTGCTTCCTCTTTTTCCCTATTTTAATACGTGGCTTTGCCTCTGTTACGGCAAGCGACGACAGCATAAGACAACATACGACAGTCGGGGCCCCTAACGTGCTCCGCACTTAATATTATCAAGGCCCTAGATGACCAAAAAATTACACCATCTCCCGCTAAAAGGGACCATGTGTAGATGTGAAGCAGCGGGCGCTAACGCTTACACTGGCGGCGGCGTTGACGCTGGCGCTCATCGCAGCGTTGCGCAGGAGAGAAAAACTGGGGAGGCGCAAAGCAGGCAGTGATGGAGCAGTGTTTCCTACTGGAACATGCCAATCGCTGCTAATGGGCAATGAGAGACAGAAGACTCTGAATGGACACAGAGACCCGCACTCCGCTTTTAGTTAACGCGCACGCTGCGAATTTTTATTGTTCAACAACGCACAGGAGAAATCTCCCACCGGCACCACCTTGGAGGTCAAGATCCATTGCCATATATACGGGGTGGCCAGTGAACGGTTGTGCAGCGCGAGCAGTCGGTTTTTTCAACCAAGAAACTCGCTAGCAGACGCTGCCTGCGTCGGCGTCGCGAAGCGAGAGAGGGGGGGAGCGTAGGAGAGGACAGAGAGAGGGGGGTGACACGCATGCGCAGTGGGAGTGTGAACGCCGTGGGCAGGGATGGGTAGAGGAGAGAGAGGGGGGGGACGCGCATGCGCAGTGGGAGTGTAGACGCCGCGGGCAGGGATGCCTAGAGGAGAGAGGAGGGAGTGTAAGAGGGAAGAGAGGAGGGGAGGCGCATGCGCAGTGAGGGTGTGGTTGCCGCGGGGAGGGGGTGCCTAGAGGAGATTTTTTATTTTTATTTTTTTATGGGTTTGCGCATGCGCAGTAAGGGTGGGGACGCGGCACACCACCACCACCACCACCGGATTAAGCTTCGCCATAAGATGCGTCACATCTAAAAGGAAGACTTCTCCTATATCTATAGGTGCCAACGCGCGCTCCATATCCTCCAGATATCTATGCAATAAGCGGTTTTGCCTGCGTTTCGCCAAGCTACGACGGTATACGATGGGAGCGTACGTTGACAGCATACAACAGCCCGGGCCCCTAAATAGCTCCGCACTTAAAATACTTATTTGCCCTTTCCCAGGCAAGAGGCGATACCTATGAGTCAGTTGCGCGTGACGGTCTACGTGAGAGATAACTGGTTACTCTCTCGACTTCACTCTTGTGTGTGTTTTCACGTCGTGTCGTTTTAACATGAATACCTACCAAAAAGCTCACCGATCAATTATTCTAGGTTTTTCTTTCCTTAGCTTCTCTATTTATCGACTTACTCGAGTAAAATTGAAAGGAAAAACGTGCATTAACCCATCCATATATAATAATTTTCTATTTTGTTTATCTACGCAAAATGTAATTAGTCCAAAACTCCACGAATATGCTATCCAGCAAGTTGGCTCGTCACCTTTTAAGGCTGGAGGACGCCGCAGCGTTGAGGTCAGGCAATACTCTTGAGACTTCTGGGGGGAGAGAAAGAGACAACTTCCGGGGAGCGATTCTCGATGTGTCCGTCTGAAGATGTCCACAGTCCATTTCGGCACAGCGCATTCAGTTGCTCGAAAAAGCGGTGAGCCGTGATGCCTGCTCTTGACCACGTCGATGCACCGAACCCGCCAGCACATTCCCAGCGTAAAAAGGAAGTGGACGAAATGTAAAGAAACAGGAACTTTTCCAGTCTTGACTTGCATATGAATGTGTCCCAGATATTTGAGAACGATGCAGGGAAGGCGTACCGATCTTCACAGGTGAGTTAGAAGGTCGGCTGCATTAAAGCTTATTCGATGGCTTACACGATCAGGAGATATGCACGGCCTCCGAGATGTACGCCCGAAAGCGGGTGTCTGGGCGCTGCGTTCGTTGCGTTGAAGCACATTCTGTCCCTCTCATTATTGTCGAGAGTTGTGAAAGCTTGGTGATACCAAAATGACGTTGCGGAAGAAGAAACGGAAACAAGGGGCCCGCTGGTTACCAAAATCTTCCCAATGAGCTGCGGCCAAAATGCACAGTCCACTAGGGGGGACACATCGAGAATAACTCCGCAACCATAGAAAAAATGAAACAGGAGCATGCTGGGAACTTTGAACAGAGCACGAGGGGGGGGAGCGGCGTCGGAGGAGGTTGGTCTGTGGACGTTGGGCGCGCGCGCTCGTGAATTTTCGTTTTTTTAATTGGACAATCTCGGGTGGTTTTCGCCGTCGTCGTTGGCGTCGGTGTCGCGGTTGCCGTCGCCGTCATGTCCCGTATATGCATATGTATCTATATATTTATAAAAGCCACAAAGAAAAATAATTCAGGAAAATGTTTCCGACGTGCGGCATCGAACGAGGGACCTCTCGCTCTGCAGCGCGCGGCGCTAACCACTGAGCCACGAAAGCGCACGTACTTCAACGTTCAAACGGCGAGCTATTCATATACAGCGAGTTTTGAGCGTGTTTTCAGAATTACCAGCGAAATGCGCAAAGGCCGCGCTCGGCGGGGCTTAGCTCGCCCCCCCCCCCTCGTCGCGACGCCCGCGCTCATGCGCTCATCTCCCTCGCGCTGCCTCGCGCTCTTTGCCGCGTGGGGGGTAGACGCCCTTGCGCACGCGCGCGCTTATCTCGCGGTGGGGGAGAATAGGGCTTTCGCCAGAACGATTGCGTTGTAGTTACCGAGCGCACGAAGGTCGCTTCGCTCACGGCAGTCCCCCCCGTTTGCGAAAAGAACACGCTTTTCAAACACAGCGAAGTAACAACTATGACACTTGTTCGTTCGCGCTCGTCTGTACCTGTGAATACGTTTCATGCGTCGTTTTTGTTTGAGCAGCGCGTTAAGTGTCGAGCAGTGAACGTTGTTAGTTCTCTCTCGTCCTGTGCGTCTTGTTTTCGTGCGTCATGTGTGCGTGAGCAGCGCGCTGCACGTTTCGACCTGCTTGCCATTCGTCGCTCGACATTCCAATTTTTTCTTCCCATGAACTCACCAAGAAAGAGGAAACAAAACAAGTGCATGGCGGGAATTGTGACACGAGCCCGAAGAGGTAGCGCCTTCAAAGGAGGTTGGCTTATAGGTGCTAGGCGCACTCTTTCCTATTTTTTTTTTCCTCTATGATTGAAGCAGGTCTGTGGCATTCCGTTCCTCTAATTTGAGTAGAGAGTTAGGAAAACTTCGTGACGTCAAAATGATGTCGAAGAGGAAGAACCGGAAAGAGAGGGCGCGTTGCTGGCCGAGCTCCCATGTATTTTATGTCCAGATTCCCCGTTCGGGTTAAAATAAAAGACTAACGGCGGCGCGCCGCAATTATTGCGCGGCGGCGGCGGCGGCGGCGTGGTCACTCTCGAAACTCCGGCGGTGGCGCGACCGGCGCGAGCTAAAATAGGCGGCGGCGGCGGCGCGGCGCGGTGGCGCACAGCTCTAAACTACAGAGGAGGGACAGACCCACACCCTTAGGAGCTTCGCCCCTAAAAAAAATGAAAACGGGCTCATTGCAACATTGAAGATTCACGATCTCGGTGTAACTGAGCCGAACTAATTGCTCGGATTGGAAGTACATTACTGTCAATTAAATAGACGCCGGACGACCGCCAGAAGAAAGAGACAGATTGAACAGAAAGTGCGTGCCTTACTAATTTTTTCTGTCTTGATCCTTTCTCGGCGCTGCGTGTACGGTGCGTCTGTTTACAAATGCGCTGAGTAAATCTGAGTTTTTGGACATTACGAGGGCGCAAAGGTATCGGAAGTCAAACGCAACTGGACCGCGATGAAAGAACCGTCGTTCTCAGAGGTGCTGCACGGCTGTTGTTAATGGGGCAGGGCGGAGAGGTGTAACTATGCTGGCCGTATTAGTTATGATGTTCCGCAAACTTAACCTAACCGCAACCGCAGAGCGACAAAGACAAAGTGAAGAGACTGTGAAGGCGGACGAGGGAGGAAGAGAAGAAAGAAGAGACGGTGGCGAAGATGTAGCCTCAATAAACTTTATTTTTTTATGATTATTATTAGCATTATTTTTCTTTTTCAATTTCTAACTATATGTTGGCAAGCAATACGATAGTTATCACCCATAGCATACAATATATTTTCTTGGCCAATCCCCCAGAGTCGGTATGTGCCACAGGATAGAGGCAACAAACAAACAAACAAACAAACTACTGAAGGCGCACTGCTTTCGTGGACTTTTACATTTGGCGCAGCCGAGTAAAGAACAAAATGTGGGTGACGTTCGACGTGGTACAGCGAGACCGCCAGCCTATCATGACGGGCTACAAGCTCGACGGAGTAGACTTCGTGTCTGCACCAGAGGAGGCGACAACTCCGGCCCTCCTGCGGACTATCGCTTCCAAGGCCAACGCAGCACTGGGCGACATCATCGCTAAAGGTACCACGACTATTAACATGGATGTCGAGGAGCTAAGTCGCCTGACTACACAAGGTCTTTGTAATACCCGTAGCCTCGACGCAAACGCATTTTCTTCAACTCAAACATTGTCAGACGCGCTGTTGCAACTTGTCAAATTGCAAAGTCAGCAAGTCCAACGCCAAGAAGCTCTCTTTAATACACTCGCAGCATGCTGTAAAATCGGAGCCCAAATAGAGCCAGAAGTATTTGACGGCATCTCTTCTAGCGTTCACACATGGCTTGACCACTACGAGTACGCCTGCGAAAGAAATTCTTGGTGCTCGGAGTTGGACCGCGTGTTCCATATGTCAAAATATTTAGCCGGAAATCCCAAGAAATGGTTCGATATCCGTATCGTAAAGCACAAAGAACAACCCTGGTGTGCATGGAAAGACAGCTTTCGTTCTGCTTTTCAAGGCAATGAGCTCGAGTTGTGGGATGACGCGCTTACATATAGTATAATGTGAATACTGGGCTAAAAGCGGCAGTGGCGTCGGAACGGTAACTGCAAGAACTGGACGGGTGCGGGCAGCGTTGCAGCAGCAAAAACAGGCCAGGCAGCTCCGGCTCGTGCCTCGCGCAAAGCTGTCGATGCGGCTGCAGCGCTAGGCATTCCTCTTCACTACAATTCGTCCCCCCGTCGGAAAAGGAGCCATCCTGGCGACTCACGGAGAACATACTACGAGCGGATCGTAATATGGCTTCAGGCGCTGTACGTGGACAGTTTCACGACCACGAAAACGTTGGTCGGTTGATGGCGTAACGGGTTCGACGATGTAGTTGACAGGTGACGTCTGTGCAACAACTCGGTAGGGTCCCTGATATTTTGAAGCAAGCTTGGAGGAGAGGCCAGTAGGGACAGCTGGAACCCAGAGCCACACAAGGGAGTCCGGGAGAAAGTGAGGGTACGGGTGGTCATCGTCACGTCGAGATTTCTGTCGCCACTGGTCGACGGTTGTAAACGAGCGGGCGAGCTGACGGCATTCCTCGGCGCGGCGAGCAGCTTCAGAGATGGGCGTAGACTCGGATGAATCGGGTCGGTACGGCAGAATGGTATCGAGTGTGGTCGAAGGTTTTCGGCCATATAAGAGGAAAAATGGCGAAAAGCCTGTAGTCGCTTGTGGAGCCGTGTTGTAGGCGTACGTCACAAAGGGCAAAATTAGGTCCCAATCAGAGTGATCTGAGGCAACATACTTGGAGATCATGTCGCCAAGGGTGCGGTTGAATCTTTCCGTCAACCCATTAGTTTGGGGATGGTAAGCGGTAGTAGTATGATGAACTACACGACATTCGGATAGGAGTGCGCTTACGACTTCGGAAAGGAAGACGCGTCCCCTATCGCTCAGAAGTTCACGTGGTGCGCCGTGACGGAGAATGAAGTTCCGCAGGAGGAAAGATGATATGTTGCGGGCTGTGGCAGCAGGAAGAGCGGCTGTTTCCGCGTATCGCGTCAGGTGGTCGACCGCGACTACTACCCAGCGGTTTCCGGAAGCCGTGTATAGGAGGGGCCGTACAGGTCAATGCCAATGCGGTCGAAGGGTCTGGCCGGGCACGGAATTGGCTGGAGCGGAGCAGAGGCGTGCTCAGGAGGAGCTTTGCGTCGTTGGCACTGGGGGGCATGACCGAATGTACTTGCACACAAAGGTGTACATGCCTCGCCAATAAAACCTGGAGGAAAGTCGGGTGTATGTTTTGAAGACTCCCGCGTGCGCGCACTGCGGGTCAGCATGAAAGGCTGAGCATATCTGAGCACTAAGATGGCGGGGTATGACTAGTAACCACTTGCGGCCGTCAGACATGTAGTTCCGGCGATAGAGGAGGCCATCGCGGATCTCAAAGTGACAAGCTTGACGGCGCAATGCTCGAGGAGCTGAAGGTAAAGTTGACGGGTCGGAAAGTAATCGCAGGAGGGCGCTGATCCAGGCATCCTTGCCGAAATAATCCTTCTAGGGGACATGAATGCTCACATACATGACCTTGACGGATATTCAGACTCCAATGGCAAGTTATTGCTAGATCTCTGCGAGCAACATAGTCTTGAAATAGTTAACGCGGGGCCTAAGTGTGAGGGACAGATCACGTGGGAAGTCGGAAACAGGCAATCGAGCACTGATTATTGTCTCATGACAGAAGGAATCTATGACAAACTTAGAGAGATGAGAATAGACGAGGAAGGCATTAACAGCTTGGGTAGTGATCATAAACGCATAACATTACAAATGGGATATAAAACTGAAAATAAGAACCTAGAATCGAACATTGGCAGCTCGTATTTAAATGAGAAACAAATAACTAATATAGCCGCAAGAGTCGAGGAAGAAGTAGACAAACTGCCAGTCAAAGACTGGAAGTATAGTGAGCTGCTACATGTAATCACGAAGGAAATAGAAAAAGAGAAGAAAACTATTTCTTGGAAAGGAAAGAGAAGGCCAAAAAGTTGGTGGAACAAAGAAATCCGGGATGCGATCGAGAAGCGACGTGAGGCATCACGGCAGCACAGGCAGGCAAAAAAGGAGAAGCGGCCACAGGATGAAGTCAACCAAGTATGGGAAATATATTTAGAGCAAAAATCCATTGCGCAGAAATTAGTCGAGGCAAAAATTAAAGGCGAAAGTGAACGCTGGATGACAGAGATTCGCGAAAAGAAGAAGGCCGCGCCTAGGATATTTTGGAGCCACCTAAAAGCGCTAGGTAGGAAGTCTGTAACAATGCAACAACATATGGTAGATGAAGAAGGAAATCAATTGGAAGGGTATGAAGCGCTAGGTTACATCCGAAAGGTAACAGCCGATTCGTTTAAAAAGGTCGCCCAGGGGGATTCCCCCGGTGAGTAAAAGTATACAGAAGAGTACAACCGAGGAAGATGTAGTACTTGAGAATTTCAATTGGAAGAAGGCCGAAGGAAAAATTCCTAAGCACACTACTCCGGGCTTAGATGGGGGTTCCCATCAGCCTCATTAACGAACTAGGACAGAGCACTAAAGAAGCACTGCTGAAAGCCGTAGAAAAGTGCTTACAGGAGAGGGAAATACCAGACAGTTGGCGAAAAAGTAGAATGAACTTAATCTATAAAGGCAGGGGAGAAAAGGATAACATTCGCTCGTATAGACCGCTAACCATTACATCGGTGCTATACCGGTTGGCGATGCAGGCAGTAAAATTAAAAATAGAAACATGGGTAGAGCAAAATGATATTTTGGGAGAACTCCAGAATGGATTCCGAATCGACAGGCGGTTAGACGATAACCTGTTTGTTCTTACACAGTGTATAGAAATATCAAAAATAGAAAACAGGCCCTTATACGTAGCTTATCTAGACATCACCGGGGCATATGACAACGTTAATCAGGAAATTTTGTGGGATATATTGAAGGAAGTGGGCATAGGTGACGACTGTATACAGCTTTTGAGGGAAATATACCGAGAAAATACAGTTTGTGTAGAATGGGAAGGAATAAGCAGCAAGGACAGCGTTGACATTAGCAAGGGGCTGAGACAGGGATGTCCTTTGTCCCCGCTGTTATTCATGCTGTACATGGTGAGGATGGAAAAAGCGCTAGAAGGTAGCAACATTGGATTTAATTTGTCACACAAACAGGCCGGCGCGATGGTTGAGCAGAAGCTTCCAGGTCTATTTTACGCTGACGATATTGTCTTATTTGCGGACAGTCAAGATGATATGCAGCGGCTGGCAGATATATGCGGAAGGGAAGGCGAGGCTCTAGGACTAGGTTTTAGTGCAACAAAATGTGGATTGATGGTATTCAATGATCACGAAGACCATGCGGTCTTAATACAGGGCCAAGAAATACCGAGGGTAAGCGAGTACAAGTACCTCGGAGTGTGGGTAAATGAGGGGGGGATAGATATATGGAGGTACAAGAGAAAGCATCGGTAACAAAGGGAAAGAGGAATGCTGCAATCATGAAGCACAGAGCGTTATTGGGATACAATAGGTACGAGGTGCTTCGAGGGCTGTGGAAGGGTGTGATGGTTCCGGGGCTTACATTTGGGAACTCAGTGGTGTGCATGAAGTCAGAGGTGCAATCAGGAATGGATCTAAATCAAAGGACTGTGGGACGCCTCGCGTTGGGCGCTCACGGGAAGACGACAAATGAGGCTGTAAAGGGTGATATGGGATGGACAGGTTTTGAAGTGAGGGAAGCTCAGAGCAAAATTAGATTTGAAGAGAGGCTGAGGAAAATGAAGGAGAGTAGATGGGCAGGGAAGGTTTTCAGGTATTTGTATAGAAAAAGCGTCGACACGCAGTGGAGAAAAAGAACTAGGAGGCTCACCAGTAAATATACGGCTAGCAGTGTGGGCGACATGGCAACAAAGAGCATTAAGCGAAAAGTCAGAGAGGCGGAGAGGACTTATTGGATGACAGCGATGGAAAAGAAGCCGGCTCTCAGTGACTACCGAAAGGGAAAAAACGAAATAAGGAGGGAGAGGTTTTATGATAATTCAAGGGGAAGCGCTTTACTGTTTGAGGCAAGGTCGGGTTGCCTTAGAACGCGTAGCTATAAAGCGAGATTCTGTAACGAAGAAGAACAATGTACATGCTGTGGGGGAACTAAGGAAACGATGGAACATGTACTGATTGAATGTGTCGATATCCACCCAGATATACGTGTGGGCACGAGTCTACATGAAGCCTTGGGTTTTGGGGACATCAATGGAAAGCTGAACACGTCCGCGATAGAAATAAGTAAGAGACGGTTTGAGTATTGGTGGCAGAAAAGTAGAGATAAAGGACAAAAAATGAAGAATGGGGAAAAATAAGGTCATTCTGCCTTAAGAAGCAGAGAGATGGACCGTGAACTTATATATTTCTTTGCTGTAATAACATAGATTTAATCAATGTAGATAAGGCATTAGGCCAACATAAAAAGAAAGTTTTTTTTTTCGAGCCTGGTGGCAGACATGTCACCGCCCCGTTATAAAGAGGACGCTCATAGCATCCATCCATCCATCCATGCGTTGCTCTGACGCCATGTCACAGCCTGCTGGGAACGAAAGTATTTCGTCCGCGGCAGATAGGCAGGCAGCGCCCAGACCTGTAGACAACACGCATGTCAAAATCTTGCAGCCGCAAAGCCCAGCGTGCTAATCGGCCGGAGGGGTCCTTGAGCGTGGAGAGCCAACAAAGTGCATGGTGATCTGTAACTACGTCGAAGGGACGGCCATATAGGTAAGGTCTGAATTTACCAAGAGCCCAAATTATGGCCAGACATTCCTTCTCCGTAACGGAATAATTCTTCTCGGCCTTAGTTAGTGTACGGCTTGCGTATGCGACGACGTACTCGTGGAACCCAGATTTGCGCTGCGCGAACACGGCGCCGAGTCCAACACCGCTGGCATCGGTGTGAACCTCAGTCGGAGCAGTAGGGTTGAAGTGACGCAGTATTGGTGGTGAGGTTAGCAGACGACGCAGCTCTTTGAAGGCATCGTCACAGGCGGGCGACCAAGCGTAAATTTTCGAGTCGCTCCGCAGGAGCTGATTCAAGGGAGCGCTGATGGTCGTGAAATTCCGAATGAAGCAGCGAAAATAGGAACAGAGGCCAAGGAAGCTGCGAAGCTCTTTTAGAGACGTAGGTCGAGGAAAGTCAGCGACTGCCCGAAGCTTGGCGGTGTCGGGAAGTATACCGTCTTTGGATACAACATGGCCGAGGATGGTGAGCTGACTTGCGCCGAAGCGGCATTTCTTCAGGTTGAGCTGTAGGCCTGCGTCAGTGAGGCACTGGAGTACTTTCTCTAACCTGCAGAGATGCGTGGGAAAATCTGGTGAAAATATAACCACGTCATCTAAGTAGCACAGACACGTTTTCCACTTAAGGGTTGTCCATCATCCTCTCGAATGTTGCGGAGCCGTTGCAAAGACCGAAAGGCATGACACGGAATTCGTAAAGGCCATCAGGTGTGATGAAGGCCGTTTTAGGTTGGTCGTCAGGTGTCATAGGAACTTGCCAATAGCCGCTCCGTAAGTCGATAGAAGAGAAGAACTCCACGCCTAGGAGACATTCAAGGGCATCGTCAATTCTCGGTAGAGGGTAAACGTCTTTTCGGGTGATCTTGTTAAGACGACGGTAATCAACACAGAAGCGAATCGACCCATCCTTCTTCTTAACAAGAACAACTGGAGATGCCCAGGGGCTATTCGAAGGCTGGATGACCCCGCGCTTAAGCATTTCGGCTACTTGGTCGTCGATAACCTGGCGTTCTGTGGCAGACACACGGTACGGTCTTTGTCGCAGCGGCGCACTGGTACCCGTGTCGATGCGGTGGCTTACAGCTGACGTGCGGCCGAGAGAAGCTTGCTGGCAATCGAACGAGGAACAGAACTTGTCGAGTAGGCGTAGAAGATGGGCGCGTTGAGAAACGGTCAATGTGTCGGCGATGGAGCTGCTCAGTACATCAGGCGTAGTCGTCTGCTGCACGGAGTCACAGGTAAGTCCTGAGACGTCTTGTTCAGCGGTAGGACCAGGTGGCATGTCAATGATGGTAGAAGGGTCCACGCTGTGGACACGCCCGACGCACTCCCCGCGAAGCAGTGTCAGAGGACATGAGAACATGTTCGGGACAAGCAGCCTGCTGACGCCATCACGTACGTCCAAAATGGAAAAAGGCAGCGGGGAACATCTACGACGGACGAAGATGTCAGATGGCGTAAACAGTGCGCTGAGGAGGAGGAGGAGAGGGTGAGGAAAGGAAAAGACGCAATTTCTGCAGCCCGAGTTGGGAGCACGGCTCAGCGCCTGTAGGGGAAGGGGGAGAGGGTATTAAAGATGTGTAGAAGAGAGGAGGAGAGAGAGAGAGAAAAAAGAGAGAAAATGGCGTCCATAACCGAGGACGCGGCGGGCGGCTATTATAGGCGGTTGTCCAGTCCAGTGTCCCCAAGGAAGCGAAGAACCGCCATGAAGACCTGGGTGTGGTGCCGTGTAGGGAACAGGAGGTCCCGCTGTGTAGCCGCGGGTAGACCCTGGCTACGGAGTGTGGCGAGCAAGGTGGCTCGTTGTGCTTGAAGTGCTGGGCATACACACAGCAGGTGCGCAATGGTTTCGTCCGACCCGCACGCAGTGCACGCAGGGGACGAGGCTCTGCCAAGCCGATGACTCCGGGCCGCAGGCCAGGAGCAGCCGATGCAACAGTGCGCTGGAGTCGATGACCCTGTTGCAGGCCACTGTGGCGAGGGTAAAGGAGTGCGGCGGCACTGAAATGTCTTCCGCAAGATACACCTTGTCGTCGGCTTCACGAGCGTCAACTAACGGGCCGTCGCAAAGAGCTGCGAATTCCACCTCGGCACGAGAGCAGTCGATGACGGCCTTGTTAGCGGAGAGAAAGTCCCAGCCCAAAATGAGGTCGTGGGAGCAAGAATGCAGCACTAAAAATTCGACGATGTAGAGGAAGGTCATTAATCACCACACGAGCAGTACATGCAGCGGCCGGTGGGATGCGGTCTGCGCTGGCAGTGCGAAGCGAAATGTTTGACAGCGGCGTCGTCACTTTTTTGAGCAGGCGGCAGAGTTTGGCACTTATAACGGAAACAGCGGCACCAGTGTCGACTAGGGCGAGTGCAGCGACGCCGTCCACATATACGTCAATAACGTTCGTCGGTGAAGAGGGAGGCCTTGGTCTTTTCGCGGGCAACGCAGTTCCTGCCTCTGGAACTGCGGCAATTAGTTTTCCCGCTCCGGCGTGGAAGAACGACGACGCATCGGCGATAGCGAGCGGCGTCTAGGCGATGGCGAGCGGTGGTGCATAGGAGGATGGTGGGCGTCGTGGTCGGTGTACGAATACGTCTGGCCGGGGTTCCGAGATGGCGAGAACGATCGACGCGGTGACACATACGGGTCATGTTCGTAGCTCTGCTGGTAGGGAACTACGCTGCGACGGCAATATCGTGCGACGTGGCCAGGCAGGCCACACGCGAAACATATCGGTCGATTATCGAGAGTGCGCCATTGTCCACTACTCCGAGGATACCTTGCCGAATCGTAGCGGGGAGTTGGTCGGAGCGCCACGGCTGATGGGAATGACGTAAAGGTCTGAGGCGGTGGCCGTGCGGCAACTTCGGCATAGCTTAACGGCGCATTGACCTCGGGACATCCAGCTTGAGTCGGCAACGGCGGAGTGTCGCGGGCAGCAGGCAGAGCAGCGCAAACCTTCTCTTGGATCACCTGGCGAAGGTTCGCTGGCAAAGGCGATGGTGGTTGCCCGGCTGTTGATAGCAGCGAAAGCTGACGAGCGACCTCAGCACGGACAAAGTCCTTGATTTGGGAGAGCAGCGACTCAAGGTCGGGGGCGGTAGCTACGCTCGAGATGGTTTCGTCGGAAACGTGCTGGCGCCGTGTCAGAAGACGCTGTCTTCGGAGCTCGTCGAAACTCTGGCACAGCTCGATGAGCTCAGAGACCGTGGCAGGCTTCTTGGAAAGCAGCATCTGAAAGTCATCATCGGAAATGCCCTTCATTATGTGGCGTACCTTATCGGCTTCCGCCTCGTCGGGTTGACACGCCGGCAGAGGTCGAGGACGTCCTCGATGTAGGTGGTGAATGTTTCACCGCTTTGTTCTGACCGGCTTCGCAGTCGTTGTTCTGCGCGAAGTTTACGCACACCAGGGCGTCCAAAAACAGCTGCGAAGCTAGTTTTGAAGGTCGCCCAAGTGGGGATATCGGCCTCGTGGTTTTTGTACCACATCTTGGCCACATCCGTCAAGTAAAACATCACGGTACCGAGCTTCATGGGATCGTCCCATTTGTTGGCAGCACTCGCTCGTTCATACGATTCCAGCCAATCCTCAACGTCTTTCTCGTCTGTGCCGCTGAAGATCTTGGGCTTCCGCAGAAGCTGGGCACCGGGACACCTTGGCGGTGAAGCCGGTGGGGGTGTCGAGACAGCGTCGTCAGGCATGACGGACGGCAGCGTTCGGCTACGCAATTCCAGGGCCGGGGAAAACCGCAGCAACCTCCACCAAAAATATAATGTGAATACTGGGCTAAAAGCGGCAGTGGCGTCGGAACGGTAACTGCAAGAACTGGACGGGTGCGGGCAGCGTTGCAGCAGCAAAAACAGGCCAGGCAGCTCCGGCTCGTGCCTCGCGCAAAGCTGTCGATGCGGCTGCAGCGCTGGGCATTCCTCTTCACTACAATAGACAGAAAGAAGGAAAACTTTCTGAATATGTCTTTGAAAAGTGTCGCCTACTTCAACTCGCAAAGCCTAAACTTCCGGAATCGGCCATTGTACCGCTTGTAATGCTTGGAATGACGAGAGAATGCCGACAGCAGGCACAACTCATGTCACCGCGCTCGCTAGAAGGCCTTCTTGGTATGATAAAGAATGTTATTGTCACAGATACCTGTATAAAAACGAGGGTCACATCGCAAGAAGCAGCCGAACTTAAGGGTGCACGGCCACAGGACAAAACATGCGACGAATTTACGCGCACTCATTGTCCTAGCGCTCTATCTTAATCTTCCCGAACCGCGAGACACTTCAGGGGCTGCAGCAGGGAGGCCATAAAAACTCAAACCCAGCCAAGTAATGAAGTAGAGACTGTATTTATAACAAAGACACACATTCTCTATGCTGCTATGCTTGTCAATAATCAAGAAGTGTCAGTAATTATTGATACCGGAGCATCTGTAAGCATAATAAATGAAAGAATTGTGTGTCACCACGATATCATCACGGGAAATTCCATTCGGGTGCACGGATACGACGGCACACGCAGGGATTTCTCCAGATGGACAAATGCTAAACTTCAGTTCAGCAGCCAGGAGGTAACAGTCAAATGTTTGGTACTATCCGGAGTTGACTTTGACTTTATCCTCTCTCGGCCGGATATGAAGCGCCTAAAGATGACCATATTGTGGGACGAATTAATAACAACAGATGAAGACAAAGGGATGAACTGTGCGATAGAACTCATGAATAATGTTGTGACCAAGACAAGTAGAATAGCAATGTGTCCTGATGACATCGCAACCAAGTTCCCAGAACTAATATGCGTCGGCACATATCCACCACCGACAACAGCAATTGAGGTACCGTTTGAGCTGAACGATACAACAATAGTCCGGAGAAAGCCGTACGCCTTAAGTCATGAAAAGAAAGTTTGGCTGAAACAAGAACTCCAAGGTATGCTTGACTCCGGCATCATCAGGCCGTCTACATCCGCAATTGCGTCACCAATTACTATTGTACCCAAAGAAGATGGTTCCCTTCGACTATGCACGGATTATCGGCTAATTAACAGACAGACTGAATTGTTCCCTTTCCCAATGCCCCGGATAGATGAAATCATCGATGAAACTGGCGGATGTCAATGGTGTTCAAGAATTGATTTGTGCAGGGGATACTGGCAAGTGCCACTCAAAGAAGAAACAAAGAAATTTACAGCATTTGTCACACCATTTCATATCTATGAGTATAACCGTCTCCCGTTCGGATGGAAGAACTCCGGGGCGTGGTTTCAAAAGTTGATGAATAGTGTCCTGAAAGATTACATAGGCAAGTTCTGCAACGTGTATGTCGATGACATTATTGTTTACTCGAGGACGAAGGAGGACCACAGTCAGCACTTATCTGATGTACTAGAGGCATTGAGCCGAGCAAGACTCAAGATAAACGCGAAGAAAAGTGAATTTTTTTGTCAAACTGTGGTTTTCCTCAGTAGAGTCTTCAATGGGAAAACGAAAAGCACAAAAGAAGAAAGTGTGCAAAAAATTTCAAGCCTTGTCAAGCCATATGATCTGCATTCCTTGCGAGTTTTCCTGGGTCTGGCGGGTCATTTCAGGACATTCATCAAGAATTACGCAACGAAAACGAGGTGCTTAACAGCATTGACACAAAAAGAAGTTCCGTTTATATGGACCGAAGAGTGTGAACGGTGCTACTTGGATCTTGTCAAGATTATTTCGTCTGACCCTGTGCTGACATTACCTGATTTTTCACTACCCTTCGAACTATGTGCCGATGCTTCTCACTATGGAACTGGAGCCGTACTTTATCAACACGATGTTCAGAAGCCCACTGGAAGGCAACATCAAGTAATTGGATATTACTCATACACATTTTCAAAGGCAGAAGTTAACTATGCAACCACTGAAAACGAGGCACTTGCTGTTGTGATGGCCTTAAGATACTTCAAGAGTTACCTAGAAGGCCGCAATTTCAAGCTTTTCACTGATAATCAAGCTCTCACGCACCTCCTTAAGCTGGCGCAGCCTGAAGGAAGGCTGGCTCGGTGGATGAGTGAAATCCAGCAGTACAGTTTCGAAGTTTCGCATCGCCCGGGACTCAAGCATCGGGAGGCTGATGCGCTTTCCAGATTGCACGTGCCAAGGGAAGCTAACAGTGAGAGTGTAAACATGACGACGCTTTGGGAAGGCACACAGGATTTACAATTTAAGAATGGCCGAATACACGCACCTGAAACAAGTGTGCCGTTAATTTTGAGACTGTACCATAATAGCCCGGAATCAGGGGGGTCATGATGGTTTTTGGAGGACATACCGGAAGCTTACGCAGAGATTCACGTGGAAAAACATGAAAGCGGATGTTGCTCGCTACATCAAAACATGCCACGAATGTCAGGTGCACAAATCCAAGTTCAAGCCAAGAGGGAATCAGGTGGTTATACCAACATACTCCGACGTTCCCTTCGAAGTGTTGCACCTCGACTTCGCCGAAATAAAAAAAGGGCGAGGGCGTCAGAAAAACGCAAGCTTTTCTTGTGGCCGTGGATGAATGTACACGGTTCGTTGCTGCCAAGCCCGGAAAAGAGGACGCGAACTCCGTTATTCAGCTTCTTGAAAGAGGCATCTTCAGAAACGTGAAGGTTGTAGTGGCCGACAACGGACCAGCTTTCCGAAGTGACAAGCTCCGAGTTTGGGCACAGCAAAAAGGTGTCGAGCTTCGTTTTCCTGCTCCTTATCACCCTGAAGCCAATGCTCTCACTGAAAGGGTAATTCGTGATCTGAAGACATTCATTGCACTATATCCACAATTTAAGAGAGGTTGGAAATGCTCACTCGAGGCGGCAGTCTCACATCATAATCGCTCTCACACAGCCGGAATAGGATGCAGTCCACATTTTGCGGCTTTTGAAACAAGCGCATGGCTTGCGGCTGATAAAGAGCTGGACATCATTGGCAAAGTGTCACTCCGAGAAACACCATTGTCAGCAGAACAGCGGAAGAAGTACCGGTGTAATATGAAGAAAAACTTCGATAAACGACACATGACAAAGATGCCGGATATTATGCCTGGAGACATGATTCTGGTGCGCAAAGGTCTCGATGCAAAATCTCCGTTCATCGGCCCTTTCAGTGTGCTTGGTGTCGGTCAGTTGGTTTCCTGTAAACTGAGGTCACGAGCTTATGGTTTGATATTTTCACTGAAACGTCAAGGAAGTTAATGGTAGAGGCCGAGTATGAACGAGAAAATGAAATATTCTCGTGAGCGTTGTTGAAAGCACTTATGAAATCTATGAGCTTCTCTTCTCCGTGGCACCAAATGAGAAAGATGTCATCAATGAACCTTCGATAAAAAAGGGGGGCGGGATAGGGTGCTGCTTAAAAATTCTGATTCTAATGTGTCCATAAAGATATTGACATAGTTGGGGCCTATCTTTGTTCCCATCGAGGTTCCATTAACCTGGACATAATGCGTGTTATTGAACTCGAAGTTGTTCATTTCCAGACCGAGCTTCAGAAGTGTACCCAGAGTTTTGCCATCAATTGAACAGCTCTGGGGCGAATTTTCGTACGCCTGAATAACAGATTTAATGCCGTCCGAATGAGGAATATTTGTATAGAGAGAGGCGACGTCAAGGGTAACCAGCAGACTATCCTGAGGTATAACCAGATCCATAATATCAGCTAGAAAGTGGTTGGTATCTTTGACATAGGAAGGCAGAGTTGGGGGAATGTCTTTGATTAGGCTATCAATAAAACTAGATATTGGTTCAGTCACCGTTCCTATGCCGGAGATGATGGGTCTCCCTGGATTACCTGCTTTGTGAATTTTGGGTAAGATGTAAAATCTTCCAGGAACTGGACTTAAAGCTTGAAGGGACGCTGCCGTTTTTTCGGGAATCTTTTTGTTTTTTACAAGTGTCGCCAATGTCTGGCGCACTTCATTTTTGAAATTCGTTGTCTGATCGGTGTCAGATAACCTATAGAAGGAAATGTCGCTTAGCTGTTTCTCGGCCTCACCCATGTAGTCCTGTTTGTTCATTACAACAATCGCACCACCTTTGTAAGCGGGCTTGATTATTATACTGAAGCAACGTATGGGAGCGGGCTAGTTGGTATTCCATATTGATACACTTTAAGCGCAAGAAAAAAACACGAGACAGTAATCGACGAGGACAAGCGCTTGTCCTCGTCGATTACTGTCTCGTGTTTTTTCTTGCGCTTAAGTGTATCAATATTGATTATTATGTCTGGACGTCTGCTTAGACCCTTTAGGGCCTTATCCTCGTTATGAGAAATATTTTTTTGGTATGGCGATCGGTTTCTGTATTGAGAGAGAATGTCACGTTGCACTGCTTTTATGTAGATGTCCAAACATTTATCCCGTTGTGAAGGAGGAGTCCAATGACGTAGTAATGGTAGCCTAATGTCAATGTTTGTGTCTTGTGCTCTGCCATAATAGTATTCATTTAGTCTCAGCGTGCGCGCGAAGTTTTCTAGATCCTTGTAAAGTTGAAACTCGTCTAATCTGCCGGTTGCAGGAGAAAAACTCAAACCTTTCGACAAAACACTTCGTTCATCAACTGTGAGTGGAATATCGGAAAGATTTCCTATGTTGTACTCTTTGTGTTGCGAGGTATTTTGAGCGGGAACCGTTCCTTGGACCGTATGATGTCGAAGTTCATAAGTGTTCACTGTTTCAGTGGGCAGAGTCACTCCATCTCGGAGCAGCTTTTTTTGCTTCGTTGTTGGATTTGGCTCTCTGTTTCTTTTGCGAACTTTTCTAAAAGACTGATTTCAGAGGGCGTGAAGTGTTTTTCCTCGGTGAATTTCTTTTCCTCGATAAGTATGTATTGTAGCTGGGAACTATTATGCTCAATAACTATGTCTAAAAGCTGTCTAGATGCCCCGTGGAGGCACTCTGCCCACCTAGCTTTAAGGTCTGACGACATGTCTGAGGTGGCTGGTTCAATGTTAATGCGGAGCCCTTTCGGAATGACGTCATGTGTGCGATATGAGTTTAGAGTTTTGACATGACACTGATTTCTAGTTCGTTTATGAACTATCTTTCTCGCCTTCAAAAAATCGCGCGACACTGCAGGAACATGAGCACAAGGGTCACCTGTTTTCTCTTCACTTCGTCAGTTCCGGGGGGTGGTCTGTACAACTGCTGCAAAGGTGCTGTTAAGGTGCTCCCTCGGCATTGATGGTGCAGTCGTTGGAACCTTTGGTCTCGTTGAAGTGGCCGATGTTGGTGGCGGTGATTGTCGTGCTGCTGTATGCGATGTAGGGGCCGAGAAGTGGTCCTGCCACGTCGTCTCCGTTCGTGCATATGACCGGCGCAGCGTCTGGTGGAGGTGGCTTGCCATTAGCGCCACGCCTTCAAAGCTTAGGTGGAGTCCATCAGCGGCCAGCACGCGACAAGGTGGGAGCCACTCCAAGCTTGGAGTGGCTTGGAGTGGCTTTCTGTACGGGCCGAGAAGTGGAGTGACCACTTCTCGGCCCCTACATCACATACAGCAGCACGACAATCACCGCCACCAACATCGGCCACTTCAACGAGACCAAAGGTTCCAACGACTGCACCATCAATGCAGAGGGAGCACCTTAACAGCACCTTTGCAGCAGTTGTACAGACCACCCCCGGAACTGACTAAGTGAAGAGAAAACAGGTCACCCTTGTGCTCATGTTCCTGCAGTGTCGCGCGATTTTTTGAAGGCGAGAAAGATAGTTCAAAAGCGAATTAGAAATCAGTGTCACGTCAAAACTCTAAACTCATATCGCACACATGACGTCATTCCGAAAGGGCTCCGCATTATCATTGAACCAGCCACCTCAGACATGTCGTCAGACCTTAAAGCTAGGTGGGCAGAGTGCCTCCACGGGGCATCTAGACAGCTTTTAGACATAGTTATTGAGCATAATAGTTCCCAGCTACAATACATACTTATCGAGGAAAAGAAATTCACCGAGGAAAAACACTTGACGCCCTCAGAAATCAGTTTTTTAGAAAAAGTTCGCAAAAGAAACAGAGAGCCAAATAGCAACAACGAAGCGAAAAAAGCTGTTCCGGGATGGAGTGACTCTGCCCACTGAAACAGTGAACACTAATGAACTTCGACATCATACGGTCCAAGGAACGGTTCCCGCTCAAAATACCTCGCAACACAAAGAGTACAACATAGGAAATCTTTCCGATATTCCACTCACAGTTGATGAACGAAGTGTTTTGTCGAAAGGTTTGAGTTTTTCTCCTGCAACCGGCAGATTAGACGAGTTTCAACTTTACAAGGATCTAGAAAACTTCGCGCGCACGCTGAGACTAAATGAATACTATTATGGCAGAGCACAAGACACAAACATTGACATTAGGCTACCATTACTACGTCATTGGACTCCTCCTTCACAACGGGATAAATGTTTGGACATCTACATAAAAGCAGTGCAACGTGACATTATCTCTCAATACAGAAATCGATCGCCATACCAAAAAAATCTTTCTCAGAACGACGATAAGGCCCTAAAGGGTCTAAGCAGACGTCCAGACATAATAATCAAGCCCGCCGACAAAGGTGGTGCGATTGTTGTAATGAACAAACAGGACTACATGGGTGAGGCCGAGAAACAGCTAAGCGACATTTCCTTCTATAGGTTATCTGACACCGATCAGACAACGAATTTCAAAAATGAAGTGCGCCAGACATTGGCGACACTTGTAAAAAACAAAAAGATTCCCGAAAAAACGGCAGCGTTCCTTCAAGCTTTAAGTCCAGTTCCTGGAAGATTTTACATCTTACCCAAAATTCACAAAGCAGGTAATCCAGGGAGACCCATCATCTCCGGCATAGGAACGGTGACTGAACCAATATCTAGTTTTATTGATAGCCTAATCAAAGACATTCCCCCAACTCTGCCTTCCTATGTCAAAGATACCAACCACTTTCTAGCTGATATTATGGATCTGGTTATACCTCAGGATAGTCTGCTGGTTACCCTTGACGTCGCCTCTCTCTATACAAATATTCCTCATTCGGACGGCATTAAATCTGTTATTCAGGCGTACGAAAATTCGCCCCAGAGCTGTTCAATTGATGGCAAAACTCTGGGTACACTTCTGAAGCTCGGTCTGGAAATGAACAACTTCGAGTTCAATAACACGCATTATGTCCAGGTTAATGGAACCTCAATGGGAACAAAGATAGGCCCCAACTATGCCAATATCTTTATGGACACATTAGAATCAGAATTTTTAAGCAGCACCCTATCCCGCCCCCTTTTTTATCGAAGGTTCATTGATGACATCTTTCTCATTTGGTGCCACGGAGAAGAGAAGCTCATAGATTTCATAAGTGCTTTCAACAACGCTCACGAGAATATTTCATTTTCTCATTCATACTCGGCCTCTACCATTAACTTCCTTGACGTTTCAGTGAAAATATCAAACCATAAGCTCGTGACCACAGTTTACAGGAAACCAACTGACCGACACCAATACCTCCACTTTGGCAGCAACCATGTCAAGCACTGTAAACTCGGCATACCATACAGCCAGTCTCTTCGGTTTAGGCGTATATGTTCTGATCAGGCCGACTTCGCCTCCAACTGTCAACAACTAAGCAACGACCTCACACGACAACAATACCCGCAGTCTGTCATCAACGACGCTATTAAGAAATCTGAAAAGCAGGACCGTCGCCATTTGATAAAAAACACAGTCACAGCGCGAAAACACTACTCCCAATCTTATTCTAACATATTCAGCCTCTCCCCCTAACATAAACTGCATCCTCAAAAGGCACCACAACTGCTTGAAAGCGACAAGTGACGATGTGTTTTCCCGGAACCTCCACGCGTTGTCTACAGACGGGTGAGGAACATTAGAGATATTGTAACGTACTCTAAAATCAACGCTCCTGAATTCACAGGCAGCGGCCTCTGCAACAAACCTAGTTGCAAACTCTGTCCAATGATGAACAAAGTGTCCACCGTCACAAGCACCGCTTCATCATTTTCTTATCAGATAAGGGGCAACTTCAACTCCGACAGCACAAACGTCATCTACCTTCTCGAATGCACCTTATGCCATGCCCAGTACATAGGTCAAACTGAGACTGCGTTCAGGATGAGAATTAACAACCACAGAGCACACGTAAAGGCCCTACCGCACCTTCCTCTCTCCAAACATGTTAATAATCTGGGCCACCCCTTCCACACCTTTTCTGCGGTGGTGCTTCAATCCCATTTCAAAACACATTATGACCGGGAGGCTCGTGAATCGTACCTCATCCACAAGTTCAACAGTGTCTCTGGTGGCATAAATGAAAGCTTAGGCCGACTATCGTGCTTAGGCTACAACGAACCTGAAAAATCGAATTCCGCAGGCAGCTAGGTGATCAAGGCCTCGAACGTTCCTTCATTAGCATTATTTTCTTCATCTTCTTCATTTTATTGTCATTCCTGTGTGAAAGAACGTGCGTGTTCCTTCCTCCGTGTACAGATTCTTGTCAGATGATGTAACCGTGTAGGCCTTGGGCGTTCGCTTTGACATAGGTTGTTGTGTTGTTGCTTTGTATGTATGCGTATGTGGGTATATATATATATATATATATATATATATATATATATATATATATATATATATATATATATATATATATATATATATATATATATATATATATATATATATATGCATGGAAAGTTTAATTTGCTGAAAAAAAATGTCTCGTGTACTCACGCATGCCGCCTATCCTACATCTGTTCACGATATTGTACACCGGCGAGCCGCTTCCTTGACTTTGCGGGCGATCTGTGATGATTGCCGCCAGCGCCTGCAAAGCCTCCGACGAGAGATGTCGACTTCAATAGCCACACCGAACCCCATCCCCTCAGGCGCACGGGTGGGCACGCACTTAACGACTTTTGACGCACTTTTAGAAGATAACATGCTGAACAAAGAAACACGCACTATGCGTTGACATCCGGCGTCCGTGACCATTTTCCCTTTCGTCCCGAAGCGAATGGATATCCCCTTTTAGCCGGATAATCGCGTCGTTACCAGTGTTACTTGTTTTCTTCTTTTTCTTTTTTTTTTCTTGGATCGCACACGTAGCCTCGTTTCTTAAGCCCTTTTATTTGTTATTTATTGATTGTTTGTTTGTGTGTTTTGGCCCCGCCTCTTGTTAAGTTCCAACAAATTGCGGCCTTGTACGCATGTCTGACCCTCTCCCCCTGACCTTTCTTGATGTTGTTGTTCTCCTTGTCCCTCCCCTTGTCCCGTGCAAACGAATCACGATGGCATGTGTATCTGTGTATGTAACGCGGGAATCTGTATTTAAACCCGAACTCCATGTACCATTGGCATCTTTGATAAAGGCCGGTCCCCGGCCGAAAGCTCAGAATAAATGTTGTTATGTTTTTCACTGTGACTTTCTTTCATATATATATATATATATATATATGCACATAGAGAAACCTAATATCGCAAACAGCACCACCACCCTCCTGGCTTCACTTTTGACACTTTACGGATAAAACAATTAAATGAGTATACAAAACATTGTGAAACAAACTCTTGCACTGACATGAATAGCAGACCTGGAAAATAGCGCAATGTAATCTGTCGATACAAAAGGGGAACTGGTTGAAAACCAGACAGGCTATATTTACACCTTAGCATTTTAGTATGCTTGAGATAAGCCCTAATGCATGAAGTTCGTTCCTCGGAGCTGAACGCGTGCCTTCGGCTCAGCTCCCTGGTATTTTAAGCCTGCAGAGGTGGCATAACCGGTGCACAGTAACCGTGAAGCACGCTGTTGAAACAGGATAGTCTTTCGGCATTTAAGAAACAGCACGTAACTGGCACGATGGAACTCAGCCGTCCCTATAAACGTTGAGATAGAGTTGTGTGTTCTCAGGTTACTCATGAAAAAATCGAGCGCATTGGAGCTCATATAAGCATTAATGCTCTAATATCGCAGGGACTGCCGACATAAGGATTGTAGGCTTTCGTCGCTGGTTTGTTACTTCATCACTCTTCATTGTGCGTTCGTAATCGATTATGGTGTATCACGGCTCGGTGTGTTGCTTGCAATCCGCACAGCAATCAGTTACCACCTATAGTCGGTGACAGCCTAAGAATAAATATAGGTTCCGCCCACGAGACCGCATTGCCCTTATTTTTCATGCTTCCGCCGTGTTGCTACTTCAGGCTGCGGAAACGACGGAACGCGATAAAGCGTTGCAAGACACTCCGAGCTGCTGCCGCTTCGGTGCACGTCAATCACAAACTTCAACTGCAACGAATGACGACCGGCGAGGATGCTGCCGTGAACATGTGTGGATAAGAGTTGAATTTTATGTTGGTTCGTCCGAACCATTATGTCATAACAAAGGGCAACTCTAGTTGGACGCGCATAACAAAAATGAATAGTGGTACACTTTACTTTTTATTCTTAGCTTGTCACCGACTCTAGGTGCATATGCGAAATCCGACTGTCGCCTTCTTTGAGGGTCGGCCGGCTCCTCAAACAGGGAATGAGTCGGAGCAATTTTGGCGCAGCTGCATATTCATTTGTGCACCATGGCACGTATCAGGCGTTGAGACAACGTTTAAAGCTCAGTAATGCTTAAAAGCACTCAAAACCCGCAATTACACGCTTTCGTAGGCTACGACGCGTGCGCGCCAAATGCAGACGCTCTCGACAGCTTCAGTACAAAGTTGACAAAGTGACTACAGCAACTACAGCGCCGCCACTACGATCGCCCGTCGGTAAATCTACCGAGACTCGGGCATGCCATGCGGCGCATTCCCAGGATTTGGAGACATTCGTACGTGGCGCCATCTCTCGGCGGCAGCAACCGCAGCCTGCCATAACTGAATTGGAAATAGGCAAAAAAAATCATATCTTTTTGAAATAAGCTAGTTATCAAAAACGACTCCGGGATCTATGCAGCAGAGACCTACTGGAACACTGTGGCGAAATTTCAGTATCGCACTACAAAACCTGTGGCTTCCCAAGACAATTGAACACCCCCATTGGAAATACATGGGACCCACTGTTAAATATTAAACACTCTGGGAAGCCACGCGGTTTGTAGAGCGACACTGTAATTCTGACAGAATGTTTAATTAAGTCTCTGCTTCGTAGAACCGGGAGTCGTTTTTGATAACTAGCTTTTTTCATGAGATATAATTTTTTTTCGCCTACTTCCCATTCAGTTACGGCAGGCCGCCGTTGTCACCGACAAGAGAGGGCGCTACGTGCAAATGTCCCCAAATCCTGGTCATGCGGCCGCTTCGTTCATTCCGCTGCCCCTTCTAGTACACTGTACTGACTGTACTAGCTAGCGGGGCCGGCAGGGCTGGCGGGGCGCCGGCGCGCCGGGGCTCGCCGTCGCGTCGGCGCCTCGGCCACGTCGATGCTACCTAAAGGTAGCATATACAGGAACTCTACTCGACGCGACAGTGGCGGCGGCGCGGCGGCGCCTCTTCTCTGCCTCCCTTGTATCATGGAGTACGTTGCGTGTACGGTAGTCTTGTTATTTTGTGTTCGAGACACTGTGCGCATCTTCGGCAGCGCTCACGCGGAGGCTGGCTCCGTGCTGAAAGTGACTCTTGGAGAGGCCCATATTCATGGATCTGCGCATGCGGGCAACGTCCATTGGCAGACTGCGTACGCAGGGTTGTTGCGGTCGCCAAAATTAAATAAACTGTCTATGAACGAGTTAAGACCGTTATGCGCGTCTTTGTACAAGTCCTCGTTATATGAATGATGCAATAAGTGATCAAGTGTGATTATTCGCTGATTTCAGATTGTGTCTGCCCTGCTGAAGGCACAATATGTCGCTTTGAGATGCGGTTTCGTGTAAGCCCTAATAACATTTGCATCGATAATCAAGGTGCAGCGTGCGTCCACTCGTGCAAACGTGCAAAAAAAACAGTCCGTGTGGAGAACACTTCGGGGTACGAAATAAACATAATGGCTTTTGTTTAATAAAGACGATTAGCTTGAGGCGCAGATTTAGCAGGACAGTTCCAGTACGTATGCGGCAAATAGGTCAAATTGGACACGCCTATTCTAGAAGGTGAAGAGCTCTGATAATACAATATCGACCGCGCGCGTTGCGGGGCCGCCGCCGTGCACGCTTTCACTCTCGTAAAATTGGCGCGAAAGAGGTGCGTTGGTGAACTGTCGATAATGCGATGGTGTATAAAGATTTCACACCAGATGTCTCACGTGATGAGTTTACACCAATTCGAGCTTCGGTTCCAATTTTCCAGAGACTCAGCAGTCGCCGAGGCTAGAAATATGCCTTCATAAATTATTTGTTTGTCCTGAACTACACAGAAAGTGTTCCGTGGCTGAAAGGTGCGAAAAAAAATCACGCCATATCCACGAAGTGAATGACGATGAGTGGGCGAAGCTCGATCGTTTTCATCCATGGCAGAAACAGAATGTGCGGTCTGCAACGCGCTTATACTTCATGGTCATCAGCGTCATCGTCATCGTTATCACGTGTAGTGGGTACAATCCACTATACTGGAACTCGCTTATACTTTACTGTTATCACGTGTAGTGGGTACATTCCACTATACTGCGTCATCGTCATCTTTATCACGTGTAGTGGGTACATTCCACTATACTGGAACGCGCTTATACTTCATCGTTATCACGTGTAGTGGGTAGATTCCACTATACTGCGTCATCGTCATCTTTATCACGTGGAGTGGGTACATTCCACTACACGTGGCTACCTACCTACCTACTACTACTACTACTACGACTACAGAGGAGGGACAGACCCACACCCTAAGGAGCTTCGCCCCTAAAAAATATACACGTCCTAACACGGGCCTCTTGATCACGTAGGAGCCTCGTCTTGAAAAGAGGATTCAGATACGCTTTCACCAGCAAGTGCACGCCACCATCTCGTGAAAGAATTGGTTTCATTCTCTTCTTCTGCACAGATAAAGTTAACAACCAAACTCGGTGAGCATCTTCTTTAGTGAACGAGCAAACCAAACTAACTAAAATTGGAAAATGCATATTTTTTTTCGAAAATCGCTATTTTATCTCCGCATCTCTCCTTAGACACTTTCTCTACGAACGTACATTTTAACGAACAAGATGGTGGGAACCACGTCTTGTTAAGCACATGCTGTGCGCCAATGAAAGGACATCCGAGAAATCACTTCACGATTTTTAAGCGCCTTACGCACCGTACCTAAGCGCGTTACTATATATGCGCCTCAAATTGCAGTTTTTAACAAACAAACGCCATTACATTTATCTAGTATGTCGGGGTGTTCGGCACGCTTACTGTTTTCTTTTCACCACGTTTGCGCGAGTGGACGCACGCTGCACCTTGATTATCGATGCAAATGTTATTAGGGCTTACACGAAACCCCATGTCAAAACGACATATTGTGCCTTCAGCAGTGCAGACATAATCTGCGATCAGCAAACAATCGCCCTTGATAAATGATAGCGTCACCCATAGTAGGGGAGCGTGTACAAAGGCGCGCATAACGGACTCAAGTCGTTGAAGGACAGCTTTAGTTGGGCGTCCGCGACAGCCCCGCGTGCACAGGCTGCCATTGGATTAACAGGCGCACGTACAGATCTTCCATGGTCGCACTTTGTCTCTATCCGCAGCTCCATGAGTATGCCGCCCTCCAAGGGTCACTTCGAACACGAAGCCTCCGCGTGCGACATAGCGTGACCGGAACCGAATATGCGCACATTAGAGGGCTTTAGCAAGTTACGGAAATACGGTACGCAAGTAAGGCACGGGACTACGGTAGCGCTCCTCCTCTCCAGCTCGTTGTGCCTTAAGTGCGTCCTGGAATAGACTTGATCGCAAAAGGACGAGACACAAGAGAAGGCGACTACACGAGCGCTCGTGTAGTCGCCTTCTCTTCTCGTGTCTCGTCCTTTCGCGCTCAAATCTATTCGACGAAGAACCAACGGGCTCAACGAAGTATTTTATTAAAGTGCCTCCCCCTATCGACAGCTGCATCGTAAACAATGCGTAGGCTGACAGCCAACAATAAGGCGTGACACCCTATACAGTAATTTTTGAAAAGGCCTTTGTGGCGTTGGGGTGACTTTACTCGAAATAGGAGCGGCGAAAGCACAACGAGCGAGAGAGGAGGAGTGGTACCGTAGTCCCGTCAGTAGCGCAACTAGATAAGACGGCGCCCATGGCAAATATATTTCCTGCGCCCCTCATGATGGTAATGATAGTGATTATTATTATTATTATTATTAGTAGTAGTAGTAGTAGTAGTAGTAGTAGTAGTAGTAGTAGTAGTAGTAGTAGTTATGTGCATAAAGCAATCTGGCTAGCTGTTTTAGGCAAGCGAATGAGCAATTTCTTGATTGTTCACTACAGTGGACTAAAGCCGTCTTGCACGTCCACGCATTGTATGACAAACCAGAAGTCCACAAGGTTGGACAAAATGTGAAAGAAGAAATGGACCTCGCCCGTCACCTGTTGTCATCTCGCTTTACAGGAAATATGCGAAGTTCGTAAACTACATACAACCACACAAAAGAGGAGGACGAAGTAGGCATGTAAACGGTTCTTATCGTTTTTCGCTACATCACCGTGAAAAGTCTTGTTCCAAATTATCTATTTCGTGCATCAAATCTGCATACTATGCCTTTTTTTTTTATATCAATGCTAATGATGCGTTCAAAAATTCCTACCAGCGCACCATGTTGTCGCATATATTATTGCCTTTTACGACGCCAGTGCTAATTTTGATCGTGAACAATGGTTGTCAGAAAAAAAAAACGCGTTCTTTTTATTTCACATAACATGGCACACGCGCATTACGAGAGGAGCTGTAGCTCTCCGGTCACACATTTCCGCCGTCGGCTCCACTCTAGACCAGTGGTCTCAAACACGCGGCCCGCGGGCCTTTCGCCAGTGAACCGCGGCCCGCAAGTGACTGTCTACATCGCACGTTTTTTTTTTTTTTTTTTCTCCCTAATAAGTGTGGTTATGAGCTACACAGGCATGACTTGTCTAGAGCATTTTTTCTTGAGGGAACCCCTGCGGTCAACGTGTGTTGATACATAACCGTGAAACAAAACTCCATATTTCAGAATTGTCGTCCAGATTTTAGTCGCTTTGGAGGTAGATTTATGTTGTTGGAATCCCGGTGCCAAATCGCCTTCAGAAATGACCCATATATGAGACAGGGGAAAGGTATTTCAAATGGCAAGGTTAGCCATTTGAAATATTAGTCTTTTTTTTGTGTGTGTGTGTATATATTTTGTGCCCCATCCGGAGTCTATATCGACCAGATGACGATGATACCATCTCATGTAGCCACCATAAACCGTTTACATGAGACATCAGACGCAAAATCTTGAGCTCTATTAGCAGAAAATGAAATGTCCTTGTAGCTTACCGCCTCACTGAAGCCGGCAGTGAAGTCGATGTTCGTGACCGCCTTCTTCCCCGAGGTAGTGGGTAAAACATGAGCGTGTAGATCTTTTCTGGTGTAATTCTCCTGCTTGGGCGTCCGATACGCACAGTCAGTTAGGGACCTTGAAGGTACGCTAACGAGAAATATGAATGAAGTTGAGGTGGAATGAGCCAGCGCATTGAAGAATGCGTGCACTTTTGGTTGGGTGTGAAAAGATAAATTATTAGAGGAGGATAAAGGGGAGACCGATTATCTCTTACTCCATTTCTCTCGCCCCAGACTCAGTGCTGAAGGGATGTCCTCAGCACTGAGTCTGATTGCCCTCAGCGAATTAGAAAGCGCCATCACACGTCACCACGCTTGCTATTGGCCGCTGCTTGGCCGCAGTGCAGTGACACCACGGCTTTCATGATTGCCGCGATAGATGTGGTGGCAGACTTTGAACCTCGCAGCGAAGATCTCAGCATGGAAGCAGGATTGCATTTCAGTGAGGCTGCAATGACCCCCGTGCTCTCGCGGCGGCAGCAGTTCTTTGTGCGTGTGAAGCCTGGCTCCACCCGACGGAAAGCGAAGCGTCGTTTTCGTCGACCGAATACGAGGCGTCCAATTGCCAAATACTGTTTATGTATACGCTTATTTAATTTTTCGTTTTTATTAATGGCGTTCTTGTTTTGGAGAACTCAAGCAGAGGCGCCTTGCCGTGAAGAGAGTCGCGGCAGAGCAGGGCCATGCAGGGCCACTCAATCCGCCCCTGGAATGCGGCACGCATCCGAAGAGCAGGTGGGAGGGTACAACTGAGAAGGAATGTACCATGAGATCACAACCATTGAAGCCCCTTAGTTCTCGGAGGGACAGCGGCAGAACACGTGTGAAATCCGACGCAGAATGAACTTCGAAGCTCGCTCGTATAAACCAGACGTCAACATCGCTGAATCCAGACTACACCTGGACGCTGTTACTGCCAGCGCGCTCACCGGCAGAAGCAAGAAAACAAAACAAAACGAATGAGGAAGATATCAAGATGAAGAGCTCTCGGCAAATCACGGCTGGACTACGTTTGTGATCATTCGGGAAACGTGAAGGGGTGTTAGTACATGTATATATCCTTCAGTTTTTCGCAATTTTCCCGCTTGTTAAAGCTCAGTTCACAGCAATAATCGCATGAATGTGATCGCGTGATCGTAATAGGATAATTTGCCAATGCAGTTCTACTTCCTGTATCTCTTTAGTGCTTTTGTGCACGAGGTGACGAGGCCCACCACTGGAAACACTGGTGCTGCAGTCGACATGCTACGACATTACGATCACGTGATGCCACCTTTCTTCACGGAACCTTGCTCTAAAGGCCGGAAGCCGGTGTCCCGAGCGCGTTTTTTTCTCTGAGTTTCCCCCCCTACAATCAGCCCCGTTTCACAACCAGTTCATGTCCACTGGCCTCTTGAAACAAGAGCTTGGAAAGCTTGACCAATGTTTTCGGTGGTGCTGTGTGCCACAAGTAGTGGACCACGCATGCAGAAGAGGAGGGTGTAATTGCACATTTACGGTTTTACTTCAAGGATAACGAACATCACGACGCATGGCTGATAAAGCTAGCTTAGAAGGGGACAATGAGCCGAAGGCCCGCGCTCGTGTTTGCAGCAAGCACTTCCGAGAAAGCGACTTTGTCCGCGGACCAGGAACGCAAATGTTAATTTGATGAGTGACAGTGAGTTCACACGTGACACCTCCCTATCCACATGAAGATACCCACACCTCGAAGTATTCTCAAAAATTACTTCGGGGTCGTCCTTCCTCATAGTCAACCCCATCCTACGCACGCTGATCGGGGAAAATGTCGTGGGGAAAGTACCGATACACAGAGAAAAATGACAACGGGAGACGCAATTTGATGGAAGAAAGCAGTCTGTGACCGAGTTTCTGATTTGAAAAAGATAAGAAAGAAACCTTGCACGAAAGCCCATATTTTGTTTCATTTCATTTCTTCATTTCATCCCGACATCTGCCCATGAAAGCTCGCCGAAAGCTTGGAGGCTGACATGTCTGATGAGTTCGTAAAGAGCTTCTCGTTCGCAACCTTTCAGCAACAAAACCTTGGGTAGCGCTTTCCCTTTCCTAATTTAACTAGGGTTATATACGTGTGGAAGAACCAAGGCGGTTCGGGACCGAACAAGAAGAAAACGAACATTTCAAGCGATAAGTTCAGTGGAGAAAGCTAGAAGGAGGTTTCAGAGGTTCAACCTCCCACCGCCCCGATATTATTACCTTTTGTATATGTATATATATGCGCACACATACAAACACATGCCAGGTCATAAATAAAGTGAAGTCAGAACCTCAGAAAAAAAGTTTTTGTCCTCGACCCTGGATATGGATTCATGGTTGAAATCGTGCTTATGTGGAAGCAGGCTTACACCATCCTATTTAACTTATTGCTTTTCATAGGGCTTGAATATGAGCAAGGAGCCACAGGCTCCTTGCTCAAGTAAGCCACAGGTTCCCAGAAGCCACAGGCTCCCAGAAGATTGTGTGTCCTTTGTTGAAGGAAAGAGCACCATTTAACTAGTAAAAGAAGTCTTTAGCCTCACGGGTGGTACCTAGCTGAGTGAAGGCGAAGAAGGATGTGTTGGAGCAGTGCGGTGGCATGCCCCCACTGGTATTGAACCTGTAGGGGGGCGACCTTTCCATGGGGCGCGGGGCGCTAGCGCCCCGTTTGTGTCCTCAGGAAGTCCCCGAGCGCATGTTGGGCGGACTCGGCTTGGCGCCCCCTCCCAAGTGGCGCCCGGGGCACTTGTACCCCCCTTGCCCCCCCCCCCCCCCCCCCCGAGTTACGCCACTGAGTCCCGTACCGTATTTTCGTTCCGTATTTCCATAATTTGCTAAAACTCCTTCTCGCACGCTACACTACCAAACAAGCAGCGACCACCGAGAGACGGGAGACAGAGAGGAGGTGCTGTCGCCGCAGTCACCGCCGCGCCGAGACAGGCGCCGACGCGACGGTGCTCCGCGCCGCCAGGGCGCCAGGGCGCACAGCGTACACGAACGGCGCAGAATCAGAATGCCAGCTGCGTGATGTTTGACGTATCCGGCAGCGTCTTCGACACGCTAGCCGATCGAAACGCGCTGCACGAGTGAGAGTTTTGAAGAAAAGTCAAACCTCATTTTCCGATTGCTAGTTCTGCTTCCTGTTTTCTTACAACTTGAAACGACTGTTACTCAGCTAACACTACATCATAATAAAAGCTTTTTTGCCGCCTCACATCGCTTGTCTAGTCAACTGCCACTAGATAACAAAGTCAGCACCATTAGGGCTTTTCATTTCCTTAGCACGACCACTCACTGTGTGTGTGTGTCGCCGTGTCTCTCTATGCGGCATACCTACTCACGCTCATGAGTTCACACACGTTCATATCACGACTATTCACGTTTATACATTCACACTCATGAGTACTCACGTGCATACTCACGCCTACTCACCCTCATGGGTGCTCACTCACGTACACTCGCACGTCCACTCACTCTCATGAGTAGAGGCCGGATTTTTAGGCACTAAAAATCGTGTTTTTAGGCGCCAAAAATAGGCAGGAAAAACACAGTTTTAGGCACCCAAAATCGTAAATATAGGCACAATAAATTTTTACAAAAACTCAAATTTTCGAATAAGGACGTGCGCAACCTGCTCTACGACAGGAAAGCAAACAAATGTTATATTTTATGATTGTACAAAGGCGTTAATCATTTAACATAGCCATGCAATGGTCCCTTTTCGGGCACGGTTTCCAGAACACGGTCTCTCCTTTTATTGTACAGAATGGTAAGTTAAGTGTCCACCATCGAATAAACACGCTCCTAGATCTGCTTCTTTTCGGCATGGCTGGGAAGGGCAGCACAAGATTCAATAGCCAGACCGCTAAAAGGCCAGAAGGGTTTGTTAGCCTCGTATTGGCCAGGTCTAATAGCGCAGAGTCAATTTCTTCTCTTTGTGTGAACACCATAAAGGGCACCTCACCAGGTTTGAGCGTTTCGAGCTAGAAGTGTAATGCATGCACTGCGCTAACGATCACGTCTGCCAAGATTCGCAACGCTACGCTCCCCGGAAGGAGGTGAAATGTCAGACTGAATGCCTCGTGCCCTTTATCTCACGGGCGCGCGCACCAATGTGGGGAGGTGAAGTTCAACAAGGAATGGTCCTGTGTATGTCACAGTATACATGAAACTGCGAGAATTATTCGAGGCTACATGTGTAATTTGTGCAATCTGTTGCTTGAATAGACGACTGAAAGTTAATAGAAATATCAAAACATACAAACGGAATGTGTGCGCGTTTTTCTTTAGTTTTTTTTCTTCGAATCGAGAGCGATGCGAGACTCAGCTGCCTATATTTCTTTTGTGTTCGTGTTCTCTCCGTTCCCGCGTCGTGCCGGCGCCAGCCCTGACAACGCTTAGCATGTTTTTGGTGCATCGTCCCTTACAGCAGTTCCAGCTGTGCGACGCGCTGTGTCGTGGGATACAGGATCCATGCCAGCCTCTCCAAACGCATAGACGGATCCATCCCACAGAAACAGGCAGTACACTATAGAGCGAACGCCGAAACGATACAACGCCACTTGTGCGCACGACCTGGCTTGGGCATGTCATGGGCACATAGTGTAATCTTGCGTGCGCATGGCGGGTTGATGCGTCAACGTCATGTGATCTTCCGGCTCCGAGTTTCTCTGATACCGAAGAGGGCAGAGAAGGAACTTGGCTTACGAGTGGCAAAGGTTTCAAGCTCACCTACCGGCATCATGCTTTCGCGGCTCGTAATGAACCAATTAAAATGTTCTTGTGGTACAAAGCTCTTCATTGGGCACGCGAACACTTCCAGTATCTGACTAAAATTTCTCATGTGACCTGAAGCGCCCTTTAAGAGTAAATTACAAACGAAACAAAAGCCATGTGCACATCTGATTTTTTTTAACCTATTTTCTACTTTCCCCTGACGGCACTCCATGGTTTCGCATTCGCTCTGCACATTCCTGCTGCTGCGCGCAGGCACCTCCTGTTTTCTGCCCCCCCACCACGCCCAAGTCTTCAAAGAGGTGCTTCAATTCCTCGGGAACACTGGACCGGAAAATCGGCGGTAAAAGCCGCCCGCCACGTCCTCGGCCATAGACGCCACTCTCCTCTTCCCGCCTTTATTTTCCTCTCCCCATTCCACTGTACACGCTGGGACGTGCTCCCATTTAGGGTTGCAGAAATAGCGTCTTTTCCTCTCCCCTGCTCCAACCGCTCGCGCCATGTCAGTGCGGCGGGGTAAGGTGGCCGGCGCGTCCCATTTCACTGCTGATACCGGTTGCTTCCGGGATGTTTGTTGAACTTCCCGCCTTCCCGCCAGGGAACTATAGGTTGTTGCACCCCATAAAGTTCCGAAACATCAATTTTGCCCGGTAACATGAATTACGGTCTCAAACTGTACTCGAAAGCAAAATTTGAGGCTAAATAGCGTTCATATAGGCAGCAATTTTGAAAATAGGCATTTATGGGCACTTATAGACATTTAGGCACAAACCCCAAAAATAGGCATTTATAGGCACTATAAAAACACTATAAAAGCCCTCCTTTACCCCTAATTCATGCTCATATATCAAAGTGGCGCGATAGGAACCCAAGGAAAAAAATAGGCATTTGCCTATAATCCGGTCTCTACTCATGAGTACTCACGTTATACTCACGTCCAGTGGCGTAGCCAAGGGGGGGGGGGGGTTGGGGGGGTTCAAACCCCCCCCCCGAAATTTTTCAGTTTTGTTTGCGTATATATGCACGCACACATACAAACGCACGCACGAACATACATAAAGTATGGTTGAACCCCCCCCCCCCGAAAAAAATTTCTGGCTACGCTGCTGCTCACGTCCACTCACACTCATGAGTACTGAGGCACGTTACTCACTCCTACTCACCCTCATGAGTTCTCACGTACACACTCACGTCCACTCACACTCATGAGTGCACGCTCACTCACGCTCACACTCACGCCCACTCACACTCATCAGTGCTCACTCACGTTCATGCTCACGACTACTCACACTCATCAGTGCTCACTCGCGTTCATACTCACGCCTACTCACCCTCATGAGTGCTCACTCACGTTCACACTCGCGTCCACTCACACTCATCAGTGCTCACTCACGTTTCTCACTCACGACCACTCACACTCATGAGTTCTCACTCACGTTCACACTCACGTCTACTCATACTCATGAGTGCTCACTCACGTTCACTCACGACCGCTCACACATCATGAGTGCTCACTGACGTTTACACTCACGTCCACTCACACTCATGAGTACTGACGCACGGTACTCACTCCTACTCACCCTCATGAGTTCTCACGTACACACTCACGTCCACTCACACTCATGAGTGCACGCTCACTCACGCTCACACTCACGCCCACTCACACTCATCAGTGCTCACTCACGTTCATGCTCACGACTACTCACACTCATCAGTGCTCACTCGCGTTCATACTCACGCCTACTCACCCTCATGAGTGCTCACTCACGTTCACACTCGCGTCCACTCACACTCATCAGTGCTCACTCACGTTTCTCACTCACGACCACTCACACTCATGAGTTCTCACTCACGTTCACACTCACGTCTACTCATACTCATGAGTGCTCACTCACGTTCACTCACGACCGCTCACACATCATGAGTGCTCACTGACGTTTACACTCACGTCCACTCACACTCATGAGTACTGAGGCACGTTACTCACTCCTACTCACCCTCATGAGTTCTCACGTACACACTCACGTCCACTCACACTCATGAGTGCACGCTCACTCACGCTCACACTCACGCCCACTCACACTCATCAGTGCTCACTCACGTTCATGCTCACGACTACTCACACTCATCAGTGCTCACTCGCGTTCATACTCACGCCTACTCACCCTCATGAGTGCTCACTCACGTTCACACTCGCGTCCACTCACACTCATCAGTGCTCACTCACGTTTCTCACTCACGACCACTCACACTCATGAGTTCTCACTCACGTTCACACTCACGTCTACTCATACTCATGAGTGCTCACTCACGTTCACTCACGACCGCTCACACATCATGAGTGCTCACTGACGTTTACACTCACGTCCACTCACACTCATGAGTACTGACGCACGGTACTCACTCCTACTCACCCTCATGAGTTCTCACGTACACACTCACGTCCACTCACACTCATGAGTGCATGCTCACTCACGTTCACGCCCACTCACACTCATCAGTGCTCACTCACGTTCATGCTCACGACTACTCACACTCATCAGTGCTCACTCGCGTTCATACTCACGCCTACTCACCCTCATGAGTGCTCACTCACGTTCACGCTCGCGTCCACTTACACTCTTGAATGCTCACTCACGTTTCTGACTCACGACCACTCACACTCATGAGTTCTCACTCACGTTCACACTCACGTCTACTCATACTCATGAGTGCTCACTCACGTTCACTCACGACCGCTCACACATCATGAGTGCTCACTGACGTTCACACTCACGTCCACTCACACTCATGAGTGCTCACTCACGTTCACACTCACGACCACTCACACTCATGAGTTCTCACTCACGTTCACACTCATGACCACTCACACTCATAAGTTCTCACTCACGTTCACACTCACGTCTACTCACACTCATGAGTGCTCACTCACGTTCACACTCATGACCACTCACACTCATGAGTTCTCACTCACGTTTACACTCACGTCTACTCACACTCATGAGTACTCACTCATACTCAACTCACCACGTTCAAATGAGTGTGAGTGAGTGTGAGTTGAGTGCACTCATGAGTGGGTGTGCCGAGCTATGTCCGTGAGTGCTGCAGAGCAGGGGCCTCGCCGGTTTGGCGCGTTCGCTAAGGCGAGTCGGTGGCTCTTTTTGTATTGTCATATGTGTTGTGTAATGTCACCTAAGATAGAACGCGTGCTCTTACGTCATTCTATGCTTTGCTTGTCGTACATAAGATAAGATGCACGTGTAAGTGTCTGGCTCTCTGACGTCACTGTTGAGTTCTCTGTTAGCTTATAAGACCGCCGCGTGTGTGCGGTGCGGTTGATTCCGTTGTATTGCAAGTTGCAATAAACATGTGTGTTGGCTAGCAGGCTATCGAGTCATGAAGACATTACAGTGGCGACGAGGATGGGATCTACTCGGGCACGATAGCCGGGCCTCTGCTGTAGCCCAGGTCACGGCATCAGTATTCTAGGAGCGGAAAGCGGCTGGGTGTATTACCACGACATGGCTTCCCTTGGCCGGTTTGAGCCGTTCACGGAGGAGGGAGACGAAGATTTCGACTCGTATACGGAACGCTTTGAACATTACGTCCGGGCGACCCAGGTCAGTGAAGACTTGAAGGCGTCAGTCTTTGTCACCGCCATCGGAAAACAGGCCTACCGCACGTTGAAGAATTTATTGGCCCCGACCAAGCCGGAAGAGAAAACGTACGCCGAACTGCTCCAGATACTGAAAGGGCACTATTCCCCGAAGCCTTTGGTGATAGCGGAAAGATTCCGGTTCAACCGTCGGTCGCAGCTGGAAAATGATTCAGTTGCCGCGTTTGCGTTAGAACTGAAATGGCTGGCTGGATCCTGCGAGTTCGGGCAATTCTTGGATGACGCCCTACGGGATCGTTTCGTGGCCGGACTGAGAGATGAAACGGCACAAGCAGAGCTGCTTAAGAAGAGTACCCTGACGTTTCAAGCTGCCTATGACCTGGCGAAAAGTGGGGAACTCGCTCGCACAGAAACCAGAAAAATTCACCCTAAAGAACTCGGTGACGTGAACCTGGTGCGGCAACACCCACAACGGACCACAGGTACGAGAAGGGTCGTGAGCGGTAACGCGGAGCGGCATGCCGAGTCGACGGACTGTTCCCGGTGCGGAGCAACACATGACGCCGCCACCTGCCCTTTTCGCAAATATCGATGTCGTGCCTGCAAAAAGGTGGGACACCTGGCAAGGGTCTGCAGAACAACGCCACGTTCGGTGCACTCTCTTGTCGAGAGTACTGGCTTAGAAGACTCCGGTGACTGGGACGTTGACAGTGGCGAGAACTATGTCTTGCTTAGTCATATTAAATGCGAAGCATTTCTTAGCGAACTTCGGCGACTTTGAGCGTATCTATCTATCTATCTAGCCGCCTACGACTTCGTGCTCTCCTGGCCATATCGTTAATGGGATTTATACCAAAGTTGGTATGGCATTACATGACTGTATGACAAACATGAATGACTGGTCATATCATGAAAATCATGAATAACTTGTCATGAAAAGTGTGATTTACATGCCATGGCCATAGTGCTCCTGAGGCCGATTTCTTAATTTGATATATCCAAAAATTGGTACGATGAGACATTTCTGCATGACCAACATGAGCGACAGGTGGTAATATGAAAATCATGACCTGCATGTCATGTACAACATGATTTACATGCCACGCTCATGGCGCGCTGACGGCCGTTTCGCTAGCTTGATATACACCAAATATGGTATTGCGTGACGTGACTGTATGACAGACATAAATGCCAAGTGGTAATATGGAAATCATGACATGTCATGTGCAACATGACTTGCATGCCACGCTCATGATAGTCTCGGGGCCGTTTAGCTGGCTTCAAATATACCAAATTTGGTATTGAGGGACGTGACTGCATGACGAGCATAAACGACACGTGGTAATATGAAAATCATAACCTGCATGTCATATACAACATGATTTACATGCCAGGCTCATGGCGTGCTGACGGCCCTTTCGCTACCTTGATATACACGAAATTTGGTATTGCGTGACCTGACTGTATGACGAGCATAAATGACAAGTGGTAATATGGAAACCATGACATGTCATGTGCAACATGACTTGCATGCCACGCTCATGATAGTCTCGGGGCCGTTTAGCTGGCTTCAAATATACCAAATTTGGTATTGAGGGACGTGACTGCATGACGAGCATAAACGACAAGTGGTAATATGCAAATCATGACATGTCATGGGCAACATGACTCGCATGCCACGCTCGTGACACTCTTGTGGCCGTTTCGCCAGCTTGATATACACTAAATTTTAAGGTGAAATCCTTTAATAGACAGATTTAGTTGGGCGTCCGCAGCGCCCTGCGGACGCAGCCTGCCAGCCATTTCCTATGGCAGGCTGCGTCCGCAGTGCTGTTACGGACGCTCAACTAAATCTGTCGAATGTCTCATGCTCACGTCCGTCCGTCCGTCCGTCCGTCCCTCCAGCTGTGCCCTGGCACAGTGCCAGGTGGGCGCCGGGGCACGCAAACGGACGCCGGTCGCGTTGGACTCTACAGCGCTCGCGCTTTGCTTGCGTAGCGTCGCTGTGCCCGGCGTCTCTAATCATGCAAGGAGGGAGACGCGTGCATCACGTTCCATTCTGACCGACCCCGTCTCAGTGGGCACAGGTGTTCGAGGAACACATTTTGGAATTGACAAAGTGTCCGTCAATTTAAACGCTGGAATGCTGATGGCGTCTGCACGATACGCAGAGCGCGAGAATACGAACGCATGCGAAACGGAGGCAGATTGGTCTCGCGTCTCGCTGCGATTCGAGGTAAAAAATTAAGCGAACATAAGTGGCATGTGGTAACATGAAAATCTTGGCATGCATGTCATCTACAATGCCATTTACATGCCACGCTCATGGTGCGCTTGCATCCAGTTCGCTAGCTTGATATAGACCAAAATTTGTATTGCGCGACGTGACTGTATGACGAACACAAATGACAGGTCCTAACATGTAAATAATGACATGCATATTATGTACAGCATGATTTGCTCCTTGCTGGCTGCTTCGCATCACATCGATTCCCACAGTGCGTGGGATCTGCTGTTTTTTTTTCATGTCGGAGTAGTTACGGTGATTACGTTGTGAAAGTTAAAATCGCAGGCAGGAATGTCACTATGCACGGTTGATACCGGAGCATCTGTGTCTATTGTGCCGGAAAAAATGTACAGACAGTATTGGCCGGATGTACCCCTAGAAAGATGTACTTTACGGTTAAAAACGTATGGAGGTTCCACACTAGCAGTTGCCGGAAAGTTGACTGTGCGTGTAGAGCACGACGGGCAAACCGAGACCTTGCCGTTGATTGTAGTCCGAACGGAAAAAAATTGTGACACTTTGTTGTTGGGCCGCAACTGGCTAGAGGCTTTGAAGCTGAATTGTGCAAGCGTGTGTAATATCAACTTTGATAGAGCAAACACACTTGATAGATCAGCCGCACTCATCGAAAAATTTTCGGAAGTGTTTAATCCGTCACTAGGACTGATAGCTGACACGTCTGTCGAACTAGTGCTAAAAGACAGCTGTACGCCTGTTTTCTGCAAGCATCGGCCTGTGCCATTCGCACTCAGGGACGCGGTAGCGTCGGAGTTGCATTCACTAGTGGAATCTGGAGTACTGGTTCCAGTAAAACACAGTGAATGGGCAACGCCTCTAGCAGTTGTCCCCAAGGCCAACAACAAAGTGCGAATATGCGGAGACTACAAAGTGACCCTGAACCGTTGTCCGAGAACTGATTATTACCCTCTACCAACAATGGAATATACGTTTGTGTTGCACGGATGCAAGTGGTTTACTGTCCTTGACCTGTCGACAGCGTACCAACAGTTGCAGCTGCACCCCGAGTCGCAACCCTTGGGCACTGTTATGACCCACCTAGGCCTTTTTCAATACACACGTATGCCGTACGGTATAACAAGTGATCCATCCATTTTCCAAGCGGTAATGGATGACATGCTAAAGGGGTTGGAGAAAGTGTCATGTTATCTTGATGATGTGTTAATAGCGGGGGGAAACGATGGAAGAATGTTATGATAGGGTGCAAGCTGTGTTGACAAGGTTCAAGGAACGAGGGGTGAAATTACGGAAAGAAAAATGCAAGTTTTTTTAGAAGTCTGTGACATATTTGGGTCACGTGCTTGATGAAAGCGGAATCCACCCTTCAGAGGACAAGGTGCGTGCTATCAAAGAAGCACCGACTCCAAAGAACAAGAATGAGCTGAGGGCTTACTTAGGCTTGTTAAATTTCTATGGGAAGTTCATACCGAACATGTCAGCACAACTTAAGCCATTGCATGACTTGCTAGCTGAGAATACCAAGTGGAAATGGACGGAGGTCTCCGAAAAAGCCTTCAAAGCATCCAAGAGCTGGCTGCTGAGTACGTCCGTACTCACCTACTATATGACCCTTCAAAGGAGCTAGGGCTCGTTTGCGACGCATCTGCGTATGGTTTAGGAGCAGTCCTTTTTCACAAGGTAGATTCAGAAGAAAGGCCAATCGCTTTTGCCTCTAAAACGCTCACTAAAACAAAGCAGGCGTATGCCCATATCGAAAAAGAAGCACTGGCTGTCGTGTACGGGCTAAAGAGGTTTCACAAGTACCTTTTTGGGCGAAAATTTGGAATATACTCAGACCATCAGCCCATTGGCATGATTATTGGGACAGGATAGGCCGATTCCTGCTATGTCACCGGCACGCGTGCAGCGATGGGCTCTGCAGATTGCTGCTTATGACTACAAATGGGTTTATCGCAAATCACGCGATATCGGCAATGAGGACGCACTTTCGCGCCTGCCGCTTCGGAACTCTGATGACGTGTCGGAGTACATCGGGTTTTCGATGCTAGACGAGCTCCCCCTCTCCGCAGAACACATCAGAGGGGAAACGAGAAAAGACAGCCTGTTGTCAAAAGTGTTGTTTTACACACAGAGCGGTTGGCCTTCAAAGGTGTCTGACGACTCACTGGCACCCTATTTTGTGCGACGCCACGAGCTTTCTGTTGACAGAGAATGTGTGACGTGGGGAAACCGGGTGATAGTACCATTGTCTCTCCGCGAAAAAGTGCTATCACTGTTGCACGAAGGCCATCCTGGAATGGCACGTGTGAAAATGCTGTCTAGAAGCCACGTGTGGTGGCCTCGCCTTAGCAGGATGTTGAGCAAAAAGTTAAGGACTGTGTAACATGCCAGTTGACGCAAAATGCGGCGCCCAAAGTGCCGGTGATGTCATGGGGAGTGGCGGGGCGCCGGTGCACTCTAAGGCAAAAGGGTGTTAAAAGGGTGTGCCGTTCGTCCTCTTGGGGACTAATGGGGCTGCCACAACCATTAGTCCCTTTAGGACTAACGGCACGGGTCTAACAGTTAGTCCCCCTCAAGGGACTAACATTTAGTCCTCACTTTTACACCCTCGCGGGCAACCGTTAGTCCCCACCGTTGCACCTCAAAGGACTAACATTTAGTCCTCACATTTACACCTTCGCGGGCAACCGTTAGTCCCCACAGTTGCACCTCAATGGACTAACATTTAGTCCTCACATTTACCCCTTACCGGTCAACCGTTAGTTCCCACGGTTGCACCTCACCGGACGAACGGTTGATCCACTGAAATGCTCCACTTTGATGAACTTTTTATCCTCAGTTCAAATGATGCGTTAATCCCCAGGGATGATTTGGCACAGTTACTCTCTGCAAGGCTTAATACTTTTCTCGCGTGTTTTTCTCCGCAGTGAGCCACAAATGGCGCAGAAAAGAACACGCGAAAAAAATATTTAGTCATGCTTGTTTCACTGCTTTCGCAGTCAATGCAACAACGAAAGACAAAAGTGAGACAATGAAATGTTTTATTTTTTTATATACATAAGTTTCTGCATTCTTTCAGTGAATTCGCTGCCAGATGTCAAATTCAGGTCCAGCCGCGTTGTCATATCTCGTGCAGTCGTCTTGGTCAAGCTGCTCCAACGGAAGCGACAGATGACTGGCATTGCACGCACAAGCACACGCAGCCTTCTGCACGTAGTGGACAACGTCTGCACAAAAAGATTGCAAACAGTTAAGTCACATGTGACAGTGAGAAAGATACACGCACATGGCAAATACGTGCAAGGTGAAATAAATACGCACGTCTAAAATATGGCATGCAAATATTCCCACCGCGATGTCATACATAATCGTAAACGCATTTCGAGTCACATAGCGCAACAGCTGAAGTGCGGCAGCCGCAGCCATCATGCCTAGGCGCCGCGACCGCCGAGCCGCCAACGAGTCGGCGAGTTCTCTGCGAGCGGCGCCGTATACTAGAGATGGGTCGCTCAGGAGCGAGCCGGTTCATTTGAGCGGCTCTTTTAAAAGAACGAGTGATCCGCGGACCAGTAAAAGTGAGCGGCGGTTCTTCGGGAGATGGCTCACTGAGCCAACTGAACCAAGTGACCCGCGGTTCTCTCTCGTTCACTGAGCCGGTGGCTCCCTCTCGCTCAGTAAGCGGCGGCTCTCTCTCGATCAGTGAGCGGTTGGTTCTCATTCGCTCCCTGAGCGTCGGTTCTCTCTCACTCAGTAAGCGGCGGGTCTCTTTCGCTCTGTGAGTCGTGATCCGTGTTGAACGAACGCCACCAGGCGTTGTTAGTTGAACCGCTCCGTTTCGCGTTCCGTTGGCCGCTGCGGACTCGCTTCTCGCTAGCTGTGTGTGGTGCGCGTGGCCGTTCATCGTGAGCTGGTGCAACTCGTCGAAGACGAACGGATGAACGTAGTTTACGACATGGTTTTCATTAGTTTACCGTAAAATCCCGAGCAAGCACCCCGCCCCCCATTACGGCGAATGGTAATCTGACAAGATTCGGAGGGTGGGGGGCATGGGGGGGTCCTCGCTCGGTCATGGATTAAAATTCAATATGGCGGTGGAAGAGCCGCTAAAATTGAACGCACACTCGTGCTTCTAATGCAATGCTTTATAAAATACGCATGCATTCACTGTTTTCATTTGCCCTTGTCGGGCGAATAACAATAACAATGAATTAAACAGTGAAAATGTTGGGAGGGGAGAAGAAGGGGACGCATATTTGCAATCTCCTGAAGAAGGGAGGGTGGCGCTTGCTCGGGATTTCGCGGTGGCCATGAAAGTTTCACCCATATAATCCAGTCCAGTGCTTTTCTGAGCGTGCATTATTAGCACGTCAATAAAACGAATACTATCTTGTGCTGAAACAGGATTTCATTTTATTTCGTCCTGGTGCATGATACATTATCATGACATGATACTATGTTGAGTTTTGATCTGTTTGAATAGGCCACACAGATACTTTTCGACGTCTGTGTTTCAATGTTACGGTAAAGTGACGTCTTCCAGAAAGGCTTCCACTCACAGTTACACACGATAAAATTAAGGGCTTGATTCGTGGACACAAGACAGCGATCGAAGCGCGTGAGTGCTGCTCTCCCGATAGTTATTTTGCTTGAAAGCAGATCCCGCATCCACTCTTCAAGGACTCAGAATTTTGCAACTTTCTTTTTTCAACAGGCAACGCGAACCAACTACTCCAAGCTTCTGTCCTAGCAAGTGTTCACCCTAGTAAATAGAGCCCCTGCAAGGCGTTTTACTTTTGCTCGTGTGCCAAAGGTATCATTATGCGTCCAAAGGCAATATTTTAGCCCAACAACACGACCTTTTATACGACAAGTGTCCCAGAATTTTTCATAACAGATTAAAAGTGGTTAAGCTATAGCCATTTTTGTCACGAACGAGCGCTCAACGAAGCGCGCGTCGCTGATTTCAAACGGCGGCATGAAAGCCAGGCGCCGGCATGTCGCGGCATGTCGCGACATGGTCGCGACGTGGTCGCGACGTGGTCTGACGTGGTCGCGACTGATCGCGCGCAACGAAAAAAGAAGCATCAAAACACGCCGCGCGCGCGCCTTCTCTCCCCCTCTAAACGGCGGTCGCTACGCGGCTACGCCAACAAGCGCTCTCGGATCAAACTCCGAGCGATGTCTAGATCCATCATGAAGGAAAGGATGACACAACGCCGAATAACGCCTCGACTATCGTAATCGCCGAGAAAAATCTCCCTGCTTCCTTAGCTTTGGCTGTGCTACGCGCCGAGGAGAAATCTGGTGTCACGAATCCAGTGGCGAGCGGATATAAGCAAGCAGCGATGGCGTGTCAAGTAGTGAGTGCGGCTGTGAGTGAACGATGGTGACGCCTAAGCTTTGTTCAAGTGCGGTCAGTGTTCTGGAACAATCGAGTGATGACGCCGTGGGAGCTGCGGAAGTTTTGAAGAGTGTTTCCTACCGAAGAGAAACATCGGGGTCCGCCGACGCAAGAGAACGACCATCAGCGCTGGAATTTGGGTGTGTTGAGAGAAACATTCGAGATACGATCCAAGAATTGTGGGCTGGATACGTCTGGTGACTATTCAACACTTTAAGCGTTCTTGCATAGCTGTAATGCATATATGAGACTGCATTTTCAGCGCGAGTTGCTTATTCCCGTTGATTTAAACACCATCTGAGTTAGATTGAGAGTTCTATTGTGATTAATCCCTGCCGAGTGTGCATGATTTTGTTATGTTTGTACAGCCCTAACTGATCGAGAATATATTTTTTGTGTTATCAAATGTCGGCTCTGACTCTGTCTTTGGACCACAACCGGCGTTCGCTGGCGCACTAAAGGGACCAACTCTAGAAAGTATCAAAAAGCGACCAGCGCAGGCACCGTGTCTTTCGAGCTCCAAATTCCAGGAAGGGACTCTTGCTTCCTCTCCCTTCTAATTTCCCTTTCCTCCATTGATTTAAGTGAACCGGTGAACCGTTCAACTGATCCGGTTCACTTAAGTGAGCTGAACCGTACGGAACCGCTCACTGAAGTGAGCCGCTTTGCCCATCTCTACCGTATACAGCTCGAGCAAGCGAACGCGGGGCCGAACGCGGAGCTTCTGCCGCCAGCGAACCTAGAACAGAGGAGCGAGCGAACGCGGAACCGCCGCCACGAACGGCACTGAGCTGCTTTCGAGCGAGCGCCGCGGAAGTGGCGGAAGCCGACGGTAATGTCGACAAACTTTCACAAAGTTCCTGGATCGAGCGGCAGAGTACAACGAGCGAACGCGGGGGCCGCCGCCACGAACGGCGCTGAGCTGCTTGCGACCGATTGACGGGGAAGCCAACGGTAATGGCGACCACTTTCCACGGAGTTCCGAAGCACAGCTAAAGTCGGCTAGCTAAAGCACCCTCCAGCTGCCGGTGCACTTCAAGCGCGCGACATACAACCGAGCAAGTTGACGGCAACCGCAATGCGTTTTGGACGAGTCGCACCGCAGCGGCGAGGCCTGTGCCCAATATCGCGAACCCGCAGCTCATCACCGCGGCGAGAGCGTCCAGGCGGCCGACGGCAATGGCGGCCAATTTTCAGGCAGTCACAAAGCACAGGCGAGCGGACACCAAAGCCGACCTTCGCGGTGCATTTCGTGCGCACGATATATACAACACGATCGAGCCCGTTGCCAACTAGCGCGATGCGCTTCGCGCAAACGACAGGTACGGAAAAATAAAGTATGATCGCTTACTTGTGAAATAATCCAGCGCCAACTTCTGCCCAGAGTCGGATTGAATTCATGGATCCGATAGGCCTATGTCTTCTCGGCCGCCATTCCCAGCCGGTGTCGACGCAGTGCCGTTGCTACGCCAGCGCACCGTGGCCGGAGAAATACAGCGCGTGTCTCGGCGTGTCGAGACCAGCTCCAAACTTCATGGTTGCGGCCAAACGTAAAAGCAGCACCGCACGCTCATCCACGCATACGCGGCATACGTGTTTATCCAAGGCACCGCGGCGTAGTTCCTAAATCGTCGAACTCACCGAGCGCGACACAAGCGCCAACGCGCCTCCATGAAAACAAGTGAGAAGACTGACCAAGAGCGAGGAGGACGGTTAGTTTCCTTGACAACGGTTTGCACACGTGACGTATCTCCCGCGCGGTTCATCACTTTGGTGCCTTTGGAGACTAACTGGTTTGCACACGGCACGCATCCCTCTGTGGTTACTCCTCAGCGGTCTATCCGTTCATCGCGCGCGCCTATTGGGCTCCGTTACTCCTCTTTCGGGTAATTTTGCCTTAGAGTGTGGGAGCGTGTGCACTTAGATTTTGCTAATCGAGATCAGCATTGGTAGTACTTGTTGATTCCTACTCCAAGTGGGTTGAAGTGTTTCTGATGAGGTCAACTAGTAGCGAAAAGACAATAGAGAAATTGCGCACAGTATTTGCCGCGTACGGATTACCGGAAGAAGTGGTAACAGACAATGGTCCGCAATTTACCTCGGAACTTTTCGAGACGTTCATGAGACGGAATGGCATCCGGCACACTAAATCGCCGCCTTATCACCCGGCATCGAATGGCAGCGCGGAGCGTTGTGTACAGACGTTGAAAAAAAAATCTTGTTAAGCAGGTCATGGACGAGCAGAGGCATGGGCAGGTGAAGACTCTCCATAACCGGATCGACCAAATCCTATTCAATTATAGGAACACGCCAACAGGTGTTACTGAAGAGGCGCCGGCCCGGCTGTTCTTATCGTGGAAACCTAGAACCATGTTGAGCCTTCTCCATCCAGATATCGAGCAAAGAATGAAAGAAAAAAAGCCGGCAGATCCCACGCACTGTGGGAATCGATGTAATGCGAAGCAGCCAGGAAGGAGCAAATCATGCTTTACATAATTTGCATGTCATGTTTTACATCTTACGACCTGTCATTTGTGTTCGTCATACAGTCACGTCGCGATATACCAATTTTGGTGTGTATGTCAAGCTAGCGAACTGGACGCAAGCGCACCATGAGCGTGGCATGTAAATGGCATTGTAGATGACATGCATGCCAAGATTTTCACGTTACCACCTGCCACTTACGTTCGTTATACAGTCATGTCACTCAATACCAAATTTGCTGTATATCAAGCTAACGAAACGGCCGCGAGCACGCCATGAGCGTGGCATGCAAGTCATGTCGCACATGACAAGTCATGATTTCCATATTACCACTTGTAATTTATGTTCGTCATACAGTCATGTCACTCAATACCAAATTTGGTGTATATCAAGCCAACGAAACGACCGCGAGCGCGCCATGAGCATGGAATGCAAGTCATGTCGCTCATGAAGTCATGATTTCCATATTACCACTTGTCATTCATGTTCGTCATACAGTCATGTCACTCAATACCAAATTTGGTGTATATCAAGCTAACGAAACGGCCGCGAGCGCGCCATGAGCGTGGAATGCAAGTCATGTCGCACATGACAAATCATGATTTCCATATTACGACTTGTCATTTATGTTCGTCATAGAGTCATGTCACTCAATACCAAATTTGGTGTATATCAAGCTAACGAAACGGCCGCGAGCGCGCCATGAGCGTGGAATGCAAGTCATGTCGCTCATGACATGTCATGATTTCCAAATTACCACTTGTCATTTATGTTCGTCTTAGAGTCATGTCACTCAATACCAAATTTGGTGTATATCAAGCTAATGAAACGGCCGCGAGTGCGCTATGAGCGTGGAATGTAAATCATACTTTTCATGACAAGTTAGTCATGATTTTCATGATATGACCAGCCATTTATGTTCTTCATACAGTCATGTTATGCCATACCAAATTTGGTATAAATCTCATTAACGATACGGCCAGGAGAGCACAAAGTCGTAGGCGGCTAGATAGATAGATAGATAGATAGATAGATAGATAGATAGATAGATAGATAGATAGATAGATAGATAGATAGAAAGATAGATAGATAGATAGATAGATAGATAGATAGATAGATAGATAGATAGATAGATAGATAGATAGATAGATAGATAGATAGATAGATAGATAGATAGATAGATAGATAGATACGCTCAAAGTCGCCGAAGTTCGCTAAGAAATGCTTCGCATTTAAAACTGGAGCGAACAAGGCAGTCAGCCAATCGGCGACGTGGAGCTTGGAGAGACTTCGAGGAAGGGGAAGACGTTCTCGTGCAAGGACTGCGCCCCGGGGAAGGAGAGTGGTTGAGCGGTAAGGTAAACAAACGCGTGAGTTTAAGTACTTATGTGATAGGGATAGGGAACGAGGAGAGGTACGTGCATGTTGATCATATGAGACCACGAACATTCCAGGAGTGTTTGCCGCCATCGGTTCAGGTGCCGTCTGCAAACTACGAACTTCCAGCATGCCTCCAAGACGTGGTGTCTCGCAGGTCTTTAGGTTCCCCTGTACCCATCGATGGTGCACGAGAGACGTCTGACGCCGAGTAAGTCGATGAGCAGGCAGACGATACCACCAAAGAACCGGTCCCCCCTACTGGGCCCTTCGTCTGCAGGCGGGGACTGCGGCGGGGGCGAGCCTCAACCTTCCCAACCGGAACTTCGACGCAGCACCCGGCAAAGGCGACCGCCTGACCGTTACTAAAAACGCTTGGGGGGGGAAAGGAATGTTGTGTAATGTCACCTAAGATAGAACGCGTGCTCTTACGTCATTCTGTGCTTTGCGTGTCGTACATAAGATAAGATGCACGTGTAAGTGTCTGGCTCTCTGACGTCACTGTTGAGTTCTCTGTTAGCTTATAAGACCGCCGCGTGTACGGTGCGGTTGATTCCGTTGTATTGCAAGTTGCAATAAACATGTGTGTTGGCTAGCAGGCTACCGAGTCATGAAGACATTACAATATGCGTGTGAGTTCGTTTGCTTTCCTGTCTTTACGTTTCGCGTCCTATGTTCCGTTGACCGCCAGCCTGCGGGATTGTTCGTTCCGGGCCTTTGGTCCTTCTCTTTCTTGTATGCGTTTCTGCCGTGTTGTGCCGGCCTGGAAGACTTGGCGAGAGTCTTTTGAGCCGTGAATTAAAAGCGGTTCTTACTCCCAGCGTTGCTGGCTCGTGTCGTGCGGATTGCGGCTCACGGACCCCCCCTGAGCGGAGGCGGAGGCCTTCAATATACCTATATCGCAGAACAACTGCATTGCTGTAGTGTGCTTTATATGCAATACTCGCGCGTTTCAAACATTTATTTATATCGTGTTCACAATGACCAAGCGCAACTATGCTTCAACGATTTCCTGTGTAAATGAAAGCAGCGAGACGCATGAAATACGTTTCTCGTGCAGTAACTATTCTCTATTAAGAGAGGGGCAATATTTATTACTGGGAGCTTACGCTTCAAAACCACGATTTGATTACGAGGAACGCCGTAGTCGAGGGCTCCTGACTAATTTTGACCATCCGGGGCTGTTTAACATGCACCTACATCTAAGCACGTGGGAGTTCCTTGACTTTCTTCCCCCACCGGGAAATATTTTGATGGAGGGATAGCACGCTGGCTAACGTTTTTTTTTTTAATTATTTTTCTTTGCATCGATGAATGTCTTGAACAGACGAAAATACTAGTGCGTGCTGCGGAACTTAGCTTTGAGTACTCTCCGATCGATCCGTGTTCACGGCGTTCACACCCTGGACAAGGCATTTTCGTGTTAATGAATCCTTAAACCTGGTTCACTTTTATCTTTTAATCTGAAATTACAAATTTTCCTCGCACTTTGAGTCTCCAAGCTTGCCGCGCCGTCACCCTGAAGAGTGGCCGCGCTCTCTGGTGTGCCGGAATGTGGAGAGGGGTGGCTGCTCCTCGCCGGTGACCCAAGGGGGGTTCCCTCTTGCGCAAGAGTGTTCCTCGTTGCATCGCGAGCGGACGACGCGGGTGCCTCCTCGCCAGGGAGAGAGGGGGGAGGTGTGTCACGTGCGCGCTCCGTGGCGGTGACGTCGTCGTGACGTGCGGCGCAGGAGGGCGACATTTGTTTTCCTAGCCGCTACAGGGAGCGACCGCAGCGCCGCCACTGGGCGAAGCCTGAAACACCCTTCTAGGCACTTTTTCTCCCTTTGCCGGCGTGTTTACTCGCGGCAAGGTAAGTTCTTGTCTTGCGGTGATATCTACCGCGCAACGATGAAATTTCTCCGCACAGTACGCGTCTCTACTTAAAACATTTTTCAGCGGGGCAGTTTTTGTGTTTTCTTGGACCCTAGGAACACCGTTCAATTTTTGTGACAGAAACTTCTGTAGCTTTCGTCTGACGATATCGCATGGAAACGGTTGCATGCCGTTTTCAGTTACCTTCTTGCCGTAAAATTGAACTAGCCGCGGTGGTGTATCGGTTACGGAGCTCGGCTGCTGACCCGAAGGTCGCGGGTTCGATCCCGGCCACGGCGGTCGCATTTCGCTAGAGCGAAATGCTAGATGCCCGTGTACTGTGCAATGTCAGTACACGTTAAAGCATACCAGGTGGTCGAAATTACCGGAGTCCACCACTATGGCGTGCCTCATAATCATATCGTGGTTTGGCATATGTATGACCCTAGATGTTATTATTATGAGTTGAACTAGTCAAATGTTTGTGATATGCATGTAACAAGCTAGGTCTTCGCATATAAATTAGTGTGCTAAAAAGCGATCTTTGCGCGGGTGCCCATGCTGCGAGTTCAGTCGTAACCCTTTCGAGCTGGATCCGAGCCAGTGGAGAAAGTAGACCAGTGCGAAATATGTCACAAGTGGTGTACTAATCAGTGCACAAAAATTGCTCGGCCAACGTTGAACAAAAAGTATTGAATAAAGCTAATGAGCTGTATTGTCCCCCCAGTTCACTAGCTCATAGGCTTCTTTTCGTGAGCCTAATGGGCATAGCCACTGCTCTGAAAAGAAGCCAGACAGGAAGTTCAAGGGCACACAGCTTTTAGATATTCAAAATTTTATTTTCAAGCTGTTATGTGAAGCTTTACAGAAGGCTAACACATACAATAGGGCTCTCGTGGTTCAAAAACCATCGGCAGGACTACCTCTCAGAGTAAAAGAAATCTAGACCAAAGGATGACAAGTGTGTTGATATTAATGAAAATATCAGGCATTCACAGCAAACCACCAACCAATTCAAAGTCAACTGGAACTGTGTTCAAAGCCAGCGGTGATGAAGTTTACGGCCTTGCCCTTTCCAGTTGTGAAATTGCAAATTATTGCTTCTACCTTTATGAGGTTGCTGTGTTTTCATCCGCCTTATCAAGTCACTTGCAATGTCTTACTAGTTTTCAATGTGTGTCGGAGAGCCTATGCACGCTTAGACTCCTTTAAATGCAATGTTGGCCATTGAAAAATTGCGGTCTTTGGGCACCTTGTTGACATTGCAAATATCAGACTAGACCACAACAAGGTATGGGTAGTCGTGAATTTCCCAGTGCCATAGTTTTATCACTACTTTTGCAGTTTTGTCGATCTATGCTTATATATTTTTTTTCATGGTTTCATCAAGAATTTTGCAACTGTTGCCTGACCACGAAGAGATCTTTTGCTTTTTCAAGACTTTCTTTTTTCTGGCAGTCCAACAAAAGCTTGAGCTCTCAGCACAGTGATCACTTTGCTTACTTTCTTCGCTTATTCTGGCCCACATTGGAGACCCTGCTCCTATGGAGGACCATATCAACACCAGCGGTCACAACATCGGTGGTATCTTGCACAACAGCACAGCACAGCTTACCCGGCTGACAGTATTTTTCACTGCTTTCATGTTCTGAAGTTTGCTTGCATACAACCACAGATGAGCTCTTTTCAACCTTATCTGTGTGTATACTCTTGCTGCTTGATGTAAAGGGACCCTGCAACACCTGTTGTAAATTGCATGCGGCGCAGACAGTATGAGGAAGAAGCGTAGTGGAGCTAAGGCTGGATGGTTTTGGACTGTTCTACGGACCCCATGTTAAGGATGAAATTGCGCTGGGCACCAATAAAGGCTGCAGAGAGATTTTCCCATATCGTTTTCGGTGCCGAAACTTGGGAAGCCGCCCTTCATCCCCTCGATCTGTTGCTGTAGTGTCAGGTGTCATGTCAGTGCATCGGTGTGCTTAGAGCGCCATCTATGACGCGCGATGGAAACAGCGGACGGCTTCGAAGATGCCCTACGGTTGCCATGCGCCGGAGGGTATGTGGAGAGAGTAACGCTCACGAGCTCGGGTCTCAGGTGGCACGGGCTTCAAGGGTCTCAAGTATCCAGGAGGTGCGTGAACTACTTGGGGGCATTGGACGCTCGACTCGCATCGCCGTACGACGCATATAGGGCGTTGCCCAGTCATGTAGTGCTAGAGCTTAAAATAAAGTAGTTTTATTATTCAACTCTACAGTGCATCACTATAGAACAGTTGCTTCTGATATGGGACATCTTTCTGCAACCAGGTCATAATAGAGCGTACGAAGAATGAGTGGGCGTCTCGTCGATCTCGGAGTACGAGGATTGTGTACGAGGTGAACCAGCTCATCCAATCTGACCAGTTTGAGCTCTCGATACTCCGTGTCCTTCACAGCTGGTGAAAGGAGGCCAAGGCGTAGTTAGCTGCGCTGAACGCCGAGCTGGAAACCTTCATGACAGGCGAGCAAATGGCAGAAGATTACAATTCCGTCATGGAATATGAAGACAGGCCCTGCTCAAGCACTGCATGGACACGCTCAAGGATTCCTCACCGACTTCGACGGCACATGCACCTGCAGCCGCTGATGGGTACCTGCCAGTGACCTTAGCGAGGGAACTGACGAGACCTCAGCGTGAGTTTGGTGCACGATTGCTCAATCTAGAACTTTTATGATGTGACGGCAGTTTTATTCGATGGCAGCTGTTCTGGGACATGTTCCAACACTCTGTACTCAAGAACCTGAACTTATCTAATGCAAATTGGTTCCAGTACCTTATTTCCCTTCTTGATGGAGCCACTGCTCAAGCAGTCGCTGGAATTCACGCCATTGATTCCTCATACTGCAATGCACTTGAAATGTTAAAACAAAGATTTGGAAATGCGAAGTTAATAAAGCACTAGCATCTGGAAAGGCCTCACACATTAAAACCCGTCAGGTCGTTGGAAAACGTATTGCTTGTAGAAGCTTTACGACAAACTGCAATTCAACCAGAGAGGACTGCGAACATTTCTGCGAGAAGACGTTTGCAGGAAGCTCAAGTTCATTCCAATTCGGGAGGTGGATTTGGTTATCAGTGTGTTTGGATGAGGGCGATCTCAGCTTACCCGACGCGCGACGGTTGTCAATGTTACGCTTCGGAGCCAACACGACAACACTTCAGCACAAATAGAATTGCTATCGTCGTTCGTTTAATCTGCGAAGACAAAATTGAAGCTCCGAAAACGAAGAAACTCCACTAAGTCATTGTTGGAGAAGGCAAACCATTGGCAGATGCTGTTAGTCTCTCAAGTGTGGCTTGTGAACATGGAGTCAGCCTCCTAATCGAATCTGACCAGTTATGGAAACTGATGCCCAATCATAGTGAAAGCCAGTGGGATGCCTATAATAGAGCCTCAATCGTAATGAACACAAGAATGGGGTGGACGCTTCAAGAACCATCATCCGTTAATGGACAAGACGGCCAGTATACAAGCAGTCACATCTGCATCCTACGAACAGATGTGCACAAGAAGGAGGACCTCTCATGTCCATTGTGACGGTTTTTCAAGCTTCATTCCCTTGAGATTATTGAAGAAATGAACCCAAAGCTAGAAGACATCGTCTTAAAGAGGTTGGATGAAACAAGTTTCTGAAATGGTCGCAGTGAAGTTGCACTTCCAAGGAAACCAACAGACTGCAACCTCGTTGCATCGCGAAGGCGCCATTTCGGGGAAGAAAGAAACAGTAGAACCTTACAACAAAACTATGAGGCAACAGAAGAAAGACAGACATGCCGAGGAGATTGCCGAAGATGAAATGTCCGAAGAAATAATCCCCGAGTCATCAATGACAAAAATAATTCCAGTTGTGCATCACTCCTCTTCATAGGGAGCAGGAGAGCTCTCTTGTAATGACCAACTCGAAGAGGGAGTTGTGGACCAAGACGCTCTTTGTGTCAAGCCTTCCCTTGTAATCGCAATGACTTTGTACGACATGAGAGGCAGTGCTTTGCTACAACCAGACCAGCACTGCACACACCTCATTTTGAATGACATGCATCGGTGCATTCTTCATGGTGGTGTTAGTGCTGTGGCGGCAGCCAAGCCAAGCCAAGCCGCCAGGCAGCGCCACCCTCCGCTGCTCTCCGGAACCTCCAGAAACCTGAATAAACAGTTGATGTTTGGGATCCACGCCGCGCGGTCGTGTCTTCTTCTCCCGCGCGTACACGCGTCCCAACAGTGGTGACCCGGACGAGGCTTACCGCCTTTTTCAAGCGATCGACGCCATGGAGACTCCCCCCTGACGCACCGGCCATCTCCGCCGTCGACATCAGGCTCCCGCCGTTTTGGACAGCGGACCCGCAGCTGTGGTTCCTGCAGGTGGAGTCCCAATTCACCGCTCGTCGTATTGCCGCTGAGCTAACAAAGTACCACCACGTGGTCGCCAGCCTCCCACCGGCAATAGCGAGCGAGATACGCGATCTGCTGGTCGCTCCACCTGCAGAGAACGCGTACACAGCGCTCAGACAGCTGCTCATCAGCCGTCTCACGCCGTCGGAGCCTCAGCGACTGCAGCAGCTACTGCACGACACCGAGCTCGGGGACCGGACGCCCAGCCAATTGTTGCGCCACATGAGGCAGCTGTTGCACACGGCCGGCGCAGCCACCACCGATGCCGACAGCAGACTGCTTCGCGAGCTGTTCCTACAGCGACTTCCGGTCAACGTGCGCATGGTCCTCGCCTCGGCTGCCGACAAACGCCTGTCTCAACTCGCCGAGCTCGCGGACTCGGTGCTGGCGGTCGCTCCGCCGTCCGTCGCGGCGCTACAGCCAGACATCGCCGGCGGCGCGCCCACGACCACGCTGCATGACATCCGGGAGCAGATATCCCGCCTCGCCGATACCGTCGCAGCGATGCAGGCCCGCAGCACTCCCGAGGAGCGCCAGCGCCCAGCAGTGCAACAGAGAATCTGCTGGTATCACAGGAAGCATGGCAATGCTGCTCGCAAATGCATTCCTCCGTGCGACTATGCGGGAAACGGGAGCGGCCGGCACTGAGGACGACCAGTGTCGCAGAGGCCCCCCGAACGTCGTCCATCAGTGTTTTTCCTCACCGACCGCGACAGTGGCCTTCGATTCCTCGTGGACACCGGCGCTGAGGTGAGCGTGCTGCCCGTTGGGTCCACCGATCGCCGTGTCCCCAGTGCGTCCCCGCTTCAGGCGGTCAACAACACAACCATCGCCACCTACGGACATCGCTCGCTGCCACTCGATTTAGGCTTGAACAGAACGTTCCGGTGGATTTTCATCGTGGCAGCAGTGAAGTTCGCCATCTTGGGTGCGGACTTTCTTCGGCATTTCGGCCTTCTCGTCGACGTGCGCAACCGCCGCCTTCACGATCCCGTGTCGCAGGCAACTGTGCAAGGCAATCCCTCGCACCACCCTCCGCTGAGCCCCACTCTGCTCGGGCCGTCCGGTGCAGAACGTTTTACTCGCATTCTGCAGGATTTTCCCGAGTTGACGAGGCAGCCGCCAGCCAGCGCCGCGGTGAAGCACGAGGTACGCCATTACATCGCCACCAGCGGCCCACCCGTGCACGCGCGGCCTCGCCGTTTGCCTCCAGAGAAGTTGAAGGTCGCACGACAGGAATTTGAACACATGATGGAGCTAGGGATCATCAGACCCTCGTCGAGCGCCTGGGCATCTCCACTTCATATGGTGCCAAAGTCAACGCCGGGAGACTGGCGACCATGCGGGGACTATAGGGCGCTGAACCAGGTAACGACTCCAGACAGATACCCGGTACCGCACATACACGATGTCACGACGAGGCTTCACGGTGCCACTATCTTCTCGAAGATCGACCTGGTGCGGGCATACCATCAGATTCCCGTTGCCCCGGAGGACGTCCCGAAGACCGCCATCGCAACGCCTTTCGGACTTTTCGAATTCCTCCGAATGCCATTCGGACTCCGAAACGCGGGTCAGACATTCCAGCGGTTCATGGACGGTGCTATACGCGGCCTCAGCTTCTGCCACGCCTATCTTGACGACTTGCTAGTCGCCAGCAGCACTCCGGAAGAGCACGTGAATCATCTGCGCATCGTCTTCCAGCGCTTAGTGGAACATGGCGTGGTCGTGAACATGGCCAAATGCGAGCTTGGTGTGCGACAACTCTCGTTTCTTGGACACGTCATCTCCGCCTCAGGAGTTCTTCCTCAACCCAACAAGGTTGAAGCCGTGCAAGGATTTCCGCAGCCGACCGCCAAGCGCCAGCTTCGGGAATTTCTGGGTTTGGTAAACTTCTACCGCCGTTTCATTCCCCGCTGCGCCCATATCCTTCAACCTCTTCACGACCTGCTGGCCACTTCACGAAATGGCTCGGACACCCTCTCCTGGTCTCAAGAAGCAAAAGAAGCCTTCTGCGAGGTCAAGGACGCTTTGGCAAACGCCGCACTGCTTGAATACCCCAGGTCCGGTGTCCCGCAGAGCGTAATGGTAGATGCCTCCGATACAGCCGTTGGGGCTGTATTACAGCAGCTCGTTGGGGGGAATCTGGCGCCCGATTTCCTTCTTTTCGAGGAAGCTAACACCTACCGAGCGCCGCTACAGCACCTTCGGGAGAGAACTGCTGGCCGTGTACGCTGCCATACGACATTTTCGCCATTTCCTGGAAGGTGTAGAGTTTTTCGTCCTCACCGACCACAAGCCGCTTACTTATGCATTGCGCTCGCTAAGCTCCGACGGTGGAACGCACACAGCACGTGAACGGCGCCAAATGTCCTATATATCAGAGTTCACGACTGATATCCGCCACGTCAAAGGCGGCGACAACGAGGTAGCGGACGCCCTCTCACGGAATCCTGTGAACGCCATCATGCCCACACTACAGGTTGATCTTCCCGCTTTGGCAGCCGCTCAACGTGAAGATGACGAACTGAAACACCTGTTGACCGCGACCACTGCCCTGAATCTTGAGTGGATCCCGGTTCCCGGATCCGAGGACAAGGTTTGCTGTGACACAAGCGTCAGTAGAACTCGCCCGTTCGTGCCCGCGAGCCTCCGTCGCCATGTGTTCGAGTCCTTGCACAGACTGTCTCATCCGGGGATTAGAGCCACCCAAAGACTGGTGACGGCAAGATTTGTCTGGCCGGGCGTAAATCGGGACGTCCGACGCTGGGCACGCGAATGTGTAGCTTGCCAGCGCTCTAAGATACAACGCCATACCTCGACAGCACTGGGAACACTCCCCCACTCCGGATTCTCGCTTTGATCATGTCCACCTGGACATCGTCGGCCCACTGCCACCCTGCCACGGAAAGGCCTACCTGCTGACCTGTGTCGACAGGTTCACCCGCTGGGCGGAGGCCATCCCTATCGCGGACATCACTGCCGAGACGGTTGCGAGTGCTTTCCTGTACCACTGGGTAGCCCGTGTCGGTGTGCCCTCCACGATAACAACAGACCGCGGCCGACAATTCGAATCAGCCCTTTTCACTGCCATCAGTCAGCTCATGGGCACCTCACGCATACGCACGACAGCGTACCACCCCATGAGCAACGGCATGGTGGAGCGCTTTCACCGCCAGCTGAAGGCTGCGCTCACGGCAACCGAGGAACACAACTGGGTGGAGGCCCTCCCACTCGTTCTTTTGGGTATAAGGTCCACCTTGAAAGAGGACATTGGCTGCAGCGCCGCTGAGCTGGTCTACGGCACGACACTCAGGCTGCCGGGAGAGCTCTTTGCGCGCGGCTCAGAGGAGGCATCCATAGCTTGCAGCGACTATGCACTTCGCCTACGCAACGTCATGAGCAAACTGCGCGCGGTACCTCCACGGCCCCCCAGGGTCGCGTGTGGTGCACGTCGACCCACAGCTCACATCGTGCCCATATGTGTTTGTACGACACGACGCGGTTCGGCGACCTCTTCAGCCACCCCTATGATGGGCCGTTTCAAGTCCTCCGCCGTGGCAACAAGCAATTCACAATCAAGAGAAACGGCCGTGAGGAGGTCGTGTCGTTGGACCGCATCAAGCCAGCACACATGGACCGTGACGACGCCGTGTTGCCTCCACTAAGGGAATCATCGCCAGGACCCCCAGCTTCAATGCCAGCCCAAGTCCACGAGGTGCCCTCCCGGCTGACGCACAGTGGGCGGCTATCAAGAGCACCCACTCGCCTGGACCTTTAACTCCGTTCGGCAACTCACTAGGGGGGAGTGCTGTGGCGGCAGCCAAGCCAAGCCAAGCCGCCAGGCAGCGCCACCCTCCGCTGCTCTCCGGAACCTCCAGAAACCTGAATAAACAGTTGATGTTTGGGATCCACGCCGCGCGGTCGTGTCTTCTTCTCCCGCGCGTACACGCGTCCCAACAGTGCTACACTCGCTGAGCTTCGTGAAAGGTGCTTGCTTCTCAGAGGATGCCATTGTGTTAGGGCAGTGATTAGTAAATGCCGTGTGACACCAACAGCACCTTTTCTAAGACATAGTGCCCCAATCACAGCCGTTTCAGGTCAGTGGTGTCAACTTTGTTCGGCTTGTGTTTGTGAGAGATTTTAAAGGAGCACTGACACAAAATTTCGAAGGCGAGATAATGAGCGAGATAGATTTATGTAGAGACATACACAACATCTACGAAATATCACGGGCAAGTATAGCCTAGAACATATTTAAAATCAATTTTAAAGTACATGCCGCGCGACTGAGCGAGATTAGGAGGCCCCCGGGACACCGACATCAACGGAGTGGCAATGTAAACAAACCTACGTCACGAGTTTGTGTTGGCTGGTTGCTGGCACACGCCTTGCGCTGCCTGCGATACCTTAAAGGGGTACTGACACAAAAACTTTGGCCTCGCGTTTTTTTGCTGCAATGTGTTGCTGGGGTCCTGTTAGTCATAACACGGCACCTCGTTTGCTGCAGCGCGCGACAGATATTTAATTACATGCTCCTCATTACTGACCAGTTTCAGTTTCGGTTTGAGAGAGCTCGAAAAACGACAAGCCGCCGGGTGCAACTATCATCACCTAGCGTGCGCAGCTCTCGATCACGTCAGCACACAGAACTGTGACGCACTTCCGCATGGTCAGCATCAAGCAGTCCTTTCGAATAGGAAACGGGGCAGCAGTGTCGCCAAACACAAAACTTTCAACGCGTGCGCCGCGGCCACGGACTCGCGACCAGCCGCCAAGAAGTATAGACCGCTGGAACAAACGCGGCAAAAGAAAATGACTGCTATGACGTCATCACAACTTGTTGCAGCGTCGTCACGTGAAGGAAGTAGGGGGGGGTCACCGAGGGTCACCTCTGATGGTGTCAGGAGCGCGAGGGAGTCGATCGCTCACGTAAACTTCAAAATTAATTTAAAATACCTTCCAAGCTATATTCGCTGTTGATATTTTGCAGATGATGTACACATGTTCACGGGAATCGAACCCGCAGGCTGTCTCGGCCGCGAAATTTTGTGTCAGTACCCCTTTAATTCCTCCTTGCCTGCGGCTTTGAGTGTGCTGGCTGTGCTGGCTGTCAGTGCAGTGCCCGCTCGCGCGCGTGGCGCCACGTCACAATTTTGCGTGGTCACGTGGCCAGCTGTATTTATCTTGCCACCGGAACTGCTCCTGCCTAGCTCAGTGCTCTTTGAAACCGAAACTGCGACTGGGCGCTCTAAAAACGGCTCTAAATAAGTAACCGTCGCGCACTCAAGGAAACCAGGTTTCCAGCCGTGATAAGTGGGTCATAAGCTACCTATTGCAACAAAAAACACAAGGTGCGAAATTTTTGTGTCAGTACTCCTTTAACATGAAAGCCTACACTGTTGTTTTTACATTTGTGGTCGTGCATTTAGATCTATGCAATGGCACAACAGTTAACTCATTTCTGATGGCTTTTCGTCATTTTGTCATGCAGCGTGGAACTGCCAGTGTTTTGCATTCTGACAAAGCTGTGACGTTCAAGGTAGCTAGTCGTGAGGTATAACAGATTGTACGAGGCTTAATAGTTCAGGTTTTCTGCACGATGAGGCAAATAGCGTCCAACGTTATAGCTGAACATGATTCATGGTGGGGAGGCTTTTAGACAAGGATGATTGAAGGCCGCCCCAGCAGAGCTGCAGGGAAAGTTACCGAAAGATTCAAGGCGGAGGATGTTGGAAATTGCATGTGGTGTGGACAGTGAGAAGAAAGGTAGTGGAGCGAAAGCTGGATGGTTTTGGACTTCTACATACACCATGCTTAGGAAGGTATTGCGCTGAGCTCCAATAAAGGTTGCAGAGAGATTTTCCCGGAACGCGTTTTCAAGTAATCATTGAATTGGCCCACTCTAGGAGTATATTGCCTCGCCAATCTGTCGCCTTATAATATTTTTTTTGTAATCGTAAGCAGCGTTAAAGCTTCATCGCATGCTGTGAGTGCATTCTTTCTTCTTTTGCCCTGCCGAGTGCACTGCAAGCTGCACAGGGAGGGATAACAAAGGGGCGGGGAGCTATGTCAACACATGTCATGGCCATGGGCATTTCTGCGGCGGCCATGGTGCCTACAGAGCAAAACAGCTATTGTACTAAAGCCTGTCGAGGCTGCACGAGAACCTGTTGCACACTGGCTTCATCCTGCTTCAGCTTGACCCAATGAAATGTAGCAAAACCCAGATAGGGCATTTTAAAGCTGTTTCAGTGGGCCTCTTTCGAAACTCGCGGATGAAAGCATGCTAGTTTTATTTGAATGGCTTCTGCAATAAACACCAACAGCACAAAATATTTTCTGGCTGTTTTAGTCAAAAGTTCTGGCGGTTCGCTGTCAAGAGGGATAACTAAACAAACAACATCATAATATGGCATGACATTAATTTCTGGAGCACTTTTAGTCCGCGAAATTGATAAGCTAACAATGGCAGAAGTTCAGGGGAAGATGGAAGCTTGAAAAGATGAAACATTCTTGGACACGGGATATTGCTAGAGTCAACGCTTCGACAAGCAGACTTTTCGTCAAGGCTGCAACTTGAAGACAAGTCTGCTTGTCGAAACTGCTCCAGCGACACAATGTGTTCAAGAATCTTCCATCTTTTCGAGCTTCCATCGTCCCCTGAACTCCTGCCATTTTTAGATTATCAATTTTGCCGACTAGAGATGCTCCAGAAATTAATCTGGCGCCATATTACGCAGGTGTTTCTTTAGTTATCACTCTTGACAGTGAACAACTAAAACTTCTGATTGCAAAACGGTGGCCTGATAGAATAAATTGTCTAGAGCAAACTCGTCAACAAACTGGTTTGCATAAAAAATAAATGTCTAAAAAAATCTTAAAAAGTTCTCACAAGGACTTTTTTACAATTCTTGCAAGAGGTTTGTTAGACTTCTTCGAAGAAGTTTTCTAAACTCATACACAGCCACAGGAGGTTTTCAAGCTGCGTATGTCTAAATAACATCCCAATTAGACTTCTAATATCCTTTGTGTTTTCTGTCTAGATGTTTATCGAAAGTCTTCTAGCTTTTCTTGTGTTTCTTAGGATATACGTGTGAGCGACAAGCTGCCCAGCCTTGCTTTTTTTTCTTGCTCCCCTGTGTCATGTACGACAGCCGTCTTACTGCATAGAGTTTATGGTTTGCCTTTTGTGCAGCGCACGCCTCACACCTATTTACCGCCTGCAAGTGTTATGAAAGCACGAACCTAACTTTGAGGGTTCGGGCAAAAAATAAACAAACAATAAAATGCAAGGCAAGAGTCAACACGAGTGTTTCTTTTTTTTTTCATATTGCAATTTTGGACCTTAAGGGAGGTATGCATGGAGGGAAAAGTTTCCATCTGTTCTTTTCTTTGATTGACAAGAATTGTGCTGTTAGTATTTGAATAAAAAGACGAGGATGCTGACCACAAGAGAAAAAAAATGTATTGATGTTTCGGCACCCAGAGCAGGAGCCTTGTTCACAATGTCATTCTAGATTTAGTATTTTTTGTACATTTGATAAACCTGCTCATGGCAGCAACGACGCACACCATTAGTGCTTGGGTGATGTTCTAAATGCCGTGCCATAATGCTGTTTCTGTAGCATTTATAGCATGTACGGTAATGGGATGGATGTTCTATAGTATATGTGTTGCTGCTGTGCATTCTGTACTTCTAATTTAACTTTGTGAACTGATCTTGGGTTTGCAACCTTATTCTTTTTCATATAAATGTTACCATGCCTATGTTAATGCACTGCTTCTGTTGATGGTTATGTTTTCAGTAATCTTATTTTCTTAACGTATAGTCGTACGAGTGGTAGCGATCTTGAAGTGTTTTATAAATTTAGCCTTCACGTTTCTAACTGATATTATAGTGTGTATGAGTAGATTGTCGTGCCATTATGTGTTACAGTAAATAAAATTATCACGTCAGTGAGAGAGACAGAGAGACAACACTTTATTTTTGTCCTTGCTGGGTCAAGGGAGGTGGTGTCCGGGAGACTAGCCCTACTGGAGCACCCCTTCTTTAGGCAGCAGCCAGGCCTTGAGTCTTGGTGGCATATTCAACCACCCGGACTACCCAGAGTTGGTCATCCAGGCACACTCTGAGCAGCGTAGCCTTGCATCAACTTCGTTTTTTTTTTGCACAAAAAATAAAACCTTCATGACTGCAACACTCTGTCTGTTTATAATGGAATAATATTGCACTTCACCCTGTGCAATGATCAGTTTAAAATCTCTTTCCTTTAAACCAGAACAAATAAAAGTTTACGTTCATTGATTCATTTATGCAATGCCAAAATGACTACATGTTCATTCCAACTACTGCCATGTGTTTGTTTTGTTCATACTACAGCGGGGAGCAATCTTTTTGATTTGTTTGTTGTTGTTTTGTTGTTTGTTTATTGCAAATTCAACTTACAATGAATGGTACAGAAAATATACAGACGGGGGTCCCAAAGTCAATGACTGCAAACGGGACCCCCGGTTAAAAATACGAAAAAAAGGTGTACAGCACAAATAGTAAAAAAAATAATATAAGATACAAACCCAAGGGAAAAAAAAATACCAAAAAGCAACACAAGGCATCTGTAACATCAAAAACAACAAGTAAGCAACATTATACAAAAAAGGACCAAAATGAAAGTAAACAAAGCTATCGCAAAGAAACTATTTCCAAAGAATAAAAAGTTTTAGTTCATGCTTAAAAGTGTTTAAAGAAGATAGCTGTTTGAGGGATAGTGGAAGGTCATTCCAGATTTTAAGCGAAGAAAATGATGATACCATTTTACCATAATTCGTTTTACAGCGAGGAAGCAGAAAATTCAGATTTTGTGCAAACCTAGTGCAGTTAGTATTAGTAAGCAAACTACCATCAATAAATACATAAGGTAGACGATTATGACGTAATTTAAAGAAGAGAATACTTGAATGATATTTAAACAAATCAGAAATTGGTAAAATAGAGTTATCCTGTAGAAGTGAAAAAGCATTCGATTGGAATGAACTATTAGTGATGATACGAATAGCCATGTTCTGTATATGCTGAATAGATGAGAGGTGAACATTGTATGTGTTTCCCCATGAAGTGATCCCATAAGTAATGTGACTATGGATGAACGCAAAGTATAATGATAATAAAGCCTGTAGTGGAAAATATGTTCGTGCTTTGATTAGTGCTCTTATGCCAAAAGCAGTTTTTTGTTTAATGAATGCAATGTGGTGAGTAAATTTCAGGTTAGAATCCAATTTTATTCCAAGAAATGACACACAGTCTGTCGCAGATATTAAGTGAGTGTTGAGAGTTACTTGGGGTACACATGACAACAACCTCTGATTAGATTTAAATAACATAAACTGAGTTTTGATAGGGTTTAAAATGAGATGATTTATCTTACACCACTCAACGACTCTTTCTAGCTCATTGTTTAGTTTAAGAAGTAAGGATGTTATAGACGTATCAGACACAGAAATAGTAGTGTCATCGGCATATAAAACGGTGTTAGAAAGCTCAAGAAAATCAGGTAAATCGTTAATATAGATGCAAAACAACAAAGGTCCCAATATTGAGCCCTGTGGTACGCCTTGATGAAAAAGTTTTGATTCGGAAAATACTCCGCCAACATAGACTGATTGTTCACGATTATGTAAATAACTTTTTATGAGAGCAAGGGCAGGGCCAGTTATACCTAAAGGATTCAAGTTTAGTAAATAATATTGTGTGGCTAATAGTATCGAAAGCTTTAGTAAAATCTAAAAACACTGAACCAATAAAATTGCCGTTGTCAATAGAACTTCTTATGAAATCGGTTAATGCGATTAAAGCTAATCCGGTCGAACTGCCCGGTCGGAAACCAAACTGAAAGGGATTCAACAATTTATATTTCGCGAGATAGTTATGTAAACGTGCCAGAAACACTTTTTCAATAAGCTTACTGATTGACGACAGTATAGAGATGGGGCGATAATTAGATACTTGAGATTTATTACCTTTTTTATATACAGGAATTAATTTAGCTTTTTTCAGAGAATCAGGAAATGTACCGCTTTTAAAGATACAATTAACTAAGTTACACAAGGGATCAGAGACAAAAGAAGCAACAAGTTTTAAGTGATAGGCCGAAATGTTATCTGTACCAGGGCTAGTGTTCTTAAGGTTCAATATTGCGGAATAGACTTCATCAGGCTGACACTGGAAAAAGAAAAAAGGTATGATTACAACGATTAAGTGGAAAACATGAATCTACCGGGACGTTGTTGTAAACTTCATGGAAATAGTTACTAAATGCATTAGCTATACTAGATGACTCAGTGTAGGCAATATGATTATAATATATTTTATCTTTTGTACCGTTACCCCTTGGGGAGTTCAGAAAACTATTAAAAAGTTGCCATTGCTTTTTTTGGATTGCTCTTAGCTTGATGAAACATTTTTTTCATAATAAAGCCTTTTCGATTTTTTGAGCAAATTGTTCAGCAACTTATTATACTTTTTGATAGCGCTGTAGTAGTTTCACATTAAAATGCTGTCTTTTAGTTTTTTTGTATAGGTTATCTTTTTTTCGCAAGCTGGTTAACAAACCATTTGTTATCCAAGGATTGTGTATGAACTTAAATCTCCTTTTGCATTTTACAGCTGAAGTATTAGCGTACACGGCTTTCATAAATATGGAGCGGAAATTATCAAGTGCCACTTCAGGGTCACATTGGGCACACACTGATGACCAGTCAACCCCACTTATTGCATTAACAAAGTTATCACTGTCAAATCTGGAAGTGAAATAGCTTTGGTTGCATTGAGGTTTATTTGCAGCAAGGGTAATAAAAATGGGATGATGATCTGTGATTGGAATGTCGATGACACCTGCAATTGGAGACGGAGTTATATTACAAAGGGCATGATCAAGAAGAGTGTTAGTTCCAGAAGCGGAGTACCTAGTAGGAGAAGTGATTAACGATTCCATGCCGAAGCCAACAAAGCAATCACTGTAGGACGATACTAGATTATTATCTGTGACGAGTAGGTTAATATTAAAGTCACCAACTATTAAAATCTGTTTGTTTTCAGAAGTTATCTTATGAAGGACTTTAGAAAAATTGTGCAAGAAGTCAGGTATAGAGGAAGATGGTGAACGGTAGATGCAACCGATGATTAGACTGTTCCGATTGATAGAACATGTCAAGTGTGTTTCTATCCACACGGATTCGCAGTTAGCTACATCTAAACTTAAATCAAGCCTTCGTTCATAGTTAATTGCAGATGAAATGAAAATAGCTGAACCGCCGTGGCGACCGGAGATGCGGTGGCAATATTCAGAATGGTAAGAAGGAAAACCATACAGAGTGCCGTCAGAGGCTCCAAGCCAGGTTTCGGAGATGCATAAGAATGAAAAAGAATGACCTAACGAGTCAATAAGGGTAGCAATGCTGTCATGGTTTTTACGTAAGCTTCTTGCATTTACGTGTAGAACTGCATAGTTAGAATCACTGAGTAGTGCTTTGGTATCTGCAGTTGAGAACAATGACATGCAGCGAGGCTGTAGCAAGAAAGTTAGGTGAATGATTTTGTTGGGCTAATGTCTAGGAGAAGACACGAAGATCAGAGTCAGAAGATATCCAGAAGACCTTGCCGTCTTCAGTTTTACGCGCTTTGATGCGGCAGTTGTCGGTCCAAAGGTAACGCCATTTGAATTCTTTCTTGAGAGCGAGCGCCTTACTGAATAATTTCTTGTTATCAATCGTCAGGTGATCATTGACAAAAACGGCATTATCAGAGTTTCCAGACAAGCCTAGCTGTGAAGTGCGCAAGCGTGCCTTGCGAGCTTTCCGGAGAAATTCATTTTTCTTGTCACGCGAGCAAAATCGGGCGATAATATTCTTTTCTGATGTCTTGCTCGCCACACGGTGGATAGTATCGATATCGGGGGATGAAACAGGGCATTCAATAGATTGTGCGATTGTTTTCAAAATGACAGCACAATCCTCACCTTGCGTACAGGGGACACCTTTGATCTCAATATTATTTAGCCTGCTGTATTGCTCTACGTCAGCGACTTTCTTGTTCAATGCTTCATTTTCGGCCTTTAGGTCTTTGATCGACGTTGCCACTTCATCGACAGACGTCCGCACTTTGTCATATTCATCACTCATAAAACGCACACTGTCAACCAGAGACGCAAGGTTACCAAGACCTTGATCATCAAGCTGCTTAACAATCTTTGAAGCAAGGTCATCAACAAGTTTGTCTAGCTTATCGTTAAGCATTGACTCAAGCTGCTCGATCTTTCTAGCCAGTTCAGCATAAGAAGGCATATTATAACAGAAATACAAGCGAGCAGTAGTCGCAGGGAGATTTGTCAAATCACACTACAGTATCGTCACAGTAGAGAGCAACCAACCTGAAAAAGTAGGCTTGTGACAGACGTCCTTATTTACGCAGCTGTTGCTCCAAAGTGGACCAAAGGCCTCAGTGGTTCCTTTTATGGATGCTCTCAGCCAGACAGCGCAAGCCTAGTGGCGCCAGCGCACTGTAGCGCAGGCTCACTGAAGCGAGGTAGCGCAGGCGCGGTATTTCCACGGTGGTGCCGTGATGTAGCACATGCCGACACAAAGCGCACGTGGAGCAGATCTGCAGCACACGCTGATAGCAGCAGGGAACCGCACAGCCGATGGCCCAGGTCCGAAGAAGTATGCTTGTGACAGACGTCCTTATTCACGCAGCTGTTGCTCCAAAGTCCTTACCTTACTGCGCGTATTCCCTTAACACCACGTAGTGGGTACATAGCAAGTTCGAAAACATTTCCCACATTTGCCGCGCATAATTTCTCCTGGTTTAAACCATACTACCCATTACATAGTATGCACTAAGTGATTGAAGTACGCAGTAGGGACGGGATATCGCTATCGCGTTCAACTCTTAAAGGCGAAGCTTAAGGGTCCCCCCAATTTTTGCTCATCGAGATCAGCATTGGTTTCTAGTACTTGTTGATTCCTACTCCAAGTGGGTTGAAGTGTTTCTGATGAGGTCAACTAGTAGCGAAAAGACAATAGAGAAATTGCGCACAGTATTTGCCGCGTACGGATTACCGGAAGAAGTGGTCACAGACAATGGTCCGCAATTTACCTCGGAACTTTTCGAGACGTTCATGAGACGGAATGGCATCCGGCACACTAAATCGCCGCCTTATCACCCGGCATCGAATGGCAGCGCGGGAGCGTTGTGTACAGACGTTGAAAAAAAGTCTTGTTAAGCAGGTCATGGACGAGCAGAGGCATGGGCAGGTGAAGTCTCTGCAGCACCGGATCGACCAATTCCTATTCAATTATAGGAACACGCCAGCAGGTGTTACTGAAGAGGCGCCGGCCCAGCTGTTCTTATCGGGGAAACCTAGAACCATGTTGAGCCTTCTCCATCCAGATATCGCGCAAAGGATGAAAGAAAAACTGGAGCGAACAAGGCAGTCAGCCAATCGGCGACGTGGAGCTTGGAGAGACTTCGAGGAAGGGGAAGACGTTCTCGTGCAAGGACTGCGCCCCGGGGAAGGAGAGTGGTTGAGCGGTAAGGTAAACAAACGCGTGAGTTTAAGTACTTATGTGATAGGGATAGGGAACGAGGAGAGGTACGTGCATGTTGATCATATGAGACCACGAACATTCCAGGAGTGTTTGCCGCCATCGGTTCAGGTGCCGTCTGCAAACTACGAACTTCCAGCATGCCTCCAAGACGTGGTGTCTCGCAGGTCTTTAGGTTCCCCTGTACCCATCGATGGTGCACGAGAGACGTCTGACGCCGAGTAAGTCGATGAGCAGGCAGACGATACCACCAAAGAACCGGTCCCCCCTACTGGGCCCTTCGTCTGCAGGCGGGGACTGCGGCGGGGGCGAGCCTCAACCTTCCCAACCGGAACTTCGACGCAGCACCCGGCAAAGGCGACCGCCTGACCGTTACTAAAAACGCTTGGGGGGGAAAGGAGTGTTGTGTAATGTCACCTAAGATAGAACGCGTGCTCTTACGTCATTCTATGCTTTGCGTGTCGTACATAAGATAAGATGCACGTGTAAGTGTCTGGCTCTCTGACGTCGCTGTTGAGTTCTCTGTTAGCTTATAAGACCGCCGCGTGTACGGTGCGGTTGATTCCGTTGTATTGCAAGTTGCAATAAACATGTGTGTTGGCTAGCAGGCTACCGAGTCATGAAGACATTACAATAAGCGTGTGAGTTCGTTTACTTTCGTGTCTTTACGTTTCGCGTCCTATGTTCCGTTGACCGCCAGCCTGCGGGATTGTTCGTTCCGGGCCTTTGGTCCTTCTCTTTCTTGTATGCGTTTCTGCCGTGTTGTGCCGGCCTGGAAGGCTTGGTGAGACTCTTTTGAGCCGTGAATTAAAAGCGGTTCTTACTCCCAGCGTTGCTGGCTCGTGTCGTGCGGATTGCGGCTCACGGACCCCCCTGAGCGGAGGCGGAGGCCTTCAATATACCTATATCGCAGAACAACTGCATTGCTGTAGTGTGCTTTATATGCAATACTCGCGCGTTTCAAACATTTATTTATATCGTGTTCACAATGACCAAGCGCAACTATGCTTCAACGATTTCCTGTGTAAATGAAAGCAGCGAGACGCATGAAATACGTTTCTCGTGCAGTAACTATTCTCTATTAAGAGAGGGGCAATATTTATTACTGGGAGCTTACGCTTCAAAACCACGATTTGATTACGAGGAACGCCGTAGTCGAGGGCTCCTGACTAATTTTGACCATCCGGGGCTGTTTAACATGCACCTACATCTAAGCACGTGGGAGTTCCTTGACTTTCTTCCCCACCGGGAAATATTTTGATGGAGGGATAGCACGCTGGCTAACGTTTTTTTTTAATTATTTTTCTTTGCATCGATGAATGTCTTGAACAGACGAAAATACTAGTGCGTGCTGCGGAGCTTAGCTTTGAGTACTCTACGATCGATCCGTGTTCACGACGTTCACACCCTGGACAAGGCATTTTCGTGTTAATGAATCCTTAAACCTGGTTCACTTTTATCTTTTAATCTGAAATTACAAATTTTCCTCGCACTTTGAGTCTCCAAGCTTGCCGCGCCGTCACCCTGAAGAGTGGCCGCGCTCTCTGGTGTGCCGGAATGTGGAGAGGGGTGGCTGCTCCTCGCCGGTGACCCAAGGGGGGGTTCCCTCTTGCGCAAGAGTGTTCCTCGTTGCATCGCGAGCGGACGACGCGGGTGCCTCCTCGCCAGGGAGAGAGGGGGGGAGGTGTGTCACGTGCGCGCTCCGTGGCGGTGACGTCGTCGTGACGTGCAGCGCAGGAGGCTTGCGCAGTGCATTGGTCGGGGCAGAAACCAGTTTCCGGCGGCGCGGAGTGAGCGCGCGTTCGCTTGGTGGGGGGCCTTTCTAGCAGACGACGTCCGCTGTGTGGAACGGCGGTGATCTGGCGGTGATCTGGCGCTGGTTTCAGTTTCGCTCTCCGTCATGATAGTGGGAGAGGAGGCTGGGGTTGTGTCGCTGACTACGTCCGCCGCACCCCCCTCACCGTGCTGCAACCTCCTCTCCTGGTGCAACCAAGGCCCTCCAGCCACAGCAGAACAGCTGTCCCCACAGGGAACGGCAGGTGCTCGCCTCAAGCAATCAAAACAGCCAAGCGAGAGCACAAGGGAGAGCACAAGGGTGCGCCAGAACTATAAAAAGAATTGACTAGGGGTGAAAAAGGAAAAAACTCGGAGAGAAAAGAGAAGAGTCTGGTGCGCTCGAAGTTGGTTACGTATTGGCAGTCCAGTGTATCAGGTCTAAAGCGAATCCCACGTCGAGGATCCCGACACTCCACTCGGCGATTCCAACATAGGACGCGCCTGCGCAACAGTTCACAGTATTAGTAGGTTTCTGCAAATGTATATGTAAAACGAACAGCACATTGTTTCAACATTCTTCTTCACATATCAACTAAGTGTGTCGTGTAACAGAAATCAAGAAATGTTTAATTTGATCTTCGTGACGTGTGGTAATGACACGTGATTACTCAAAGCTTAAAGGTCCTCTCATTTAAAGGCTTTTTCTCTTTTTTGTGCGTGCTTTTTTTTACATTGCGGTGGAAATTGTAAGGTGTTGTTCCGGAGATGTTTCACACAAAGGACATTTTCAGACTACTTCAGTAATGGAGAGGTTGCAGCATATTCAGCTATCATGCAGCCGTTCTGCTGTATACTACGCGAGAGTGACTTGCAACAGACACACTTATACACAATACCTATATACGACCGACTTCAAGAAGAAACACTGAACGTTTGACAATGAATCAAATGTTGCACTAGTGCTGGCGTCGCAAATTAGACGATTTATGGGTGCTCACACTAAAATAACCATCGTGATCATCACTACGTAACGCAATATGACCGCTGCATTGGCAATCACCGGTGCTCCTGGATGGCGCGGCGCTTGCACGCTGGCTTTTGTCCTCAGCCAACAAGCCACCAAAAATACTGCAGCCCAAAGACCGATGAGTCTTGTTTTAACCCCTTAATGAAGGAAGTAAATTACTTTGTACGTTAGTAGAAGAGAAAAGCAGCGAGAAGAGAAAAGCAACGTACTTTCAGTGGTGTCCACTGTGACGTGCCAACAAAACACGAGCAACAGAAGGCAGGTCGCGATTAAACCTGGATAGTGAAACCACTGCAAAACGTCCCCCCAGGTTGCCGTCCTGCATGTTAATAAAGGCGTCTTTGTGTGGTCGGCATAGTGACTAGAAATAAGTTCACATTTATGTAAATCACCGCACAGCGCTCTGGCATCCGCGTTGCGAGTGGGAGAAAAAAAAATTCTAGATATCGATTCGCAGAGTGGGAGGAGCTTTTTACTTGTAGAATGCTTTTAACATTCACACGTTGGAAACGCACCTCTGCCATGTTGGAAGAGCAGCTCAGGAATATTTGTGCGAACAGTGGCGCCTGTTTTTGGAAAGAGAAAGATTTCTTCTGACAGCGATTCAAATCAAATTTGTTTTACTGTTAAACATTTATAACCTATTTTTATAGAAGGCAAAAATATAGCAGATTCCATTCACTGCCAGAATTGATCTGCTTTTTCTAAACCGCATGTTAATCACTTTTTGATGTGCATCTACAATAGTCTCAACGCAACGAGGGATCGGACGGTGACCTGTAGGTTAACAACCGCCTCCATTCAATCAATTCATTATTTTACTTCGGCTTGTCTGTCCAAAGCAGGAGCGACCTCTGCTACAATCAACTTTATGCATGACACCCAGTGCCTTCCGTTTTCGAGCTCTACTGCTAACCCTAAGGTCTCGTGATCGAATTCCGGCCACGGCTGCAGCATTTAGATGGAGGTGGAATGATAGAGGCCCGTGTATTTAGATTTAGGTCCACGTCTAGGAAACCCACGTGGTCTAAAATTGCGGAGTCCACCACTACGGTGTCACGCATGATCTTATCGTGGGGTTAGGGTGTCGTTTTGGGGCGGAAACCCCAACAATTAAGTTG
>JALIZH010005552.1:0-289163 GCA_030522465.1 Rhipicephalus appendiculatus | reverse complement strand
CTACCAACAAAATCAAGTCGTGCGAGCCCAGGACACCTTGCTTGCATGTGCTTGCGGGGGCTTTGTCCGTCCCTCCTTCCCGCGTCCCACAGCTCCTCTCCTACGCTCCCGCCCTTTCTCTCCTCTAGGAATCCTGTACTTTACGGAGTGGCGCCCGCGTCTCGTTGACTCCATTCCTTGATCTTGCTTGCATGTGCTTGCGGAGGGGCTTTGTCCGTCTCGCGTCACGGCACAGCCTCTCATGCATGCCGTCTTGCTCGACGCGCTGCCGATCAAGCATCGCCATCTTGCGGCCACATCGTCCACCAGCCGGCAGCCTTACGGCGATCTTTGCGCTGCGGTGCTCGCCTGCTACGGCCATACGTACCGCCCGCTTCCTTCGACCCGCGACTGCCAGTTTCAGGGTTCCCCTGTGTCGCAGCGCGCGGTACCAACCGGCCCGCAGCCCTCCCATGACAGCGATCTCCTACTACGTCACCTGCAACCTCACGTCCGGCCACCAGCGCAGCGATTCCCGCGCCCGACAACCCACCCGACGAGGTTCAGGATGGTGCTGCCGCCTTCGACCGCTCCGCCACGAGGGGCCTTTCTTCGACGCCCTCGGCCGACGGTCCATCAGGCGTGCCTGCCACCCACCCGTATTTCCCGGCCTCCACGGTCCGCGACGCCTCGGAGCCGTCAGACTCCACTATGGCAACCTCGCCGCCGACCTTGGAGTCTGCCACCGACGGGGATGTAGAGTCATCATCATGGACATTCATCATCATCATCATTTACTAGCCACCGCGCCGCGCCTCTCGCGCAGCTCATGCGTAGCTCATGCGCAGGCCATGCGCAGCGCATGCGCAGCTCATATATAGGAATGCTCTCCCTATAGGAATGCTCTCCTCGACGGAGCGGCGCCCGCGGCCCACAGCGCATGCGCGTTCCCTCTCCCGGTCGCCCCCCCGTCCTCTCCTCTAGGAATTCTTAATTCTACGGAGCGGCACGTACGACAGGCGGTGCAACAGCTACATAATCCGTTTAGGGCGCTACGGTAGTTCCGCGGTATGAAAATGACGGATCGCGCGCGCCTCATTCTCTCTCCTGTGCAGCGCCGCGATGAGCGCCCGGACCACTGCCTTGAATCGGGAGCGGCGACGTTCCTCCCGCTCAAGCTAATTATCTCCCCACTGCTTCGCATCCACACATGGTTCACATTAGCATGTTTCTTTTTAAATGCGAAGCATTTCTTAGCGAACTTCAGCGACTTTGAGCGTATCTATCTATCTATCTATCTATCTATCTATCTATCTATCTATCTATCTATCTATCTATCTATCTATCTATCTATCTATCTATCTATCTATCTATCTATCTATCTATCTAGCCGCCTACGACTTTCTGCTCTCCTGGCCGTATCGTTAATGGGATTTATACCAAAATTGGTATGACATAACATGACTGAATGACGAACATGAACCGACTGGCCATTTCACGAAAATCCTGAATAACTTGTCATGAAAAGTATGATTTACACGGCATGGCCATAGTGCTCCGGAGGCCGTTTTCTTAACTTGATATATCGAAAAAAATGGTACTATGAGGCATTTCTGCATGACTAACATAAATGACAGGTGGTAATATGAAAGTCATGAACTGCATGTCATGTACAACATAATATACATGCCACGCTCATGGCGCACTGACAGCCGTTTCGCTAGCTTGATATACACTAAATCTGGTATTGCGTGACGTGACTGTACGACGAGCATAAGAGAGGAGGAGGGGTTTACCCTCCCAAGGCTTGTGCCCACTTTCAGTGATAACTGACGCAGAAACCAACCTTTCTACGAAAAATAGGCTTTTAAGGTTATTGTACCCCGGATCTAAGTCAAGGCGATCGCCAGGAAATCTCGTTGCAACGTTCATTTTTAGTAACGCTGTGATGGAACCAGTGTTCTACGGAACGGCGTTCCAAGGAACGACGTTCCAGGAACTAGTTCCTTTTGGCAGGAACGGAGGAACGCCACCGTTCCATTCAGGATCGGTGGAACTGTAACCGTAACTCGTTACGTTTAAGCAGGAACGGTAGAGGGAACGGCGTTCCTTCTGTGAACGTTCCACTGCATTCAACAGGCGCACACGCGCAGCACATCATGCAGAACTTAAATTAACAGCGCAACGAATGGACGCCGCACAAAGGAAACACACAGGACAAGCGCTGACTTCCAACTGAAAATTTTATTCATACGAGAGCATCTTATAAGAGAGCATCTTATGTTGTCACGTGCATTTATAAGATGCTCTCGTATGAATAAAATTTTCAGTTGGAAGTCGCGCTTGTCCTGTGTGTTTCCTTTGTGCGGCGTCCGTTCTTTGCGCTGTTAATTAAAGTATGCATAACCAACTAGCCCAGTCAGCTACACTCTTAAATCATGCAGAACTGAGCTGATGGGCGACCGTGTGAGGCGCGAAAATGCAGCGTTCGCCGATCACGTGACTACGATGCTTCTTGGTTTTTACTGCAAGGCACCCGCCGGGGGGCGCAGGGAAAGCGAAAGACGCCGAGACTGACGAGGTGCGGGAGGAACAGTTGATTTTTTACAGCAGAGATGTTATGCTCGAGGTTTCCATGTGTCGCAGAAAAAAATTATCATCATGAACCGGCACGCACTCTCTTCGTCATTGCCATCCTCTTCTGCTTCTCTTCCAGAACACGAGCACTGATTTGTGCGGCGTGGGATGCAATAACTCTGATGGGGCGAGAGAACGAGTACAGAGAGAGCGAAAGGAAGGGATATAGAGAAAGAGATAAATTCTTGGCAACAAAAAATGCTTTCGGCGCGGTGAGATTCGACACCGCCTATCCACGATCTGAATGCAACCGTCGTAACCACTCGGCTATCTAGTTTTTTTTTTCTTTCTCGGTATTTAATCAACATAGGCATGGCACTTTGAAGCAATTAAATACAGACAGAGAACTAATATGTTCATTTTTCTCGTACCGCGACCCGGCGACGAACATATAGTACTGAAGAATTCGCATTCATCTCTAGAGCGAATACATCAAAGAACTGCCATTTCCCATTATACACTGGAACGGTGGTAAAGATAAACACCTCGCCAATGCAATATACCATTCTGGCTGACCTTCCATTCGTTCGTATACACCTCTTAGCTGAGTGACCATATACTAATGAAGTAGAATGTCGAAGAAATTGTTGGATATGTGTTTTTCTGGAACATGCGCGCACGCTAGAAATGTATAGCATATCCTTGTATAGTACAGTATATCAAGGAGGTGGGAAGGAGAAGTGATGGTGAGGAGGAGGGAAAGAAGGAGGGGAAACGAGCATAGAGAGACAGAGAAAAAGAAAAAAAAGATAGGTGAGCGAACGTACACCGAGAGACAGAGAAAGAGAGATAGCGAAAAAAAATATAAAGAAAGAGAAAAAGAAAAATGTAGAGAATGGAAGGCAAGAAATAAAGCAAAAGATAAAAAAGACAGGGGACGAAAAATACAGAAATATGTTCGCTGACTGTGAACCCGGGACTTTACTAAGGCACAAATGTGTATCCTGAACATTATCTTCTGCTCACACTGAAATATTTATTCAGCACTCAATAAACGTGTAAGTATTGTCGCTTTCGATGCGATTTCCCGTGCAAGTAATTCAATTATATTGGCGCATTGGTGGAGATTTCTATTTTAATATGTGAAGTGCAGAATCCGGACTGTGCCTTTGAAGACCGACGTCGAAAAGTTCCACATGTGTGGGACTTGAAATAGACGAGCACGAAAGTTGCAGTTACATGTATGTAGTAAGGACGGTGGTCTCGACAAAATTTGTCTAGGAGCGTTTATTTAGCTTTATTTACCTATGTATAACCTTGTTCGATATATGTAGCGCAATGGGAGCTTTAAATTGCTCACTTTATTTCGCTTTATGATTATCCGACACTATATATTTATTAAAAACTCAAATGTAACGTTAATGTAACGACACGTTCCCATTTTGGAAATGTAACTGTAACGAGTTCATTTTGCATTTGAGGAACTTGCAACGGGAACTCGTTCCGAAATTGGGAAGGAACGAGGAACGAGCTTTCGTTCCTGTTTTAGAGGAACGTGTACAACACTGGATGGAACTTAAATGAGATACTTAATAAGGAGGGAGCACTGCGATGATCATTTGCCCTTCTGCCATCCCTCCTGAAAGGGAACGTGCCTATGCTTTTTTTCTCATTGCCACTTACATATCTCTAGTTTCGAATACATGACTGGAATGGCTAAAGCACTTCGGACTATAGATAGGTTCTCTGCATGCGGGAGGAAATGTGCTAGGCCTTGTGAATTACATGTGTAGTATTTGCCCAGACCTCGTAGAGTCGGTTACCGCGCCCAGAGACACGCAACCTTCATTCCATCGTGGCAACTGTTTCATATATGCTGAGCTTATCACGGAGTCCTCTGGGCAACACATAGCTTGCGTCCGTGGTAAGCTGTGGTAAGTTGACAGGCCCTTCGAGCGTGAGTGCGTATGTGACTGGCTGCCAATGTTCCATTGCTTTATCGCTGGCGCTGCCGCCATTGACCTCAAGGGGCCATGTTTTACCGAAATTGCTGGAGGCCAATTCAACAGTTGCTCCTGCCATGTCTATATTAGTATTTTAGTTCACGTTGTTCATAATATCGCGATGTTCGTGTGTGAAGTCTGAATTATTGTGCGAGTCTCTTTCTTGTTTTAAAGGCACCGGTTTGTGCCTGCTTTCAGTGATTGCTGACGCAGGAACCAACAAAGAAGCCCAGTGACTTGAAATGTAGTAGCAGCTGTTTTCTTACTGTTTCGGTAACGTCATTCCGATATCTATTCATATTCTATACATTCCACTCAGCTGAGACGTTCGCAGTCTAAACAGTGCGTCACAAAACTAGGGTGAACGAGCGCCCGGGCCGCTGCCGCGAATCGGGAGCGGTGACGTTTCTCCCGCTCAAACCAGCCATCTCCCCGCTGCTTCGCATCCACGCATGGTTCCCTTTAGCGGGAGATTGAAAAGCAGGTACCGGTTTGTGCCTGCTTTCAGTGATTGCTGACGCAGAAACCAACAAAGAAGCCCAGTGACTTGAAATGTAGAAGCAGCTGTTTTCTTACTGTTTCGGTAACGTCATTCCGATATCTATTCATATTCTATACATTCCACTCAGCTGAGACGTTCGCACTCTAAACAGTGCGTCACAAAACTAGGGTGAACGAGCGCCCGGGCCGCTGCCGCGAATCGGGAGCGGTGACGTTTCTCCCGCTCAAACCAGCCATCTCCCCGCTGCTTCGCATCCACGCATGGTTCCCTTTAGCGGGAGATTGAAAAGCAGGTACCGGTTTGTGCCTGCTTTCAGTGACTGCTGACGCAGAAACCAACAAAGAAGCCCAGTGACTTGAAATGTAGTAGCAGCTGTTTTCTTACTGTTTGAGTAACGTCATTCCGATATCTATTCATATTCTATACATTCCACTCAGCTGAGACGTTCGCACTCTAAACAGTGCGTCACAAAACTACGGTGAACGAGCGCCCGGGCCGCTGCCGCGAATAGGGAGCGGTGACGTTTCTCCCGCTCAAACCAGCCATCTCCCCGCTGCTTCGCATCCACGCATGGTTCCCTTTAGCGGGAGATTGAAAAGCAGGTACCGGTTTGTGCCTGCTTTCAGTGATTGCTGACGCAGAAACCAACAAAGAAGCCCAGTGACTTGAAATGTAGTAGCAGCTGTTTTCTTACTGTTTCGGTAACGTCATTCCGATATCTATTCATATTCTATACATTCCACTCAGCTGAGACGTTCGCACTCTAAACAGTGTGTCACAAAACTAGGGTGAATGAGCGCCCAGGCCGCTGCCGCGAATCGGGAGCGGCGACGTTTCTCCCGCTCAAACCAGCCATCTCCCCGCTGCTTCGCATCCACGCATGGTTCCCTTTAGCGGGAGATTGAAAAGCAGGTAACGGTTTCTGCCTGCTTTCAGTGATTGCTGACGCAGAAACCAACAAAGAAGCCCAGTGACTTGAAATGTAGTAGCAGCTGTTTTCTTACTGTTTCGGTAACGTCATTCCGATATCTATTCATATTCTATACATTCCACTCAGCTGAGACGTTCGCACTCTAAACAGTGTGTCACAAAACTAGGGTGAATGAGCGCCCAGGCCGCTGCCGCGAATCGGGAGCGGCGACGTTTCTCCCGCTCAAACCAGCCATCTCCCCGCTGCTTCGCATCCACGCATGGTTCTCTTTAGCGGGAGATTGAAAAGCAGGTACCGCTTTGTGCCTGATTTCAGTGATTGCTGACGCAGGAACCAACAAAGAAGCCCAGTGACTTGAAATGTAGCAGCAGCTGTTTTCTTACTGTTTCGGTAAGGTCATTCCGATATCTATTCATATTCTATACATTCCACTCAGCTGAGACATTCCCAATCTAAAAGTGCGTCACAAAACTAGGGTGAATGTTTCCTTTTCACTAAAGATATACAGTGCAAACGTTTCCGACATCTATTTTGTATCTGGCGAAGATTACCTTTGTAGGAAAAATTGGGTGTAAGGGTTACTGTACCGCGGATCTAAGTCAGGCGATCGCCAGGAAATCTCGTTCCAACCGTTTATATTTAGTAACGCTGTGAAGGAACTTGAACGAGAGACTTAATAGGGAGGGGAGCGCTGCGATGACCCTTCGAACTCCTTTCCTCCCTCCTAAAAGGGAACCTTGTGCACAACCAATGCTTTTTTTTTCATTGCCACTTACATATCTCTAGATTCGAATACATGACTGGAATAGCCAAAATCACTTCGGAAAGCTATAGATAGGTTCTCCGCGTGCGCGAATAAACGTGCTAGGCGTCGCGAATTAAGTGTAATAAAATGCAATATATATTTATTTCAAGAAATACCACGGTTCTGGAGAATAGCATTGGCTAAAAGCTGTTGGAAAACAGCTTGACTATGCCGATGGTCCGTTACAAGGCATACGTGGCGGTTGTATTGGAAAAAAATAGCTACATTGGTAAAAGCTCAAAAAAAAAAAGAAGCATCAATGCAACTGCACAAAACAAGATCTAAATATTATAAAAAATAATTGAAGGACACTTTGTATATTCCAAAAGTGTGTTCGGCGAAAGCGTGTGGCCATTCCACTGACTAGGCCATGTCTTTTGTCTTTTACACCCTCAGTGGGATAACACACACACTGAATGTGTGCGTGTTTTCTTTTTTTTAATTTTTTTCCCTCAAATCGCAGCGAGACGCGAGACTAATATTCCTCCGTTCGCATGCGTTAGCATTTTCTCGCGCTTTGCGCATCGTGCAAAACGCCATCCGCATTCCAGCGCTTAAATTGACGGACCCTTTGTATATTGGAAAGTGTATTCCGTGAACGCCTGTGTCCATTGAGACGGCGTCGGTCAGAATGATTGCAAACGCTGGGCACAGCGACGCTACGCAAGCAAAGCGCGGGCGCTGTAGAGTCCGACGCGACCGGCGTCCGTCTGCGCATCCCGGCGGCCACCTGGCTCCGTGCCAGAGCTCGGACAGACGGACGGACGGACGGACGCATGGACGGACGGACGGACGGACGGACGGACAGACAGACAGACAGACAGACAGACAGACAGACAGACAGACAGACAGACGGACGGACGGATGGATGGACGGACGGACGGACGGACATACGGACGGATGGACGGACAGACAGACGGACGGACACCGGACGGACGTGAGCATGAGACATTAAAGGCTTTCGCCTTAATAATGAAAACAAATTCGTTAGACAAGAATACAGAAATGTGTGCAAGGGGTACAAGAAATCATACGCAATTGGCTCTGACAAATGAACAATGAAAACGATATTTTCGAATAAACAGAAATACCTTCAATCATCACATGTTTACGAAATGCATGCAAAGTTTCTTCGTTGAACAACACTTGGCATCTTGGCATTGATTTCGTATATGTGGCAGGTTGTGCTGTTATGATTGTAGGCTATATTTCTTACGAAACCGAGGAACATACGACATGTCACTATTTCTGGTATTGGTGGAGTGACTCTAGGTGACAGAAATGCAGTAGATGCAAGAAAATATTTGAAGGTAGTATTAGAGAAATAAAAAAAAAATGAACTGTGGCATAAGTGTAGAGATGTTCTATTTTAATTATATTTTCCTTTATATATGCAGGCCGTGTTGTCTCTAAAAAATCCATATTGCCAATGCGTCGAATCATTTTCTTTTGCTATGAAAATAATTTCATGTTTGTCTTTCCTCTAGTCGCCCACACGAAGCTACAAGTAAGTTAAATCGGAAGAAAATAAGGCACAATAATTGGTAGGTTTTGCTTTCCGCGGAAGAAGATACCTGCATTTAGACAAAACACCTGTAATAGCAGACGAATTTTCGGAGATATTTTCCACGCGTTTATCCCAAGTAAGGTGAGAAGAAGAAGTAATACCTAGTGATTTATGTTATCCACTATTTGCAGTTCTTTACCAGCAAACAGAAAAGTTTGTTTGCAAGTCAGAGATTTGGTTTTAGCACGAAATAACATTACTTTTGTTTTTGTAAGATTTAGTTTTAGGCAGTTAGCAATCGACCATTCAGATAGCTTAAGAAATATATGCTTACATTGTTCCATTAATTTCTGTGAACCCGGGCCAGAAGCAAGAAGAGTAGTCTCATCGACGTATATGATAAATTGAACATAGGTATCAGTATTAGTAATGCCGTTAACATAGAGGTTAAAAAAACTTCCCCATCTCCCGCTAAAGGGAACCATGTGTGGATGCGAAGCAGTGGGGAGATGGTTAGCTTGAGCCGGAGAAACGTCGCCGCTCGTGTTTCGCGGCAGCGGCCCGGGCGCTCACCGCGGCGCTGCACAGGAGAGAGAATGAGGCGCGCTCCGTCATTTTTATACCGCGGAACTACCGTGGTGCCTTCAGCTGTCGCATCACCTGTCGCGCGCCGCTCCGTAGAGGATTCCTAGAGGAGAGAACGGGGGGGAACCCTAGGAGAGGAGAGAGAGAGGGGACGCGTATGCGCTGTGGGAGTGTGGGACGCGGGAGCCGCTCCGTAGAGTACAGGATTCCTAGAGTGGAGAAAGGGGGGTGAGCGTAGGAGAGAGGGGGGGACATGACGCGCATGCGCTGTGGGGATGTCGGACGCCGCTCCGTAGAGTAGAGGATTCCTACAGCAGAGAAAGAGGTGAGCGTAGGAGAGAGGGGGGAGAGGACGCGCATGCCGCTCCGTAGACGATTCCTAGAGTAGAGAAACGGGGTTGGCGTAGGAGAGGGGAGGGGACGCGCATCCGCTGTGGGTGTGTAGGACGCGGGACGCGGGCGCCGCTCCGTAGAGTAGAGTATTCCTAGAGGAGAGAAAGAGGGTGAGCGTTTGAAAGGAGAGAGAGACGCGCATGCGCTGTGGGACGCGGGAAGGACTAAGCCCCTCCCCGCCAAGCGCATGCAAGCAAGATCGAGGAATGGAGTTAACCTGGGCGACACACACCACCTGCCTAGCCATTGCTAAGCAGCCTCTCTGTGCTCTCGGCCATGACTCTGGTGACTGTAGTGGTGGTTGACGGCCTTATATTGCACTACAGTGTTCTGGTTCGCATAGTGGGTGCTTCCCTACTTCATGACAGTGACCGTTCGCGGGACGCGGGACGGACGCGGGAGGGATGGACATAGCCCCGAGCATAAGATGCTTCCCATCTAAAATTCCCCATCTCCCACTAAAGGGACCCATGTGTGGATGCGAAGCAGCGGGGAAGATAATTAGCTTGAGCGGGAGGAACGTCGCCGCTCTCATTTCACGGCAGCGGTCCGGGCGCTCATCGCGTAGCTGCACAGGAGAGAGAATGAGGCGCGCGCGATCCGTCATTTTCATACCACGGGACTACTGTGGCGCCCCCCAGCGGAGTATGCAGCTGTCACACCACCTGTCGTGCGCGCCGCTCCTTAGAGGATTCCTAGAGGAGAGGACGGGGGGACCGTAGGAGAGGATAGAGGGAGGGGACGTGCAAGCGTTGTGGGGGTGTGGGACGCGGGAGCCACTCCGTAGAGTAGATGATTTCTAGAGCAGAGAGGGGGGAGAGGACACGCATGCGCTGTGGGGATGTGGGACGCCGGAGACGCTCCGTAGAGTAGAGGATTCCTAGAGAAGAGAGGGGGAGAGGACGCGCATGCGCTGTGGGGATGCGGGACGCGGGCGCCGCTCCGTAGAGTAGATGATTCCGAGAGTAGAGGAAGGGATGAGTGTAGTAGAGGATAGGGGAGGGGACGCGCATGCGCTGTGGTGGTGCGGGACGCGGGAAGGAGGGACGAACTAAGCCCCCCTCCAAACACATGCAAGCAAGATCAAGGAATGGGGTCAACCTGCGCGATGGACACCACCTGCCAAGCCATTGCTAAGCAGCCTCTCTGCGCTCTCGGTCATGACTCTGATGACTGTGGTAGTGGTTGACGGCCTTCATATTACTACAGTGTTCAGGTTCGCATAATGGGTGCTTCCCTACTTCATGAAAGTGGCCGGACGCGGGACGGGGGACGCGGGAGGGACGGACATAACCTCGAGGATAAGATGCATCGCATCTAAAAGCAGCGGACCTAATACGCTACCTTGTGGCACGCGGTTTGGTATAGGAAGAAAACATAATTTTTCGTGTTTTATGTTAGATAACACTCGTGTTAGATAACACTCGAATAATGTAGATGGAATACCTGTAAGGCCATTCAGCGATAATTTCCACAGCAAAATTTTGTGACTTATGCAATCGAATGCTTTACTAAACTGAATGAAATGTGCCAAAGTGGAAAGATTTCATTCGATATTTTTCAGTACATGTTCCTTGACTGTGGGCAAAGCAGTTTCTGGTAACCTATCTTTAGGAAAACCGAACTGAGCACCAGATAGAATGTTTTGTCTCTCGAAAAATTTAAAAGACGAGAAAACAATCTTTTCTAATCCTTTGGAAAATACCGGAATAATTGAAATAGGTCCGTAATTTGACGCATCCTTTCTGTCACCTCCTTTTAAAAGGAGAGTCACTGTAGTCTTTTTCACTTTTTTCTGGGAAAATACCACACTGTAAAGCCAGATTAAAGCTGTGTGTTACAGCTGCAGTAACGTTTTTTTTAAATGAAAAATATGGGAAGGTAGACTACCCAAGAGCCGGCTATCCCAACATCATGGTAGCAACATAGAAGATACATACAAAGATAAGAAAAAAAAAACAGTAAAAGAAGAAAAATAATCAGAAGCTCTATGTACATATATACAATATAGGGCGTGTAACGCATGACAGTCCATGGGGATAGTCCAGTTCATACAGCAAGCTAAGATTGCGGATAGAGTCCGAACAGATAATTTTATGCACTGGACTATGAGTTATGCACTTGCATCTTGACTATGATATGCTATAGACAGTTCACTAAATTTATTCAAAAAAATACTTTACTGCTTTATCTGCATATCATCAGTATCGACAGCTTTGCTGCTCTTAAGGTTCATAAATGTGCGAAATACCTCACGTTGATTAGTGGTATTTGATAGTAAAGTGCTCAAAGTGGAAAGAAAAGACTACCTATCTGGCGTAGCTCAGTTGGCAAGCTCCGGAGCTTGGCAACTATTTCCCAAGACCTCGTAGATTCGGTTACCGCGCCTAGAAACGTGCGGCCTTTATTCCATCGTGCCTACGCTCTGACTATGCTAAGCTTATCATGGGGTCCTTTGTGCATCTCAGACCTGACATCCGTGGTAAGCCGTGGCAAGTTGACAGGCCCTTCGAACATGAATGCATACGCGACTGGCCGCCAATGACCCATCGCTTACTCGCTGGCGCTGGGGCCATTGACCTCAAGGTGCCATGTTGTACCGAAATTGCTCGAGGTCAATTCAACTGTTGCTCCTGTCATGTCTATATTAATATTTCAGTTCACGATCATAATAAGGGCCTAGTCGTCTTTGAAGTCTCAGTTATAAAATTCTTCTATTTCTTGTTTTAAAAGCGCAGGCTTGTGCCTGCTTTCAGTGATTACTGGCGCTGAAACCAACCAAGAAACCCAGTTAATTCAAATATAGTAGCAACTGCTTTCTTACTGTTTCTGCAACATCATTCTGATAGATTCATGTTGTATACATTCCACTCAGCTGAGCCGTTTGCGCTCTAAACAGTGCGTCACAAAGCTAGGGTGAAGGCTTTCTTTCCACTAAAAATATACAGCGCAAACATCTCCGACAAGATTTATTTTGTATCTGACGAAGATTAACTTTCTACGAAAATTGGGTTTAAGGGTTACTGTACCACGGATCAAGTCAGGCGATCGCCAGGAAATCTCGTTTCAACCGTTCATTTTTAGTAACGCTGTGCAAGGGCGGCGCCAGGATTTTTTACTGGGGGGGCAACCACGACAAACGAGTTCCTTCGGGGGGGGCAGGGAGGATTGGAAAATATGCGTTGTGTTTTGACTACACTTGCTCTTGGGGGGGGGCAAAGGGGGGGCAGGCGGAAATTTTGGGGGGGCTCTAGCCCACCCATACCCCCCGCTGGCGCCGCCCCTGACGCTGTGACGGAACACAAATGAGAGAAGGTAAAAATAAGCACGCGGTTCCTCTGATACGACCAATAATAATGTGTCACCTTTTGCGTGGCAAACGCCCGATACGATAGTGAGGCGGACAGTAGTGGGGGATACCCAAATGTGAATACCTGGGGTTCTTTAAGGACGGTGCTTGGCTTTCCCCTGACCCTTAGTTACTAGCCCGATATCACTGCCCATACCTAATCGCTCGGACAGCTTCCTTCAATTTCGGGTTGACTTGACCTGCGACGTCACGCCAGAGAAACTGTTCATGTGAGTGGCATCAAGTCATCCTTTAAACCTGGCTTATTATGAACACCCTAAGTCGGCAGGATGGCTCCGTCATTGCCTTGGCGCCACAGTAATAAACAGATAATGACGACGAATGAAAGGAGCAAGCAAGCCACGCAACACTTGCTCGCGCTTGCCCGGAATTTCGCTCTATGACACGCGCCACACTTCTACGCTCTACCCTTGAGGATTCTGTATGTTCCATGACGTCCCCTCGTCGATAGATCATGCCGTACTTAGAGTAGATATGGAAGGAACGCGCGAATGTCCATTGGCTGGCTGGACAGTTCCTAATAATGGCACGGATCGATGAGGGCAGCAAAAGTAGCGTATGAACACCATATTCAACGGAGCGCGTGTTTTTTCTACAGCGGAGTACCCATTTCGTCAGAGCTTGACAGCCCTTCAGAGATAGCAACAGCTGTATGCGATAAGCAGAATGCTTCCACTAAATAAATCACGATAGAGCTGGGCCGTGCCTGATCGGCCAGTCGCCGTACTCGCAGCGCTATGTAAGACTTGGTGGAGCGCACGCCTCCAGAAACATCGAGAATGTACACGTGTGTCAGGTTGCATCCGAGCTTTAGATGAAACTCGCGATCCCGGCAGTGGCAGACGCATTTTGATTTTATTGCGATAGCAATTATATGGACACTCTCGGCTGGTTTTCGCCGTCGGCGTCGGCGTTGGCGTCCGCGTTGGCGTCATTTGCCGTATATGTATATATATATCTATATATTTATAAAAACCTCAAAGAAAAATAATTCAGAAAAATGTTTCGGACGCGCGGCATCGAACCAGGGACCTCTCGCTCTCCAGCGCGCGGCGCTAACCATTCAGCCACGAAGGCGAACGTCCTTCAGCGATCAAACGGCGAGCTATTTATATACAGCAATTTTTCAGCGTGTTTTCAGCATTACCAGCGAGATGGCGCAAAGGCCGCGCACGGTGGGGCTTAGCTGCCCCGTTCGTCTCGACGCGCGCTCTCCGGCGCACTTTACCCGAAGGGGGGGGGGGGGGTACAAGCCCGTGCGCGCGTGCGCTTATCTCGCGGTGGCGGAGAATGGGGCTTTCGCCGGAACGATAGCGTTGTAGTTACCGGGCGCGCGAAGGTCACATCGCTCGCTGCATTCCCCCCGTTTTTGAAAAGAGCACGCTTTTCAAACACAGCGAAGTAACAACTATGACACTTGTTAGTTCGCGCTCGTCTGTACCTGTGAATACGTTTCGTGCGTCGTTTTTGTTTGAGAAGCGCGTTAAGTGTCGAGCTGTGAATGTTTTTAGTTCGCTCTCGTCCTGTGCGTGTTGTTTTCGTGAGTCATGTGTGCGTGAGCAGCGCGCTGCACGTTTCGACCTGCTTGCCATTCGTCGCTTTACATACCAATTTCTTGCTATCGCATTCCTTGCTTCGCCTTGTGGCGAAACTGTGACTTTTTTCATAGAACGGAAATGCTAGAGGCCCGTGTACAAAGGTTCAGCTACACCGTTAAGAACCCCAGGTTGTCACATTACGCGAGCCCCCACCCCCTCCCTTTACTGCCTGCCTCATAATCGTATCGGTCGTTTGGTTTGACACGCACTACGTGATATGTTATAACTGATCGTGTCAGATGAAATGCGTGCCTCTTTTTACCTTTTCTCATTTGTGTTCCATCCCAACATTACTAAAAATGTACAGCTGGAGCGAAATTTCTTGGCGATCGCCTGACTTACATCTGCGGTACGGTAACCTTTAAACACAATTTTTCTTAGAAAGCTAATTTTCGTCAGAAACAAGATAGATGTGGTCGGAAACGTTTGCGCTGCAATTTTTTTAGTGTAAAGAAATCATTGACCCTAGCTTTGTGACGCACTGTTTAGAGCCAGAACACCGCACCTGAGTGGAATGTATACATCATGAATCTATCAAAATGACGTGACAGAAATATTAGAAAATAACTGCTCTAATAAAGAGCTGAGGCACGTTCTCGTCAACAGATACTGTATTCTGAGACAGCGTAGTATCGTAGGCCTAGCTAGCGTGAGCACAAACAACGTCCAGCGCGAGCTTCTCCTGCGTAGCGCTGACGATCCGGCTGCCGAGCTCTTCAGGGTGCACTTCTTCATTACATATTTCCCCCTCGTTGAAGACGCAGCCAGTTAGGTGTTCCAAGGGCTCGTAAGAACAAGTGGTTCGTGGTACGGTTTTAGGCGATCCACGTGAACAGTTTCGCGGCCTCGGCGACGCAGGTCCGCCGTGGGTGAGGGGCTCGATGAGGTAGTTGACGGGCGAAGTTTGCCGAAGGACGCGATAGGGTCCATGGTTCCTGCTGACGAACTTCGTTGAGATACCTGGCGCATAAGCGGGAGGCACCCACAGTCACACAAGAGAGTTGGGGGAAAACGGGTGGTGGTGGGACCGTTCGTCGTCATGTCAGACTTTCTGTTGCCCCAGTTCTTGGCTTGTAAGGGAGCGCGCTGAATGCCAACATTCTTCTGCATATCGAGCAGCTTCGGAAACTGGTGTGCCCTCTGATGAGTCGGGTCGCTAGGGAAGAACGGTGTCCATCAGAGACGATGGTTCTCGGCCATATAGTAAAAAGAAGGGAGAAAAGCCTGTCGTCGCCTGGGGTGCCGTATTGTAGGCGTACGTCACGTAGGGAAGAATAAGGTCCCAGTTTGTGTGGTTAGAGGCGACATACATAGAAAGCATGTCTCCAAGAGTTCGGTTGAAACGCTCGGTCAAACCATTTGCTTGTGGTTGATATGCTGCAGTACAGCGGTGAACCACATGACATTCAGCCAGAAGTTCTTGAATAACATCCGCGAGAAAGACGTGGCCTCGGTCGCTTAGGAGTTCACGGGGAGCGGCATAACGTAGAATAAAGCGTTGAAACAGGAAATACGCAACTTCATGTACCATCGCGGCTAGTAGAGCGGCTGTTTCTGCATATCTGGTGAGGTGGTCTATCGCCACAATAACCCAGCGGTTTCCGGCAGATGTGTACGGTAGAGGACCGTAAAGGTCCATTCCAACGCGGTCAAATGGTCGCATTGGGTACGGCAACGGCTGCATTGGTGCAGAAGGGTGACAAGGATCGGGCTTGCGGCGTTGGCACGCTGTACAAGATCGAACGTACTTTGGCACGAACGTGTACATGCCACGCCAATAATACCGAAGACGTAGTCTGGCATAGGTTTTAAACAGACCAGCGTGTGCGCTCTGTGAATTGGCATGGAAAGCGGCACATATGGTAGCGCGGAGTTGCCTGGGTATGACAAGCAGCCATTTGCGGCCTTCAGATTGGAAGTTGCGGCGATAAAGAATTCCATCATGGATGGTGAAGTGACAGGCTTGTCGGCGTAGGGCTCGAGATGGTGGGCGTGCGAGCGAATCAGATAGGTAATCCATCAAAGACGCAATACACGTATATTTGCGTTGCTCCGAAGCCATATCGATGAATCCTAATAGTGAAAATGAGTTGTTAGAAGGGAGACACTCGCAACGTCAGTGGGAATAGGCGAACGCGAAAGAACATCAGCATCGGCATGCTTCTGGCCTGAGCGGTAGATAACCCGGATGTCGTGCTCTTGGAGCCGCAGAGCCCATCGTGCCAAGCGGCCGGAGGGGTCTTTGAAGGAGGACAACCAGCGCAGTGCGTGATGATCGGTAACAGCATCGAAGGGTCGACCGTACAGGTCAGGCCGAAATTTCGTAATGACCCAGACGATCGCGAGACATTCCTTTTCAGTAACTGAATAATTTGATTCAGCTTTCGTGAGTGTACGACTTGCGTACGCAACAACATAGTCTTGGTAGCCGGGCTTTCGTTGTGCGAGGACAGCGCGAAGACCGACACCGCTAGCATCCGTGTGGATTTCTGTAGGAGCACTTGCATCGAAATGGCGCAGTATAGGTGGTGTTGTCAGTAGCTGACGTAGCGTCGCAAACGCATGATTGGAAGCCGGGACTAGGAGGATTGATTGAAGCCTCCTTGAAGCAGGTCTGTCAAAGGGGCCATAATCGAGGCGAAATTGCAAATGAAGCGGCGGAAGTATGAGCAAAGCCCAATGAAACTACGCAGCTCTTTTAAACACGCTGGTCTCGGGAAATCTTTAACAGCAGGTAGCTTAGCGAGATCAGGGAGTACGCCATCCTTCGAGACGACATGTCTGAGTATAGTCAGCTTCCGTGCCCCAAAGTGACACTTCTCTAAGATTAGTTGGAGGCCAGCTTCAGCGAGACATCGTAAAACCTGCTCCAAGCGACGAAGGTGCGTGGGGAAGTCCGGCGTAAATACCACCACATCATCCAAGCAGCACAAGCACGTATTCCATTTGAGGCCTCGTAGAATAGTGTCCATCGTGCGCTCAAATGTTGGCGGTGCATTGCAGAGGACGAATGGCATCACATTAAATTTGCATAAGCCATCCGGCGTGATAAATGTAGTTTTTGGCCTATCATCTGTATCCATAGGCACTTGCCAATAGTCAGACCGTAGATCAAGGGAGGAAAAAAACTCTCCACCTTGTAAACAGTCTAAGGCGTCGTCGATCCGGGGCAAGGCATAAACATCCGTTCACGTTATCTTGTTTAGACGACGATAATGTACGCAAAGCGTATCGTGCCTTCCTTCTTCTTAACTAAAACCACTGGTGATGCCCACGGGCTCTTTAGGCGGTTGAACGACGCCGCGCTTAAGCATGTCACCTACTTGTTAATCAATGACGCGGCGTTCAGTCGACGATACACGGTATGGTCGCTGCCGTAGTGGTGGGTGAGTACCAGTGTCGATCCGGTGGCATAGAGTCGATGTTCGGCCTAGACAAGTGCTGTGGCTGTCGAAAGCTGGGCGAAATTTATCAAGAAGGCCTAAAAGGTCACGGCGTTGCTGCGGGTTCAGACCATCGTCGATGACATAGTTGAAAATGTCGCCAGCCGATGCGCCAGTCAGGGGACTACAGAAGAGGGCGTTGACCTCTGGTGAACCATCAGGAACGCCCAACGTAGTGACGGTTTCGCAAGATTCCATGATGCCGATACATTCACCTCGAAGCAACGTAATCGGGAATGGGAACGGATTGCCCACAGGTACTTCGGTCGCACCACCTTGCAGGGTTAGTAGAACGGTTGGGAGCGGTGAGAAGTCATCATGAAAGAAGTCAGCGGAAGGCCTGAAGAGTGCAGTAGCGTCGGAGGGAGCGGAACATGATACAGATGCCAAGACAGTGGCGTGCGGAGGGATCTTGGGTGTCGTCAGTGATAACCAACTTCGCGCAGGAGAGCGGACCGTCGGTAGGTAGAGCATCGGCAAGTGAGGAGAAGGCGACTTCACGGGCGCAATCAATGACAGCTTGGTGACGGGACAGAAAATCCCAAACAAAATTATATCGTGGGAACAGTGCGGAAGTACGATGAACTCTACTGTGTAGGGCACTCCTTGAATGAGAAGTCTGGCAGTACGCGCTGCCACAGACTGGACGGGCTCTCCTGTGGCAGTGCGAAGAAACAGACCGAAGAAAGGGGTCATCACTTTTCGAATTGAACGACACAGTGTTTTGGTGATGACAGATATTGCGGCACCCGTATCAATTAGAGCAAGAACAGAACAAGAACTGCGTCGCCATCGCGATACTTCGCTATGGTGACGCAGTTCTTGTCTCGGGAACTGCGCCATTTAGTTTTCCTAGTCGGGTGCAGATTGACGTCGACGCATCGGGCACAGCGATTGACGACGGGGAGAAGGAGCACGGTGGTCAGCAGCTCGTCGAAGACTTCGGCGCGGAAGTGGCAATTCGCGGTCTGAAGTGTAGGTGAAGGTGTGGCCGTAGCCAGATACGCGGGGGTCGTCCCTTGAATGTAGCGGTCGGCGGCGGCACAGGGCGTGCGACATGTCCGGGTAGGCCACACGAAAAGCAGATTGGCCGGTTGTCGGGTGTGCGCCAGGGATTGGCGACTCGATGGACTGGAGGTCGTGGCGGCGTGATGGCGTAAGCAGGAGTAGACAGCGGAGGCGGTGGTCGGAACATCTGTGGTCGAGGTCATGCGGCTGCCCCGGCGTGCATCAGTGGTGCGGTGACTGGTGGCGCCAACTATGGTGGAAGAACCTCGGACACCTGGTCTTGTATGATGTGCTGTATGTCGGGACTGAGCGGCATAGTGCGCTCCGGCAGGCTGGGGATGAGCTATAGCTGACGAGCAACTTCTTCGCGCACAAAAGCATTAATATGCGAGAGAAGGACGGGATCATGCGAGTGAGTTAAGCCGGACAACGATTCCAGATGTGGAATAGGGCGGCTGGTGACAAGGCGCTGTCGGCGAGGCTCGTTGTAGCTTTGGCACAGGTCGATAACTTGAGCTACAGTACCCGGGCTCTTCGAGATCAGCATCTGGAATGCGTCCTCGTCGATTCCCTTCAAGGTATGCTTGATTCTGTCCGCCTCGGCCATGGTCGCATCGACGCGTTTCCACAGGTCGATGACATCCTCAATATAACTGGTAAATGTATCGCCTGGTTGTTGAGAGCGCGAGTGCAGGCACTGTTCCGCGCGGAGCTTCCGAACAGCAGGACGACCGAAGACTTCGCATAACTTAGTCTTGAACGCTGTCCAGGTTGGAACATCGGTCTGGTGGTTCCGAAGCCACAAGTGAGCAATTCCGGTTAGGTAAATACCAACTGTAGCCAGTTTCGTGCCATCATCCCATTTGTTGAGGACACTCACGAGTTCATACGTAGAGAGCCAATCGTCGACGTCGTGGTCATCAGTGCCGCTGAATATCGGAGGGTCCCGCTGACGGATCGCGCCGGAGCACGCGGTGGCCTGGGCAACAGGGAGCGGAGGGTGCGTGCCCGATTCGATGGTCATGGCCGCAGATAGAGTCCCGCTGCACAACTCCAGGATTTTTAGGATACCTGCTAACCTCCTCTAATTATAATAAACAGCGGAGACACGTTCTCGTCAACAGATACTGTAGCCTGAGAGAGCGTAGGAACGTAGGCCTAGCTAGCGTGAACACCAACAACGTGCAGCACGAGCCTCTCCTGCGTAGTGCTGACGATCCGGCTGCCGAGCTCTTCAGGGTGCACTTCTTCATTACACTGCTATTATATTTGAAGTGACTAGACTTTCTGGTTGGTTGCTGTGTCAGTAATCACTGAAAGCAGGCACAAGCCAGCACTTTTAGATCAACAAAAATACTTATGTAATGATTAAGACTTCAAATACGACTCGAACGATATTATGAATCACGTGAACTAAAATATTAGCATTGACATGGCAGGAGTAACCGTTGAATGGATGTCCAGCAAGTCCGGTACCACTTGGCCCCTTGATGTCAATGGCCACCAGCGCTAGCAGTAAGCGAGAGGCCATTGTCGGCCACTCGCGTACTCACTCATGCTCGAAGAGCCTGTCGACTTACCACGGCTTACCACGGACGCAAGGTCTAAGGTGCCCACAGGGCCAAGGGATAATCTTAGCAAAGTAACTATGTTGGCTCGATAGTTTGAAGATTGCGCGTCTCTAGGCGTGGTAAAAGACTCTACGAGGAGTCGGCAAGTGTTACAATCTTAGTTCACCCTAGCAGGTTTCCTTCCGCATGAAGGCAACCAATGTATCATTCCAAGTGAAACGTCCCAGCGCAAAATTTTAGCACCGGTGATTCTATTGCTGAAAGGCAACCGTATGAGAGTGATTTTGGTGAAGTATTTTCGTTCAAAAAAAATTTGGTGGTCACGTGACCACCCTTTGAATATTCCGGCAAGGAGGGAAAGATAGGTGAAAATAAATTATGCGTATTTAACCTTGATACTAGGTACAACCGCACATTCTGTTTTGAAGCATTCTATTGTCACTGTTCTTTCACGTGACGTCACAAGTAAAACAATTCATTAATTTTGCAGCTTAAATCGGCCAAGCAAAGTAGCAAGAAAACACGCATATTTAGGCAATTTTTTGTAAAAACAGCGGCAATGTTTCAGTCGCAAATATTTGTTAGGTCTTTTACCAGCCGACATAGTATCTGCTGAAAATATTTTCAGCCTACGTAAACAAACGTTTATATAGAAAAATGCTTGCAAAATTTACAAAGAAATGACTTTTTTGGGTGATATTGACAACTCAATTAAGCATCAAAAACATCTTGATAAAAGTATGTGAGAGAGTTCATTATATGCTCCAATGTCTTCTCTTGTGTTGTGGAAGCTTTTGTCGCTGTAAATTTTGTGTAAAGGGAAAAAAAATAATTTTTGATATCCACAACCAATTTCGCTGGTAGACGCTGGCAAATCGAAGCGTTCTCCGCAATTTTTGGTAAGTTATTGCGACAGATTACTCGTTATTTCGGTAGTTTATATTGTTTGGGTTGTGACTGATTGGGTAGACTCTACAGAAGATGAAACACTCGTCGATACGTGCCGTTTTAGGCACTGTCCAGCCGGCCAATGGACATTCGTGCGTTCCTGCCATATCTATCCCAAGTATGGCATGATTTATCGACGAGGGGACGTCATGGAACATATAGAATCCTCAAGGGTAGAGCGTAGAAGTGTGGCGGGTGCCAAAGAGGCAAATTGCGGGTAAGCGTGAGCACGTCTTGCGTGGCTGCCACAGACACTGTGGCTTTCTTGCTCGTTTCATTAGTCGTCATCATCTATTTATTACTGTGGCGCCAAGGCAAAAACGAAGACTTCCTGGCGACTTGAGGTGTTCATAATAAGCCGGATTTATAGGATGACTTGATGCCACTCACGTGGACAGTTTCTATGCCGTGACGTCGCAGCTCAAGTCACGGACAGCGCAATTGAAGAAAGGTGTCCGAGCGATTATGTTGTATAGGCAGTGATATCTGGCCAGTACCTAAGGGTGACGGAAAGGCCCACAACTATTCGGTCGACTATAAAGCCAGAAAAAAAGCACCCGTTTTTAAAGTAGGAATGGCTCAGACGTCGCCTTACCTAAGCTTCTGGCGACCTTGATCTTTTCTCGCGAATGAACTGGGCAGCTCGCGAGAACCTTTTTTGCTCCTGGCAACGTCAGAAATTGGGCTATACTCAGATGCGCCATGTATGTAAGATGGTACGGCTTCAAACGTGTATGATGGATCGCGTAAGTACAGCAGAAAGGACGGTGATAATACTGTGGTGGTTTGCATAGCCATGTTCGTGCATGCCAGGAAATGAAGGGCGGTGTCGCGCGCGAATATCCGCTGGCTGGCTGGACAGTGGCTAATAACGGCACGGACCGACGAGTGCACCAAAAGCACCAAATTCATTGCAGCGCGTCTTTTATCTACTGTAGAGTCTACATACTACATCGGCACAGCCGTCGGTAGGCAAAGTCGGTCTAAGCTTGCTGGCCACTCGGAGATAGCAACAGTTGTTTGCGATAAGCCGGAAGGCTTCCACTAAATTAATCATGACAAAGCTGTGTCCTGCCTGTGGGAAGAGCAGGTGCTGACCGATCGGATCGGCCAGTCGACGTCTGTCCAGCGCTGTACAAGAACAGGCTTCGCGCACGCCTCCACACCATACGTGACTGTAAGCGCATGCCAGGTTTCATCACAGCTGTATTTAAAACTGGTGATCCCAGCCGTGGCAGACGCATTTTGTTAGAGGCGAAATGCTAGAACATCCTGTACAAAGATTTAGCTATAGCTTTAGGAACCCCAGGTATTCACATGTCGGGAGCCCCCCCCCCCCTACTGTCCTCCCCTCTTTATCGTATCGGGCGTTCGCCACGCAAAAGTTGACAGATTATTATTGGTCGTATCAGATGAAACGCGTGCTTATTTTTGCCTTCTCTCATACGTGTTCCGTCACAGCGTTACAAAAAATGCACTGTTGGAATGAGATTTCCTCGCGATCCGCGGTACAGTAACCCTTAAAGCCAACTTTTGTAGAAAGTTAATCTTCGTCAGATACAAAATAGATGTTGTCGGAAACGTTTGCGCTGCATATATTTAGTGAAATGGAATCATTCACCCAAACTTTCTGACGCACTGTTTAGAGCGGAAACAGCTCAGCTGAGTGGAACGAATAAAACATGAATCTATTATAATGACGTTACAGAAACAGTAATAAAACAGCTGCTACTATATTAGATGCGAAGCAGCTATTTGACTAGCCTGTGTAACGCTGTCCCTCCGTAAGTCCGTACGAACGCGCCGGAACGCTCTCCCCTCGCCGCAGGTGTTGGAGCGGTGCCAAGTAGGTCACGCCGCAGCTGCGCGTTGACGTCACGCTCGCCTCGCAGTGCGCGCTGACGTCACTCTCTCCCACGCCTGCCGCGCTCGCCGCAGCGCCCGCAGCTGCCGCCTCGACCGTTCGCCCGCAACACCTGCCGCGTTAGCGCCGTTCAACCCGTGACGCCGCCCGTGCGCAACGCTGCTGCTTCGCATCCCATCAGGGTTCCCTTTGGGAAGGTGCACCTAATTGTTTTGAAGTCACTGGGCTTCTTGGTTGGTTTCTACGCCAGTAATCACTGAAAGCAGGCACAAGCCTGCGCTTTTAAAACAAGAAATAGAATAATGTAATAACTCATACTTCAAAGACGACTAGGCCCATATTATGATCGTGAACTAAAATATTAATATAGACATGACAGGAGCAACAGTTGAATTGACCTCGAGCAATTTCGGTACAACATGGCACCTTGAGGTCAATGGCCGCAGCGCCATCGAGTAAGCGATGGGTCATTGGCGGCCAGTCGCGCATGCACTCATGTTCGAAGGGCCTGTCGATTGCCACGGCTTACCACGGATGCCAGGTCTGAGATGCACAAAGGACCCCATGATAAGCTTAGCATAGTCAGAGCGTAGGCACGATGGAATGAAGGCCGCGCGTTTCTAGGCGCGGTAACCGAATCTACGAGGTCTTGGGAAATAGTTGCCAAGCTCCGGAGCTTGCCAACTGAGCTACGCCAGATAGGTCGTCTTTTAGATGTGAAGCATCTTATGGCGAAGCTTAATCCGGTGGTGGTGGTGGTGGTGGTGGTGTGCCGCGTGCCCACCCTTAATGCGCATGCGCAAACAGTTGAAGAAAAAATAAAAATAAAAAAAAACCTCCTCTCCCCCTCTCTCTCCTCTAGGCATCCCTCCCCACGGCAACCACACCCTCACTGCGCATGCGCCTCCCTTCCTCTCTCCCCTCTTACACTCCCCCCTCTCTCCATCCCTGCCCGCGGCGTCTAACTCCCCCCTGCGCATGCGCGTCCCCCCCGCTCTCTCCTCTCCTACGCTCCCCCTCTCTTTTCTACGCATCCCTGCCCACGGCGTTCACACTCCCACTGCGCATGCGTGTCACCCTCTCTCTCTCCTCTCCTCCGCTTCCCCCTGTCTCGCCTCGCGACGCCGACGCAGGCAGCGTGTGCTAGCGAGTTTCTTGGTTGAAAAAACCGACTGCTCGCGCTGCACAACCGTTCACTGGCCATCCCGTATATATGGCAATGGATCTTGACCTCCAAGGTGGTGCCGGTGGAAGATTTCTCCTGTGCGTTGTTGAACAATAAAAATTCGCAGCGTGCGCGTTAACTAAAAGCGGAGTGCGGGTCTCTGTGTCCAGTCGGAGTCTTCTGTCTCTCATTGCCCATTAGCAGCGATTGGCATGTTCCAGTAGGAAACACTGCTCCATCACTGCCTGCTTTGCGCCTCCCCAGTTTTCTCTCCTGCGCAACGCTGCGATGAGCGCCAGCGTCAACGCCGCCGCCAGTGTAAGCGTTAGCGCCCGCTGCTTCACATCTACACATGGTTCCCTTTAGCGGGAGATGGTGTAATTTTTTTCTTTCCACTTTGAGTAGTTTACCTTCAAATACCAGTAATCAAAATGAGGTATTTCGCACATTTATGAATCTTAAGAATAGCAAAGCTGTCGATACTGATGATATACAGTTAAGTCTGTAAAGTATTTTTTAGAATACATTACTCCAGCTGTAGCACACATATTTATTCTGGATTTACAGTGTGGGATTTTCCCAGAAAAAATGAAAAAGACTAGAATAACAATGATTTTTAAAGGAGGTGACATAAAGGATGCGCAAATTACGGAACTATTTCAATTATTGCAGAATTTTCCAAAGAATTAGAAAAGATTGTTTTTCTCGTGTTTTAAATTTTTTCGACAGACAAAACATTCTATCTGGTGCTCAGTTCGGTTTTCCTAAAAATAGGTTACCAGGAACTGCTTTGCTCACAGTCAAGGAACATGTACTGAAAAATATCGAAAGAAATCTTTCCACTTTGGCACTTTTTAATGAGTTTAGTAAAGCATTCGATTGCATAAATGACAAAAATTTTGATATGGAAATTATCGCTGAATGGCGTTAGGGGTATTCTATCTGCATTATTCGAGTGTTATCTTACTGATCGCAAACAATCAGTTTGCATGAAGCACGAAAAATTGTTTTCTTCCTATATCAAACCGCGTGCCACAAGGTTGCGTATTAGGCCCGCTGCTTTTTAACCTCTACTTAACGGCACTACTAATATTGATACCGCTGTTCAATTTATCATATACGCCGATGCGACTACTATTCTTGCTTCTGGCCCGGATTCACAGAAATTAATGGAACAATGTAAGGATATATTTGTTAGGGTATCTGAATGGTCGATTGCTAACTGCGTAAAACTAAATCTCACAAAAACTAAAGTAATGTTATTTCGTGCTAAGAACAAGTCTGTGACTTGCAAACAAACCTTTCGGTTTTCTGGTAAAGAACTGCGAATTGTGGATAAACGTACATCACTAGGGATTACTTCTTCTTCTCACCTTACTTGGGATAATCGCGTAGAAAATATCTACAAAAATTCGTGTGCTTTTACAGGTGTTTTGTATAAATGTAGGTATCTTGTTCCGCGGAAAGCAAAACCTAACAATTATTGTGCCTTATTTTCTTCCCATTTAAATTATTGTAGCTTCGTGTGGGCTACTAGTGGAAAGACAAAGATTATGAAATTATTTTCATTACAAAAGAAAATGATTCTACGCATTCGCAATATGGATTTTTGGAGACAACACGGCCTGCTTATATAAAGCAAAATAGAATTAAAATAGAACATCTCTACACTCATGGCATGGTTCATTTTTTTTTATATCTCTAATACTACCTTCAAATATTTTCTTGCATCTACAGCATTTTTGACCCCCTAGAGTCACTACACCAATACAAGAAATAGTGACATGTGGTATGTTCCTCGGTTTCGTAAGAAATATAGCCTACAATCATTACAGCACAACCTGCTACATATATGAAATCAATACCAAGATGCCAAGTGTTGATCAACGAAGGAACTTCGGATGCATTTCGTAAACATGTGATGATTGACGGTATTTCTGTTTATTCGAAACTATCGTTTTCATTGTTCATTTGTCAGAGCCAATTGTGTATGATTTCTTGTACCCCTTGCATACATTTCTGTATTCTTGTCTATCGAATTTGTTTTCATTATTAAGGCGAAAGCCTTTAATGTCTCATGCTCACGTTCATCCGGTGTCCGGTGTCCATCCGTCTGTCCGTCCGTCCGCCCGTCTGTCCACCCGGCCATCTGTTCACCCGTCCGTCCGTCCGTCCGTCCGTCCGTCCGTCCGTCCGTCCGTCGGTCTGTCCTTCCGTCCATCAGTCCGTCCGTCAGTCCCTCCATGCGTCCGTCCGTCCGTCGGTCCGAGCTCTGGCACGGAGCCAGGTGGCCGCCGGGATGCGCAAACGGACGCCGGTCTCGTCGGACTCTACAGCACTCGCTCTGCTTGTGTAGCGTCGCTGTGCCCAGCGTTTGCAATCATTCTGACCGACGCCGTCTCAATGGACACAGGCGTTCACTGAATACACTTTCGAATATACAAAGGGTCCGTCAATTTAAGCGCTGGAACGCGGATGGCGTTTGCACGATGCGCAAAGCGCGAGAAAGTACTAACGCACGGAGGAACATTAGTCTCGCGTCTCGCTGCGATTCGCGGAAAAAAAATTAAAAAAAGAAAACACGCACATATCCAGTTTCTGTGTGTGGCCTAGACATGACTTAGTCAGTGGAATGGCCACATGCTTTCGCCGAACACACTTTGGAATGTACAAAGTGTCCTTCAATTATTCTTTATGATATTTCGATCTTGTTTTGTGCAGTTGCGTTGATGCTTCTTTTTTTTTTGAGCTTTTATCAATGTAGCTATTTTTTTTCCAATACAACCGCCACGTATGCCTTGTAACGGACCATCGGCATAGTCAAGCTGTTTTCCAACAGCTTTTAGCCAATGCTATCCCCCAGAATCGTGGTATTTCATGAAATAAATATCTATTGAATTTTATTACACTTCATTCGCGACGCCTAGCACGTTTCTTCCCGCACGCGGAGAACCTATCTATAGCTTTCCGAAGTGATTTTGGCTATTCCAGTCATGTATTCGAATCTAGAGATACGTAAGTGGCAATGAAAAAAAAAAGCATAGGTGTGCACAGGGTTCTCTTTTAGGAGGGAAGAAAGGAGGGCGAAGGGTCATCGCAGGGCTCCCCTCCCTATTTAGTCTCTAGTTTAAGTTCCTTTCAGCGTAACTAAAAAGTCACGCCATATCCACGAAGTGAATGATGCTGAGTGGGCGAAGCATCATCCATGGCAGAATGAGAATGTGTGATCTGGAACGCGCTTATACTTCATTGTCACCATCGTCATCGTCATCGTTATCACATGTAGTGGGTACATTCCACTATACTGCGTCATCGTCATCTTTATCGCGTAGAGTGGGTACATTCCACTATACGTGGCTACCTACCTACTACTACTACTACTACTACTACTACTACAGAGGAGGGACAGACCCACACCCTAAGGAGCTTCGCCCCTAAAATGAGCGGTTGGAACGAGATTTCCGGGCGATCGCCTGACTTAGATCCGCGGTACAGTAACCCTTACACCCAATTTTTCGTTCCAAGGTAATCTCCGCCAGATACAAAATAGATGTCGGAAACGTTTGCACTGTATGTCTTTAGTGAAAAGAAACATTCACCCTAGTTTTGTGACGCACTCTTTAGAGTGCGAACGTCTTAGCTGAGTGGAATGTATAGAATATCAATAGATATCGGAATGACGTTACAGAAACAGTAAGAAAACAACTGCTACTACATTTCAAGTCACTGGGCTTCTTTGTTGGTTTCTGCATCAGCAATCACTGAAAGCAGGCACAAACCGGTACCTGCTTTTCAATCTCCCGCTAAAGGGAACCATGCGTGGATGCGAAGCAGCCGGGGGGATGGCTGGCTTGAGCGGGAGAAACGTCGCCGCTCCCGATTCCGCGGCAGCGGCCCTCCGGGCGCTCACTCACCCTAGTTTTGTGACGCACTGTTTAGAGTGCGAACGTCTCAGCTGAGTGGAATGTACAGAATATGAATATATCGGAATGACGTTACCGAAACAGTAAGAAAACAGCGGCTACTACATTTCAAGTCACTGGGCTTCGTTGTTGGTTTCTGCGTCAGCAATCACTGAAAGCAGGCACAAACCGGTGCCTTTAGAACAAGAAAGAGACTTACACAATAATTCAGACTTCACACACGAATATCGCGATATTATGAACAACGTGAACTAAAATACTAATATAGACATGGCAGGAGCAACTGTTGAATTGGCCTCCAGCAATTCCGGTAAAACATGGCCCCTCTAGGTCAATGGCGGCAGCGCCAGCGATAAAGCAATGGCACATTGGCAGCCAGTCACATACGCACTCACGCTCGAAGGGCCTGTCAACTTATCACGGCTTACCACGGACGCAAGCTATGTGTTGCCCAGAGGACTCCGTGATAAGCTTACCATAGTCAAAGTGTTGGCACAATGGAATCAAGGTCGCGCGTCTCTAGGCGCGGTAACCGACTCTTCGAGGTCTCGGCAAGCAGTACACATTTAATTCACGACGCCTAGTACGTTTCTTCCCGCCTATCTATAGTCCTATAACCTATCTATAATCCGAAGTGCTTTTAGCCATTCCAGTCATGTATTCGAAACTAGAGATATGTAAGTGGCAATGAGAAAAAAAGCATACGCAGGTTCCCTTTCAGGAGGGATGGGAGGAGGCGAAATGATCATAGCAGTGCGCGCTCCCTATTAAGTCACCACGTGAATGCATAAGTAGTGCAAATATGAACAACCCGCAGGCTCTTTGTCGAAATTTGTTATTGAGGATAGGCTTTCTACGTTCATCGCAAACAGTGTACACGTCCAAAACGAAGTTGAATTTTTGTCTCCCACTTCTCATCATCTCGTCCTTGTTAACGCTGTGTGATAGGAACCTCGCGTAAAAAATTACGTATTCACGTCGGAAATGTATGCTTCGTTGTTAGTGTGTATATAATTTAGTATACTGTAGGCTCAGAGCAAGGTGTTGAAATGGTTTGTTCTACCAAAAAGAATAATGTTTTAAAGATATAATGGGAAAGATTGTGAAAAAAGAACGAGCATAGAGGTATTTCCCCGCGTGGGATATCCATATTTCCAATAATGGCGGCATATCCCGCCCATTGTGGCGATCTCTTTCCCTTGAGAAAGAGGTCGAGTAGTTCCTTGAAACGTACTTTCAACTATGTCTTACGAGGTCAATCAATATTTTTGCGTAAATTTTGTAGTTATTCGCGTCTCGTCGGCACGTTGACTACCTTGAAAAGAATAGCTCATTAATCGGCGCGACGCTGGTACTTGAAGTTTTAAAGATAGCAATAAAATGTACACTGCTTTAGGAAGGAAGCGCCCGTGGAAACATTCTGTACCAATTGTGGGAACCACGCGCTCCGGCTATGCAGAGATAGCGCCACGTGTTGGGCAGTGGCGATGCGCGTGGCCCACCTGCGTGCTTCAAAGGGGCAGCCTGCGCGCTATCCAGGATGAGGCGACTTCGCTGCCAGGAAGGACCGATGCTGCCAACAGCACTGCCCAATTGCTGCTGCCCGGAAACTATGGTCGCTGCGTCGCTGTTTCAATTCGCTGGGAGACCCTGCCGTATGACGCGTATGGTCATATAAATTGTGGTTGTTTGTTTTGGCTTGAAGCCTCCGTCGTCCTTGCTTTAACTACCAACGGGACGCAGGAGGCTTAAACCCGCACTATGTAGCAACTCTATGTAACAACTTCCATATTTGTATTTTACTACGGCTACTACGTAGGGCGAAGAACAAACACAAAGGCCTCACTACCATGACGGTCACTACCTTGTTAGCACGGTTAGGAACACTACAGAACAACAACTACGACATATTGATAGGTTTGAGCCTGTTTGGTTTAGGTATTCTGACGGTATTTTTATATCACTTAGCACTTAATACCAAAACATCAGCTCAACTGAAAAATTCTGCACATCCAAGTACCATCGAAATCGGTGTCATGCGAAGCGTGTGGATGGAAGGTTGCTGCGGTGTAATTTTTTATTGGGTGAAACGTTACAAAATGACGCTAAAGATATGTACAATTGTTGTACGCGCAGACATATGTTGAACTGTCTCAGATATTTTATATAAGGAGCATATAAGGAGGTCATGAGAGGAGGACAGTGTAGAGTGCGCTATAGCAGAGTTGAGGAAAATGGCTACAAGAACTAGCATGGAGTCACAAGTGCATGTGTGGCATTTGCGGAGGTTTTAAAAGGAACCCCCTGTGCGAACGCGTCAGCGCAACCAGTTTGTCAACATTTCAACAGTCCATCTCCCTGCTAACTAAACATCACTCCTCCCACAGACGTGTTCGCAGGCGTTTGTCTCTTTCGGGCAAGTTCTTTCGTTCCCCCCTTAGGCATCAAAATTTCCTGTTTCGAAGACAGAAAGAGCGAAGAGACAGAAAGAGTGAAGAGACAGCACTCTCGTGTAGCTCGTTTCGCTTCAATTGAATAATACAGATGAACTAATCGACAGGTTTCTGCTACTCACAATATACGTCTGAATAATTTTCTGCAGTAACGAATTGGTAAAACAATATTTCCAAAAACATTTAAACAGTAACATTTATAATCGCAAATCTCACCACGGGCGCTCGCTTCCTGGCGGCAACGCGGATGTGTGTTCTACGGGGTCAGCGCGGTGAAATTGAAAGTGAGGTCGTAACTGCATCAACGAGGTCAACGAACGAATTATCAACGAACAAGTCGACGACATGCTAAAGCGCGCAGTGATCCAACCTTCCCAGAGCCCGTGGTCCTCTGCTGTCGTACTTGTGCGCAAGAAGGATGGATCAATACGGTTCTGTGTCGACTATCGCCGCCTCAATAAGATTACCCGAAAGGATGTGTATCCGTTGCCGCGCATCGATGATGCTCTCGATTGCTTACAAGGGGCAGAATATTTCTCGTCTCTCGATTTACGCTCCGGGTATTGGCAAGTACCGATGGCCGACACCGATCGTGCGAAGACTGCTTTCGTCACTCCTGATGGGCTCTATGAATTCAACGTCATGCCGTTCGGATTGTGCAACGCCCCAGCTACTTTCGAACGGATGATGGACAACATCCTGCGCGGATACAAGTGGAACACCTGCCTTTGCTACCTTGACGACATCGTAGTCTTTTCTAGGGATTTTCCTACTCACCTTGTTCGCCTTCGTGAGATTTTGACGTGCCTCACCGCAGCTGGTCTTCAACTTAACATCAAAAAGTGTCATTTTGCGGCGCGCCAGTTGACGATACTGGGGCACGTCGTCTGCAAGGAAGGTGTTCTGCCGGACCCAGCGAAACTCCGAGCCGTTGCCGAGTACCCCAAGCCCACTTGCATGAAGACGCTTCGCAGTTTCATTGGGCTGTGTTCATATTTCCGCCGATTTGTGCGTGACTTTGCGTCCATCATCGCCCCTCTTACCAATCTTCTGACAGCCTCCAGCGGCCTATCTGCTTGGTCACGAGAGTGCGACACGTCTTTCGACACGCTACGACGCTTACTGACATCGCCTCCAATACTTCGCCACTTTGACCCTGATGCGCCAACGGAAATCCATACTGATGCCAGCGGCGTTGGCCTTGGTGCAGTGTTGGCTCAAAAAAAACCAGGATACGAAGAATACGTCGTGGCTTACGCGAGTCGAACTCTCAAGAAAGCTGAGTGCAATTATTCGGTCAGTGAGAAGGAATGCCTTGCCATAATTTGGGCTTTGTCTAAGTTTCGTCCTTACATTTATGGCCGCCCTTTCGACGTCGTCACGGACCATCACGCTCTATGTTGGCTCTCGTCGCTCAAAGATCCGTCGGGACGCCTCGGTCGTTGGGCACTTCGACTGCAAGAGTACGACATTCGTGTTGTGTACCGATCAGGCCGGAAGCATTCTGATGCTGATGCGCTCTCCCGCTCGCCGCTAGCGTCCGACACGGCTTCTTCGTCAGCTTCCGTGTCGCCAATCGACGTCACAGATATGTCGTCGGAGCAACGAAGGGATGCGTGGGTTTGCCGCATACTCGACTTCCTGGCTGATCCATCAACTCAATCAGCTTCAAGAACCCTACGTCGCCAAGCGCCGCATTTCGCTATACGAGATGGTCTCCTGTATCGGCGGAATTACGCGCCTGAAGGCCGGAGGTGGCTGCTTGTCATACCTCGCCACATGCGCACGGAAATGTGCGCTGCCTTCCACACCGACCCGCAAAGCGCTCACGCCGGCGTTCTTAAGACCTACAACCGCCTGCGTCAGCGATACTATTGGCGCGGCATGTATGCATTGGTGTGCAAGTATATCCGCACTTGTACTGCCTGTCAGCGACGAAAGGCTCCACCTCAACGACCAGCCGGTACACTTCAGCCTCTCCCGTGCCCGGCGCGTCCATTTGACCGCGTTGGGATTGATTTATACGGCCCACTTCCATCGACCACGTCCGGGAACTGGTGGATTATCGTCGGCGTAGACCACCTCACGCGTTATGCCGAAACTGCAGCTTTGCCCACAGCAACGGCTAGAGAAGTTGCATTTTTCATCTTACGGAACTTCGTCCTGCGCCACGGCGCTCCCCGTGAACTTTTGAGCGACAGAGGGCGTGTTTTCCTGTCCGGAGCTATTGAAGCCTTGCTCGCTCAGTGCAACATCGTTCACCGCTTGACGACCGCATATCACCCGCAAACCAACGGCCTAACCGAAAGATTTAATCGCACTCTCGGGGATATGCTGACGATGTACACGGCATCCGACCAGACCAACTGGGACACCGCCCTTCCTTTCGTGACATATGCGTACAAGTGAGGTCGTAACTGTTAAAATAAGGCGTTTCGGCGTAGAACTTCTTTAATAACGTCAAGGCAGGTCGGGGAGGAACAGCCGAGCAGGCGCAAGTGTCGCGATGCACCAACACCGAACGTCGTCGTCTTTCTGCCCGAGAGAGGTACCCTCTACCTTTCAGAACGGCGCTGATCTTCTCCATTACATTTAAAAGAACTTCTGCTACTTCATGCGTGTGTGCACGGTCTGTGCGATTCAGTACATCATTGAACTATGCCACTCGCCGCTCTGATAGCCAACCTCAAATCGCTATAGATGGCATCCCTATCACCAATCAGGATGGCCAGGGCAATGGCCACTTGCTCGGCAATCACCGGGTCGTCAGTGCGGACCGATGCACAGTTGGTGATGTGCTGTTTGCAATGGACGACAACCGCGGCTAAGGCTTGCTCCCGCGGCACGCTGCCGCGTCGACGAAGCCGACGCTGCGCTCCTCACTTCGGATCTGCTTGAGAATTGTGGCGGCTCTGGCCGCCACAATTCTCAATCCTAGCAACAATCTTGAAGCAACCTAATGACAACGTAGCATGACCTAGCTAAAGCCTAGGAACAACCTAGAAACAACCTAAAGAAAACGTGCCATCACTTAGCTAAAGCCTAGCAACAATCTAGAAGCAACCACATTAGGCGTCTGGATTGTCGACCTGTACTGTCTCAAGCCGCGCGAAACTTAGTGCCAGTTTCGCCATTTTTTTAATCTTCAATGTTTGAAAGCACGAAAAGAAATACCACAATACGGGACATCTATTGTAGAAGCAATAGTAAAGATGAAGCGTTTCTTATTGACCATCACTAAACGAGGTGTGCATAATGTGGTAAATATGGCACAGGTCACTTTCCATCGTTTTCCTGCATATGGCGGCACTCGCGCACATTGTGAAAATTTTGTTGAAGATAGTGCGAAGTGCGATCAAACCGCGCAAATAACTCACGACCATCATAACAGATGCTTCATATCAGTGACCGCGTTTAAGGGTAAATATGAGGGGACAGTGCTCCTCGTGTGCCTGTGCTCACCTGCCTATCCCAGATTATATTGTATCCAACTCATATAACAACCCTCCACCCCATCCCATGTTAGCGCACAACATGATAACATGTTTCGCGGGCCTGGATCCTATAAAGGCAGTTTTCTACGCAGTCGTCTAGGTGTTTGAAGCTTCAGTGAGGCAGACTGATTAAGAACAGCAATGTTGCACCTAGAAGTAACAACAGAAACGCACACGTAAATTGCATTCTTTAAAAAAAAAAAGCAAGACAAACCACGGCAGACAAGATGAGGCAGATATTCGCTGTGTTTGATTACGGCAAATGTCTCGAAACGTAGCTATGGAACTAAGTCAAGCAATAATACAAATTTTTTTCTGTTGAAAATTCTCAGCAGTCAAAGTGTGACCAAATCAGGAGTTTAAGGTAGAATGTGCGATTTTACTTGCGTGTAATAAAAACATTCTAGGCACGACTAACGGTTCAACGTACCCTGAACAAGAAACACGCGTACGAAGGAGATCCAGGGGACCGTAAAACGTCTCCGACATGAGTGATATGTTTTTGTTTTTACAGCTAAACTGAATGCCTCTGGTAGGTCGGTTTTTAGTGGCGTCGTTGTACACACGAAAACAATGGTAATTCGACTTAGCGACAGGGGCCACAAAGGCAGGTCTGAAACGGGAGCTAATCAAAGTGGCTGTATGAGTTGACGTCTTTTCGCCCCTACAAATAATAATAAATAAATAAACACATTAGATACCACGCATTGTGGTGATGAATTTCATGCTAGGACGTCAGCGGACAGCAGATAACGCCGGATTTCGCGTTTTGAATTGGAGCCTATGTTAACGAGGTGAATCGAGGTTTTGCCCAGATTGAGTAGTTGTGCGCCTACGCAGGCTTACCAGGCACACCGAGTGCACTACCGCATAAAGTTTCTCCCGTGATCCGACGTTACGTCGGCACTAACGTTAGAATAGACACGTCGACATAGCGCCGCTACATGCGTACCACGGCGCCATGATGTGCATATTAAGTAGCTGTTGTAGGCGGATTCACGGAACGCCTTACTATGCATTCTGAAGTTTGAGGTGTACATATGTAATGTTGATTACATTAATATGAAAGCGGATAACCCACACTGCTGTTACAGCGGGCATTGTCTTGACATCACGCTTCTCTGTGTACACTTTGCAACCGGTTATGAGTGTACGCGCCAGCGGTTATGGCATATGTTAACATTTGCAGTCTAGACCTGCACCGGAACAGACAAAATGGACATTGAAAAATTGAGAACCAATTGCGTGGGTTAAATCAGATAAGGGCAAACCAATTGTGGTTGAAAATATTATTAGACATCACAGAAGGCGAAAAACAGGACTGATTTGAGCCATGTGTAAAAACAAATTGGGACTCTCGTTCTGTGACTAACCATGCAGTCAAGATCGTGCGTGAACTTGATATGCACCACAAACGTGTCGAAGTTCGTCGCTGAACTTATCGCTGGATATGAGAATGACCAGAATGTCATCATCACTATACTTACTCACAAGGAACAATAAAAACATTAAATGAGCAGCTGTAGTGGTGGTCCTTGCCTAATTTCAACTGTACTGGGGTGGCTAGTCTATATAAGAGTTTCGTTGCGCATGTTCTTTCACAAGATGGATCGCTGTCGAACGTTATAAGCTGTGTGCATTTCCTATTGATTAAATATGTCTTACAGTATTCGTTAGACCACTAAATGTTGATGTTCTACGTACTTCAGAGTTATTAACTACAGTTTCTTCGAAGTACACATAGCGAAGCTAGTGCTTCTTAGTTTTTCTGGTGTCATGCGCTCTGCCAGAACAGTCATACGTATGCTAATACCAGCCGACAAAGATGGCACCAGAAAATAGGTTCACCAGGGCCGCGGAGTCCTCAGTGATGTCTTGCTGGCAACACAGAAGCCTTTTGAGGAGATCAAAAACACTAGAATCAGATCGTTTCGACGTCACTGTAGCTCGCTATTTCCTTTTGCTCTCTCCCAAGACTGCAGCAACTCCTTCTTGCGGCGTACAATTGTTTACTAGTGAGTTAACTGATAATCTACTTTCTGCCTTCCACCTCCCTACACGTATTTGTTTCTCATCCTTAACAAAAATCTAAAGTTTCACCCAACAAGTGGTCACGTCAGCCACCGAGACAAGGGGTCAGATATAATGCAACGGCAAACCCCGCGGAGAAATCATGCGAACAACCGTTGAAATAGATTGTAAAATTTAATATCAAAATTTAATATACCGGGTATATACGTCTGAGATTAATGACTACGTCAGCCTACATGTCTACTCTCAACAAGTAAATGACCATTGTACAGCATGCACTGCATGGCCTAACATACGACAGGGAACATGAGCATCATGCTTGTCTTTCGTAATAAGTCATTACAGTAGCGACAAAAATTGCGCTCAGCTGACGGACCATTCAAGTGTCACGCGAAACTGCATTGCAGCCTTGACGGAACAGCTAGCTGTGCCACATGCACACTAAAATTTCACGACCGGTTGTGGTCCACTTAGAGTTCTCTACTAAATGAGTTCAAAATGGAACAGTATCGCGTCCCTTGTTCCCTGGAGAGGGTGCTGGTGAGCGATAAAGGCTCCGATAATTGTAAAGAGCGCAATGCCAGAGCACTCGCAAGCGTGATATCTCAAGCGATGGACGGTATAAATGTTTTCCTGTGGGCCGGGGAAAGACTTGCCTCGCTGCCAAACTTGAATTTCTTTCGCCTGCGATTTCAGTCGCAGTGAAAGTACACCGGGGGCATCCTCCTCAAAGGACTACGTGAAAAGCGCGGCATTGGGATAAACAAAACGATTACCAAAGGCGATGGCAACGACAGTGTCTCGTAATTATCATTTTCCCCCAAAGAACACTGGTTGCTCACACCTACCGGCATAATCTAGAGAAATCTGGATTCCATCTAAAGTTAACGTGAATAAGCAGACGTTGGTCATGAGGCAAATGAAGAATTGTTTCGTGTGTAATTTAATAATAGACGACCCGCCTGCTTCTCTGTTTCGATGCCCTTGAAAACACACGCCCTTTTAATAACACAATGAGCCATACCCACGTTTCTGCGTCAGTGGAAATCCAGTGACGCCAGAGAAGCAACAATGCAACAAGGTGAATTTCCTCGTGTCACTAACCTTAAAAAATATATAATAAAAAATGGTAGACCGCAGCTGTATATAGGAAGCGCGGCTCTCAATTTGTATTTATTTCTCATCAAAGAGGAGCGCATTTATGCTCTACACGATGTCAAGGCAGCTCTTAATGTACAAAAGTTGAATCTAATTGGTCCGCTCTTTCTTTATCAACGACGATACTTTATCAACGGCCTTACTTAAATAGCAAAATTTACTTCCTACAATGTTTCCTAAGAGAGTGCAATTGCATGAGCTTACATTGCTTTTTGCGTGCAGCCTCTGCGTAGCAAGTACAGGAAATGATATACAGAGCACTGAGAACTTCGATCGAAGACAAAATCTTATAGGGGTAAGTGTGTATGACCTTATGTGATATATGTAAGCTCGGCGATGAAGTCAACACATACGAATACATATATCTCAGCGTTAAGTGATCCCGAGAGGACGGTTCAAAGCATGTAAGAACTGAGAGAAGCCTCACTACTGATAGTCGGTGTGCTGCACTTTCTTGCATAGAATGTTGCAAAACGACCACAGGCTCAAGGGACGTGTTTCCAATTTTTAGTAACACCAACCTTAGTCTGTGCTTAAGGAACAGCTTAACGCATAGCGTGCCGAGTTAGCTGCCAGTGGAGAGGGTAAATCATGAAACATGACGTGTACTTTTGTAAAAGTGGAATGAGCGTTCTATGTGGCTGCTTTAGGCAGAAGAAAGCTGTTGCATGCCAGTTCAAGGAATTTTCACATTCATATGAATTAGCAGTAATTGCCGCTAGGTACTGTATTTACTTATTATTCCACTTGGCGATATTGTTGTAATTCGAAATGCCCGTAGGCTGTACCGCCCCCCAAACGGATGCAAGAAGAAGCCCCTGGTGGAGGGTTAGCAGACGGAAAACTGCTGCCGCTCTCTTCTTTGGATGGGCTGGCGTGATAGTTAACGCGCTCGCAAGACACACTGCGACTTTCCCTGTTTCCTGCGTCAGTGAACTAAGCTGGCCCACCGTCAGATATAAATGTGAATATTTCTTGCGAGACAAGAATTTTTCAGAAAATATGTGGTGAAGCCCCCCTGGGCAACTAGAAATGTCAATGATGGCCCACAGCGTATACTATTCAGGTCTGCGAAGTTTTTTGTTGCCACGTATGTTAGCGGCGTGTCATTGTCATTTATTTCCACTTAATTTCTGTTGAAACGCAGGCTACTTTCCTTCTCAAGTGCGCTGTTGAGTGTTTTTGTAGTACATGAGACCCATAACATTGTACATGTGGAGTCCCGTGAGCCGGCAATGTCTTCTTTTAATACTGACAACTAACAGGGTCTTCGTAACATATCACTGATACCTTAATCTAAAACGCTTCATCTTCTATCATAAAGGCGCTGTTATGAACGGCGTGAGCGGTCAGTAAGGCATTTGGGGTTGCGATCGCTCCAATGTTCAGCAACAGCTTTTAGATGGAAATTAAGCGCCATTGAACGAGTTAATCAGCTGATATATACGTTATGAACCCAAGCTGTCCATATTGTATTGGTAATTAAAATCTGTACGTCATCCTAATTACTTCAGTGCTGCTTTCACATACCACGAAGCGCGCACGGCCTCAATATCGCTTCCCTATAAAAAAATAACATTTCCAGGGCTTCCCGATGGCTCTTAGCGCATTGGGCGGCACTGGAAGCTTTGTACAGTATGTCCCAGTGTACTACAGTACGCTGGTAGGCACTGAGACAAGCTCTACAGCGTCGCCAGTGCCGCTCAGTGCCTGAAAAGCACTGAGAATACTGTGTCGTGTGGCCTAGTCTCCGATGCATACCGCGGCCGATACGCCCTACACATACCGCGGCCCGTATAATACAGGCCGTGGTAGGCATAGTTTCCTACAATATTAACAAGAGGGAACTCTGGCGCTGCGATCGTTCAGCCACCATAAGAATGATGGGTAGTACACGGATTTGCCTAGTCTGTGTACTTGCGCCTTGGAACGCGCTTGTGGCTTTGTTTATTTTTGGTTTTGGATTTTGATTTGAATGAAATAAAAAATCATGGCGAACGTCGTCATGTCAGCTGATTTGAATTAGTGAGCCTAAAAAGGTCTAGATGGTGTGGTGGAACTGCTGAACGTTTGCTGAACTTCGTTCTTTGACAAAGCGGACGCAGGCCACCCGGAGACAAACGGAGCCGAAAGAACCACCTTTAGAGAAATCCGTGTACTGCCCATCATACCAATGCTGGCTGAAGCACCATGCGTTGCACCTCGCGTAAACACTTTCGCCAGAGTCCTCTCTAGTGTATTTATAGGAAACTCTATGGTGGTATGCAGGTATGCGCCACTGTTTATTAACAGTTTAGATCTCCCCAGGAACGGCGAGAACAGACATTCGTAATATAAATGTGAGATTGTTAAGAAAAAGTGACATCGGCAGCGTTGACCCGACAAGTGCAAAGGAAAGTCGCAGTTTCGCCGCAAGGGCGAAACAATAAATGGGATAGCAAGAAATTGGAATGTCACACGAACAAGGACAAGCAGCTCGATACTTGTAGCACGCCGCTGAAGCACAAAGAAGGACGCTCGATAATAAGGTGCAGGTGTACTTGCGCGATTTATCCTTCGATACCCGGGCACCGACTGGGTAGGGATGGTAAAATCGGTGAACGATTAATCGATTAATCGATTAAAGGTACACGGTTAATTGATTAATCGTAATCGACTTGCGCCTTTCAATTAATCGAATTAATCGATTAAAACTCTTCGATTAATCGACTACGGCAACTGCCCCCCCCCCCCCCCCCAAATCACCCCCCTTGGCCGGTGCGCATGAGCGCGAGGCGAGCGATGCCGATACGCTATAGTCGAGCGCACCTACTCTCTTTCACTACAGCGCATATTTGTACGCTAGTACAATGAGCCCAAGCCGTTGGCGGCCCTACCCCATAGAGGCAGAAATGAACTCGCCCTGGTCTCTGTCACCTACGGCGTCCATCTCACAGCCCTCCCCAAAGCTTCAGGCGCGCGCAGGAAGCGGCCCCACCCCGACGAGACAGAAATGTACTTGCCCGCTTCACTCCGCCACTCCGCTCACAGCTTAATGCGTACGCCTCCTCTCGCCCCCCATTTGTTCTGTCGTGTGCTGGTTAACCGTCGGCAACGTTCACGTCGTGCTTACTTGCTATATTGCATTATTATTACATTGTGGTGTGTATACTGCTTCCTTTGTCATGTCGTAACGGAGCAATCGCAAGAGGAGTGCGGTGTGGACGTTGTTCACAGAAGATTCGAAAACGACCACTGCGATGTGTGATAAAGGTGGTAAGCAGTACTCGAAGCCAGCGACGGAAACTCTTAAGATATCACCTGCTTCACGCCAACTTTATTAATGTCCCAAGAGTCATCCTCCGAAGAAAAACGGTCATGACTAAAATTACAATGTTGAGGACACCGTTCCCGAACCCACCAATCCGCCTGTTCAGGTAAGTTATCAGTATCTCGCCACTTAGCCAAGAGCCTTCGTGTAACTAATCTTGAAAATCAAGTCGACAAAACCGATTCTTATGTTTCAAAAGGATAGACTGCTCGTAATTCATATTCGTTCAGAAAGCTGGGTCCTCTTCGCAGGACCTCTTCCTTTGTCCGTGTGTTTTCGGCGCTATGGATTCAATTGAATGAAAACACAACAGCGGTGTGTCGGTGCTCAACAGTGAAGTTTGTTATTTTCTGTATATTTCAGACGTGCGAGCGCATCGTCTAATTGCATATTTTGTTTGCGTTCGTTTCCGGCTTCGCGCTGTTTCATCGTGTTTCATCGCTTAAACTCAGCTCTCCTTGCCTTTGATAAACTAGCGAATTTGCCTAGCGAATTTGCCAAAAAGTTGCCTATGGTAACTTTCTGGGTATTTTATTTAACTCTCAGGTCCGCCATGGTGGATCAGTTGTGACAGCGCTCGGCTGCTGACCCGAAGTTCGCGGGTTCCAACCCGTCCGCGGCGGTCGCATTTCGATGGAGGCGAAATTCTCGAGGCCCACGTAGTGTGCGATGTCAGTGCACATTGAAGAACAGCAGATGGGCGAATTTTCCGGAGCCCTCCATTTCGGCGTCCCTCGTTATCATATCGGGGTTTTGGGCAGATTTTATTTTATTTTTTCTTCTTCAACGGCACTACACAGTGGTCCAAGAAGTTCGAAATTGTAATTGCGTTTATTTCTTGACTGGGTCCTGTTGCCGTTATATCTTATTCCTTAGCAAATAACATATTATTGCTTAACACACACACACACACACACACACATATATATATATATATATATATATATATATATATATATATATATATATATATATATATATATATATATATATATATATATATATATATATATATATAGTACTATAGGAAGTATCAAGCAGGCCCTGAGACTGTAGGAAGGTACTTGAGATACGACGTACGTTTCAGCACAGTTTATTCCGACGTTTCGGCCGTAGGGGCCGGCCTTCGTCTGGGATACAGGCGAAGGCTGGTCCTACGGCCGAAACGTCGGAATAAACTGTGCTGAAACGTACGTCGTATCTCAAGTACCTTCCTATATATATATATATATATATATATATATATATATATATATATATATATAGAAACATGATTACTGGCGTAAAGGGGACAAGGATGCTAATAATCAATTTTCATTATTCTATATACCAACTAGCTCAGCTGCCCGCCATGCATATATGTCATGATTTTAAAGCTAGCATTCCTGCGATGCGGTTAGCCCAGTTTATACGTGTTATACCGGTGTCACACGGGCACTTTTAATCGCGATCAGGGCGATCCGGATCGGTTTTCTTGATCGCGATCAACTTTATGGCCGCTGCTACACGGCCCAAGTTAATCCGGTTTCGATAGAGATTTCGTTGCACTTACCTGTATTGCTGTGTGAGATTCTTAACCTTCACTTTGATTTCTGATGGCCCCCGCGCGTAGCCGTCCAGTCGTAGCGAAGCGGCAATCTCGTTGTACACGCCAGAGTTTCGCTTCTGGCGCCTCAAGTCTGCCAGTCGCTCCTGCCAGCGGTCAATTAATGTACAGGTCTCTTCATTCGACCCCGAAGTGCGTGTACGCTGCGACGCAGTCGAAAAGCTAGCAACACTCATAATCAATTTGCTTCAAGGTGCCCCAATGCTCCAACGGTGCGACAGTTGCAGTTGAACTAAGGGCGGAAGACAACGGTCGTCTGCTTATCGTCTGTTTCTCCCATAACTGCATGCGGTCAATACGAATCTTAAAATATGCGAAATTTCAGATATTGTTCCAATTTAAACAGCTTGCAATTTGTTTTTTATAAAAATCTGGCTTTTTAAATGTGTTTTCATTGAGCTATGCTTGATTTTCTTGTTTACTGTGCTTTCAACAAGCTTGGCCAGGCGGCGCAGACGACAGCAGAATCGCTATCTGTGAGCCAGGATCGCGATGCGCGGATCGCGATAGTCTTGATCCCGATCGCGCCTGATCGCGATTAAAAGTGACCGTGTAGCAGCAACTAATCCGGATCGTCCTTAATCCGGATCGGCGCTGATCGCGATTAAAAGTGCCTGTGTGACACCGGTATTAGTCACTTCGGCAAACAGCGTGTTCAAGCGCAGTTTTCTTGCGCCATGACGCTGACAAGGTAGACTCAGCTGCTTTCTTGACATGAACACGTATCTTAGATTAACCCTAGCACTTGCAACTAGGACCTCGTCTCCACACGAAGCACAACAGGTGCCGCCTTTAGTTGAACGAATATGCAGCTCAAGGAAGCGTACTCGCGGATTATGAGAATAGCCGTACAGACACCGGAGAAGTGCTGCTTTCAGCTAACGCTTGCTGTCACACGTCAGCGAGCCTATAGAGGCCCCCGTCTTCTGCTGTGACGCGAAAGGAGGACAGTCCCAAAAGAATATATCTTCTAATGCCTGACCGTGGAGCCCGAACGCTTCTAGTTCGGGCTCCACGGGCAGTCTAGTGGTTGCGGAGCTCGACAGCTGAGGGTCGTGGGATCGAATCCTGGCCGCGGCTGCCGCGTTTTCGATGGAATCGAAAATGCATGAGGCCTGAGTACTTCGACTTAGGGACACGTTAAAGAACCCCAGGTGGTCGAAGTTTCCTGAGCCCTTCACTACGGTGTTCCTCATAATCATATCGTTGTTTTGGGACGTAAAACACCAGATTATTATTATTATTATTATTATTATTATTATTATTATTATTATTATTATTATTATTATTATTATTATTATTATTATTACAGTTGCGGCTGTACACACGATTGAAGTTGTGCGCGTAGAGCCGAGTTGGGCAACGAGGAGGTGAAATATGTTGATTACGCTGGTGCAACTGCCGCTCATTTTAACCGGGAGGCAAAAAACTCTTGTCGCTTTACTTCCCCCAGATGCCTGTACCCATGGTCTGTTTGAGGCCAGTATGTTGCTGTGAACTTTCGCATGGGCGACCTCAAGGAAGAGATCACGTTAGTCCGCAATTCTAGTATTAACGAGGGCTTCCGCAATATCTAAAGGACAATCGGAGAAAAGATGCCCTCCCTACGAGTGCGAGCGTCTCATTTACTTCATCTTCCTCCTCGTCTCTGCTTTGCCTTTTTTTGGGACGTTAAACGCCAGATATTATTAAATATTATCTGCTTTGCCTTTCGCGGGATTTCCTAACCCTCGGCCACGCTGCATGTTTCCGGTGCGTCTTTTCGACCCACGTGGTCGCCGGAAACGCCAGCCAGGCTTCGAGAAAGTACGACATGCTGCCGAATCGTTCATGAATGATGGCCACAGATCCTTCAATCCGTGACAGCACCCACAGGCGACGGGGCCCCCGTGTCCATTGGCCGAAAGTGAGAATTTTCACGAAGGCGCAAATGTGCACATGTGACCTCTCGCGTGTCAGATAGAAAGACTTCGGTCGAGATCACACACAAACAATGCCTCTCAAACAATAAGGTATCCTTTTTAAAGCACCCATCGAAATTGTCGATTAATCGATTAATCGATTAAAACATCACGTCGAAACCAATTAATCAATTAAAAGTTAAATCGATGAACGATTAACGATTAATCCATTAAAAATTTTAATCGACCATCCCTGCGACTGGGAGCTGCTGGAGGAGCTCAACAACTGCTACATCAACACCTCCCAAAAACAAAGGAGCACAGAGCAGTTGCCCCAGCAGATTGGAACCTCCAAAGCACAGTTGGAGGCCGGCACTTCGGAAAGCGAGGTTTTGCGTAGCGCTACATAATCCGCACACAACTTCGGCGCCCGGTCTTGACGGGGTGAAAAACAAGACGCTGCGCAACCTCGATCCAAAGTCGGTAGGAGCCACTGCAGAATACATGAATGAGTGCTGGAGATCCGGCCAATTACCACGAGAATGCAAACACGCAAGGATCGCCTTTATACCGAAACCGGGCAAGAAGCTCAACCTGTAGAGTCTTCGTCCCATCTCGCTGACCTCCTGCCTGGGCAAACTACAGGAGCGCGTTGTGCTCTGCCGCCTGCAAAATTTCACTGAAGAGCACAGCCTACTTCCACCCATGATGCTAGACTTCAGGACCCATCTGTCCACTCAGGACGCGCTCATCAAGTTGCACCATGATCTCCTACTCCATGGAAGTGGCGCTAGTACCAAGGCTTATTATGTTCAGATATTATTATCCTAGACTTCAGCAAAGTGTTTGATTGCGTTTGTCACAACAAGTTACTTGAAAAATTAAAGGTAATAATTGGCACTGGAAACATTTCAGCTTGGATGAGCGATTTCTTTTCCCATCGTTCGCAATTTCTTTATCTCGATGAAGCATCATCCGATATTGTTCCCGTCTCGTCTGGTGTACCACAAGGCTCGGTCTTAGGGCCCTTACTGTTTTTAATTCATATTATTGACTTCGTCACTAACACTGAATGCAACATAAAGCTTTTCGCGGATGACTGCATTATCTATAAAGAAATAACATGTTACGAAGACCACCTCACCCTAAACAAACAACTTAACGTGATAAACACCTGGTGCGAACAATGGCAGATGTCTATTAACACTAGCAAATCTGTGTCGATGACAATTACAAAAAAGAAAAACCCATCATAATTTGCTTACTCACTTGGTGACACGCAACAAACTAAAGTTTATCAACAGAAATATCTAGGGCTAGCTCTTAGATCCAACCTCAAGTGGAACATACACATTGCCAACATCTCCTGAAAAGCCACCCGTAAGTTGTTTTTTAGATGTGAAGCGTCTTATGGCGAAGTTCAATCCCGTGGTGGTGGTGGTGGAGTGCGGCTGACCGCCCTTACTGCGCATGCGCAAAACCTTTAAAAAAATAAAGAAAAAAACCTTCTCTCCCCTTCTCTCTCTCCTCTAGGCATCCCTTCCCGCGGCGACCACACTCTCACTGCGCATGCGCGTCCCCTCCCTCTCTCTCCTCTAGGCATCCCCTCCCCGCGGCGTTCACACCCCAACTGCGCATGCGCGTCCCCTCTCCCTCTCCTCTCCTGCGCCTCCCCCCTCTCTCGCCTCGCGACGCCGACGCAGGCAGCGTCTGCTAGCGAGTTTCCTGGTTGAAAAAACCGACTGCTCGCACTGCACAACCGTTCACTGGCCACCACGTATATCTGACACTGGTTCTTGACCTGCAAGGTAGTGCCAGTGGGAGATTTCTCCTGTGCGTTGTCGAACGATAAAAATTCGCAGCGCGCGCATTAACTTAAACGGACTGCGGGTCTCTGTGTCCAGTCAGAGTCTTCTGTCTCTCATTGCCCATTGACAGCAATTGACATGTTCCAGCAGGAAACACCGGTCTATCAGTGCGTGATTGCGCCTCCCCAGGTTTCTCTCCTGCGCAACGCCGCGATGAGCGCCAGCGCCAACGCCGCCGACAGTGTAAGCGTTAGCGCCCGCTGCTTCGCATCTACACATGGTTCCCCTTAGCGGGAGATGGTATAATTTTGTTCTTAAAAGGCCCCTGAAGTCTGCTCCCCCTCATATCAAACTTCTCAGTCATAGAACCTTTGTGCGGCCAGTACTAGAATACGCTGACACTGTTTGGTTCCCTCGCAATATCACTAACATAATTCAATGAGAAAAGCTTCAAAGAAAAGCGATACGGTTCATTCATAACAAATACAAACGTACTGACTCACACACTGAACTTCTAGCATCATCCGGTGTAGACACACTGAAAGTCAGAGCAAAACAAGCTCGTTTAAAATTTATGCATAACCTTCTGCACAACCGCTTCAACATATATTCTTCAAACTTATCACCTTCTCTAGGTCCCAGATATCGCGTAATAAACACGATAAAACGTTAGCTGAATACTTTTGCAACTCTAACACATTTAAATATTCATTTTTTTCTACTGTACTTGGGGAGTGGAACCGCCTTGAATAGCAAAGTTGAATCAACGTCAACCTTTTGTGACGCGATAGAAAATCAGCCCTAACTATGAAAAAAAGTTAAATATTTATGGAAATTGTTCTTCCGCTGTTTGGATTACTTTTTTATGTTCCATTACATTGTAATATGTTTGATTGTTGAGTTGTAAATACTAATGCGGTATTAGAGAACAAGATTTCTATGTATGAAACGCAATTCTACGCTGCACTGTGTGTATTCTGTTGCATTCTCACGTTGTTATCAGTAGGCCACCTGCCTTGGTCTCCAAGCGAGACTGGCAGTATTGAAAATAAATAAATAAATAAATAAATAAATAAATAAATAAATAAATAAATATCTTAATAAAAAGCCGGCAGATCACACGCACTGTGGGAATCGATGTAATGCGAAGCAGCCAGGAAGGAGCAAATCATGCTTTACATAATTTGCATGTCATGTTTGACATGTTAGTACCTGTCATTTATGTTCTTCATACAGTCACGTCGCGCAATATACCAATTTTGGTGTATATCAAGCTAGCGAACTGGACGCAAGCGCACCATGAGCGTGGCATGTAAATGGCGTTGTAGATTACATGCATGCCAAGATTTTCAGGTTACCACCTGCCACTTATGTTCGTAATACAGTCATGTCACTCAATACCAAATTTGGTGTATATCAAGCTAACGAAACGGTCGCGAGCACGCCATGAGCGTGGCATGCAAGTCATGTCGCTCATGACATGCCATGATTTCCATATCACCACTTGTCATTTATGTTCGTCATACAGTCATGTCACTCAATACCAAACTGGTGTATCTCAAGCTAACGAAACGGCCGCGAGCACGCCATGAGCGTGGCATGCAAGTCATGTCGCACATGACAAGCCATGATTTCCATATTACCACTTGTCCTTTATGTTCGTCATACAGTCATCTCACTCAATACCAAATTTGGTGTATATCAAGCTAACGAAACGGCCGCGAGCGCGCCATGAGCGTGGAATGCAAGTCATGTCGCTCATGACATGTCATTATTTCCATATTACCACTTCTCATTTATGTTCGTCATACAGTCATCTCACTCGATACCAAATTTGCTGTATATCAAGCTAACGAAACGGCCGCGAGCGCACCATGAGCGTGGCATGCAAGTCATGTCGCTCATGGCATGTCATGATTTCCATATTACCACTAGTCATTTATGAAGGAAAGAAGTCTAAACTTAAGGGCTCGTTTGCTTTGTTAAACACAATAATAATGAGAACTAACAGACAAAGATGCCAAGGAAAGTATAGGGGAAGCTATAAGAAGTAATTGTAATGTAAATGTGAAGAAAGAAAAGTGGACGAAAAGATAACTTGCCACCGGCAGGGACCGAACCTGCGACCTTCGAATAACGCACCCGATGCTCTACCACTGAGCTACGGTGGCGGTCATCCCTCCGTCCACTTTGTAGGCAGGTTCGGTCCCTGCCGGTGGCAAGTCATCTTTTCGTCCACTTTACTTTCTTCACATTTACATTACAATTACTTCTAATTGCTTCCCCTATACTTTCCATGGCATCTTTGTCTGTTATTTCTCATTAACACTTGTCATTTATGTTCGTCATATAGTCATGTCACTCAATAACAAATTTGGTTTATATCAAGCTAAAGAAACGGCCGCGATCGTGCCATGAGCTTGGCATGCAAGTCATGTCGCACATGAGATGTCATGATTTCCGTATTACCACTTGTCATTTATGGTCACATGTAGTCACGTCACTCAATACCAAGTTTGGTATATATCAAGCTAACGAAACGGCCGCGAGCGCGCCATGAGCGTGGCGTGTAAATCATGTTGTTCGTCACATGCACGTCCTTATTTGCATATTACCACCTGTCATTTATGTCCGCCATACAGTCACGTCCCTCAATCCCAAATTTGGTGTATATCAAGCTAACGAAACGGCCGCGAGTGCGCCATGAGCATGGCATGTAAATCATACTTTTCACGACAAGTTATTCATGATTTTTATAATATGACCAGCCATTTATGTTCTTCATACAGTCATGTTATGCCATACCAAATTTGGTATGAATCCCTTTAACGATACGGCCAGGAGAGCACAAAGTCGTAGGTGGCTAGATAGATAGATAGATAGATAGATAGATAGATAGATAGATAGATAGATAGATAGATAGATAGATAGATAGATAGATAGATAGATAGATAGATAGATAGATAGATAGATAGATAGATAGATACGCTCAAAGTCGCTGAAGTTCGCTAAGAAATGCTTCGCATTTAATAAATACCACCGAGCGTCCCATCCAATTGTTCAGTGAGGCAATTCATTTGCGGATGATATGGGGTAGTCATGCGATGAACGATGTTGTTGCAGTGAACGGGTCAGACTTCGAGTATGAGATAGCGAAATACGCTTTCTGTCGCTTAAAAGTTAACGTAGAGGACAGTGGCACAGGACAAAGTTGCGTAAGATGTGAAACAGAACTCTTCTGGCTGTTAGTATGGGCCAAACTGAAGTCTCTGCATAACGCGTGAGGTGGCCTACGCCAACAGTCAGCAATCTATTCCCAAAACTAGTCGGACACTATACACCAGAACACAGCAAGTTCAGTGTGTGCCGCCTTATTTAGGCACACGTCGCCCCATCTGTCGCAAGCTCGGCGATGCAACACCCTGAACTACCATGCTAGCAGACGCTCCGCACTTCAAACGCGAAACTTCTCAACCCGATTCCGGCTGTAAGCATGTTTCGCGCTTTTCCTCTCCTGGAAATTTGTGCTGTTTTCTTATGAAACATCGAGAAGACCTTCCTCGACAGCACGGAATGTCTACAGCACGTATATTGCAGACTGCGGAAGCAACTTGATCTTGCACGTACAGCCGTCATTTTTATGAAAGGGAACACGCCAGCGCTTGGCCTGCGCGCTCCGGCGGCTGCTTGCAGCGCGTTGAAGCGGGAGCGAGAGCAACCACAGCCTCTTTTCGCGTCATCTAGTGGCGAGCAAAACGACCATTCACTGGTGATATGGAACGGGCGGCAAGATTACAACCACGTCAACCTTCAAGGCGATTACGCAAGAGGCTGAATCGCCTTGAAGGGGGAGGGTCTTGAAATCTTGCCGCCGGTTCCATATCACCAGTGAATGGTTGTTTTGCTCGCCACTAGATGACGCAAAAAGAGGCTGCTGTGGTTGCTCGCTCCCGCTTGAACGCGCTGCAAGCAGCCCGCCGGAGCGCGCAGGCCACGCGCTCGCGTGTTCCCTTTCATAAAAATGACGGCTGTACTATCGCGATGAAAAGAAAATGTGAACAGCCGTGAACGTGGCTTTCGATGTGGAACTGCGACATGCCTTGGCAGTCGCTAGGCAAAACTTGTGCTTTCAGCCGGCGTCCCCATACCGCTAGAGTCGTGCTCTGGCTTGCGCTCGTCCACCGCACCTGTTTATCATTTGCCAGTCATGCCTGGCACTCAGAACAGAGACGCGGTGCGAAAGTGCCAGCCAGAGCAAGATGTCATAGTGCTGCGGTGACGCCGGCTGAAAGCACAGATTCGCCTATCGACAGTCAAGGCATGTCGCAGTTCAACTGAGTCGAAAGCCACGCTTTCTTCTGCTCACGTTTCTTTGCATCGCGATAGTACGCCGTTACATTTGTACTAAACGTGCGAAGTACGCGTGCACGCGTGAGTCGTAATATCTCCTATTATTGACATGCGGCCTGCGAATGAATACGGCAATGATTTGGTGCCGCATACTACAGGCATACTGCACGCAAATTACGGCATGCTGTACAGCGAAGTAGCTGACGTCACGCTTGAATACATGCAGTAAGTGTACTTACTCGTACACTCTTACTGGGCTCATGGTTTTTTCTGTTGATTGCAATTATCCACTGCCGGCGGAGCTCGGCGTTTTTTCGTTGCGGATGGAAATCTGTGCAATCTGAAAACTCCGCACGGGCACGATTTCTGCGTCGTGTTGTGATCTTCACAGACAGTGCTGAGTAATATCTTCCTCTTTCGCTGATTGTTTTCGCATCCAAAGACGGCACAGTGGTAGCCAGACGACTTGTTGTAAGCGGGAGCGGCGTGAATAGGCGCTTTATTGTATTTTAAAGTCCCAGAGACGCCACTTCCCATGTTAACTTGGCGCAACAGATACACGCCTTGGCAGTTCAGAACAAAATGGCGTCTGGGTGCGAGAGTATGGCGCCAGGAGCCTAGGCGCCTTGGTGCGAGATAGGCGTGCTCTGCTATATAGCGGACCGTATAGACCTGTACCAACGTAGTCATATGTACGAGAGGCTGAAGTGTACCGCCCTATCGACCAGAAGGAGCCTTGTATCAATGATATGCTGTACAAACGCACGTATATTGCATAGGAATGTATGCATTGTACTCCAGTAGTATCGTTGACGTAGGCGGTTGTTGGTCTTGAGGACCTCGGCGTGAACGCTTTGCGGGTCAGTGTTGAAAGCAACGCACATTTCCCCGCCCATGTGGCGGCATACCACAAACAGCTACCTTCTGCCATCTTACTCGTAATTCCGTTGATAGAGCTCGCCACGCTTTTAAAAGAGTTCACAACACTACAGCAAGCGTGCCCGCTTCCAAATATTACAAGCGAGCGGCAGCCGTCACTAGATAAAATCCCCGATGAGCATATTTGCCTCGTGCTCAAGTCGTTTGCCCACGTATGTGCGGCAGCCTAGAACAACCGAACCTTGAATCGTTTTCTGGTAGGACATTCGAGCGCACAACTTCCGCGGGACAAGTTTTCAGGTTGCACGCGCTATGAATGCTATCGAAAGAAAAAGTGCACCTGTATCGACGCTGCGACAACAGAGCGAAAGGCACCTCAATGAATTAGACAGTGCGTGGTCAGGGTCGAGATTGATGGGAGACAGAGTAGGATTTTCTAAAATGCCGCGGTTCCTCGAACACTTTAACGCCACCTCGATGAACTTGGGTTCTCTGAACTCTTTAGGAAGACAAGCCGACGTTGCTTAAAAGCTTAGTAAAGTGCTAGTGCATCATTAATTCAAGAGTAAAACTTGTGTGCGCCTTCAGTGCATTGGAGTTTTATGAAACAAATCGTGCCTTTCAGTGATATAATCCACGATACGGACGTTTCTCCGTCAGAGGTAGACCACTGACTCTCGAGAACATAAAAATCACTTATGTGACGTGGATGCATGGTTGTCAGTAGCACTACAGAAACGCGTCATCAAGAGCAGCAGGTGGCAGTGGTATTCAGCACCCTGTGCACTGGGAAATGATAGCGCAATAACTATTGCTGCATTGTATACAAAGACAACTGAACTCTCAGTGTACTGAGAACAACCAGATTACTCTATTATTGCTTTAGCAAGGATGATTTCCTTGTATCCTAAGGGAAACTGGGAAAGATACTTCCTATATTGCTTTGAATGAAAGTGCCCTCACATGGCCTTCTTTTGTTTGTTTTGGGGTGCCTCTAGGTCGAAAGTGGAGGAAATGATATAGATGGTCAGAACTTCGATACGTCACTAAATCTGATAGAGGTGAGTATGTATGACCTCATAGTCGTATTGATATTCGTTGGTTTCGCTGTGAATTTCACAAGTATAACTGAGCGAGAAGTTATTTTCAGATGAACGTTCGAAACATGCAGCAGATGTGAAAACCTGTATGAATGATTCTTTGCATGTGTTGCATTTCTGTATACAAAAAAGGGAAAGTTTCGTGCACCCAAAGTAGGAAAACGGCAGGAGAGGTACTTCTCATGTTGAACAATCTCTCTTATAATGGTACCTTCTTAACGAAAAGTGCGACGACGACGTACTCAGTGAGCTGTTATGCGAGAGAGGAAAGCTGCTCCTTTGGAAGTACAACAAAACATGAAGTTCAACATTATTTAGTTTGATATAATTTCTGGTAGGAATGCGTTCACTCATTATTCCATTTTCTTGATGGTGTTCTCCTGCACATTACGCCCTTGCACATATGCCAGCTCGATCACGCGGTCATTTATAGTCAATGCGCTTGCCTTTTGGGTCCATCTAGAGTGTAACATGCATTGCACGAGGGCTGCTTTTACACTGTTTTTTTTGTCGTCACGCGAACGTATCAACACCACCTTTTACGAGAGTATCTTAAACACAATATTCATAACGCTTAGTGCTCCGGCCATGTCCACCGCGGTAGTGTAGCGGTAGCGGTGCTCGGCTGGTGACCCGAAGGTCGCGCACTGTGGCTTGTGCACTGCGCCATGTTGATACACGTTAAAGGACACTAGATGGTCAAAATTTCCGGTAGAGGAATTTTTTCTGTCTTCATTAGTTAGCTGGTGTAAGTTTCAAGATTGCAAAATACGCTTGCGATGCAGTGCAGTTACATACTTTATTTTCCACTGATATTATGAAGGCTTGACACACATAGAAATCGCGTTATTTCTGCGCGTCCTCTGCGACGCTACGCGGCCTTCCTCCACTCATTTTTCAGTGATGCAAATCTCTTTACCCTCAACAATTGCACGTTTCGTCGGTTACTACAAGAAGCATAGCATGGACTGGCATGGGGTACGCTGCCATATAAGGAAAAAAAGTTAATAGTGGGTTTCAACTGAATCGCAACGACACCAGCACGAATATTTAATGTTCTTTTTACTGCATGATGGTTGCTTATAAGTACATACGTATGCTTTATTTTGCACCGAACTACCGAGTTGCAGAAGCAGAATGTGGAAAAAGCGGTTCATGACTGCTTAAGTAACACCAAAAAACCCGTAAAAAGTACAACGGCAGTAGAGCGGAAATACAGTTTTTCTAGCAGGTTACATATTATGCATATTTACTGCATATAATACAATGACTTTTCAACCTAACATATACCATAGACTTAGTGTTATAACAATTACCTGAAACATTTTTATCGTAACTACAACATATCTAATTACCGTGTTTGTACTGAGCACTCGCTCCGGTTTTAATTTTTTTATTCCGATATCAATTTTATGGACAGTCTCGATGAGTTGTTGCCGTCGCCATAACTGTGGACCTTACTGTCGCCGTCATGTCCTGTTTAAAGTCGAAATTGATTAGATCCCCCAATGCATTGTACGTTCTACCCGCGGTAATAGCGCACGAGCGGGGCGATGAACGCAGCTGAAGCAGAGATGAAACGAGGCGGCCAATCTCCGTCGTGCGGAGGGCGCATGCGATAACATCCTCCCGCCTGTTAGACCAGCCGACGAATGCTCAAGCGGAGAGGAAACACCCCGCCCGTTTTCATCCAGCAAGAAAATATGCAAGGGTAATGGGGGTTCTCGAGCAGCAACTCTGAACGCAGTCGCCATTCGCGGTACGCGCGCTCTGTCACTACCTCGGCAGCCTTCAGCGGGGGGCTCGTATACCTTTCTACGTGCTGCACTCTCAACGCGAAGAATTTGTGCCAAAACTGTCCCTGGAGCGGCCGCATTCTCTTAGGCCAGCGTTTTGTAGTTGCGTGAGACCGGATCCGAAATATTTAGCTGCCAGCCTTACATCGTATAACATTACCATTTGGTGCTATCGCATTCATTTCCGCACTCTTGCGGTGAAACTGAGAATTTTTATTGTAATAGCAACGGTACCGACACTCCAGGCAGGTTTTTCTATCGCCATCAGCGTCGCCGTTACCGTCACGAGCATGTTCTGTATAAAGTCCCCATCGATAACATCGCCCCGCGCATTCTATGTACGCGCGACCAAAAGCATGGGAGCGCTGAAACAGAAGTGAAATGAGCCGCTCATCGCCGTCGCACTACAGGCGCATGCGATAGCATCGCCCTGTGCGAGGCCTGTCGTCGCTGGCTGCTCAAGCAAGGCCCATTCCCATTTGAGAAGGGAAAACAAAGTGAAATGCCAGAGCGCCGGGAAAACCGTCTGCGCGGCGAAAACATTTATTTTGCCCATCCTGCACGCCGTCAACACCACGTTCGCCCCTTCTAGAATCTATACCTTCTGTCCATTTCCTCGGCTTTTGATTTCGAGCCGAACACAAGTTATGCATGTAAAGCACGAAAAATATATTGTTATCACCTTTTTCAATCTGTTGTTTCAGTAGATTCACCAGCAGAAGCTACATGAACACGCACGCGAACAGAGGCAGCGGCGGATTCGCCTAACTGTGCAAAAGCGAGATGTTGGGGCACGTCGAGTATCTGTAGTAGCAAAGTGTGCTAATTCTAAACTTATGGGCCATTTTAATATCAATCATGATCTGGAGGAGCGCGTTCTTGTAGAGGCGGTGACTTGTCGGGCAACACGGGCAACGTGTGGCTGCGCCGATGAGAATCACTGCCGACTCCTTGGCTGCCATTTTAAATTTGCGACCGTGGTTTATATATATTGCAGCCAAAGTACATCATGCCGTCAAGGGGAAAGGTGTTCTGCTATAGCGCGGGGAATAAATTGGTCTCGGACCGGCGCACGCTACACTGTGGTGCAGCGAATGACGTCACCAATGTCATACAGTCAGTTGAGACCAAGAGTACAATACATCACTGTAGGTTATTGCCGTACGTGTACCAACACCCCAAACGCCATCTTCTTAGTTCTCTCTGTACTGAAGCTATAGACATTCTTCAGTTTAATGAGAACCTATAATCATAATAAAGTATCACAAGTGTCAAGATACTGCTTCGTTGCCCAACACTTTGTCTGAAGAAGTGAACTTTGGTCACACTTGCTCTGCGTGCCACGCGAACAGAAATGTACGCAAGGACTCTGTCATAACGCTTATACATACCCTGTGAGCCCCGCTTACATACCCTGTAAGCCCTGCATACCCTGTTATGACACGACGCAGTGTAGCAACAACTAACAATAAGAAACGATCCCGGCCGCGGCGGTTGCATTTCGATGGAGGCGAAATGGTAGAGGCCCGTGTACTGTGCGATGTCAGTGCACGTTAAAAGAACACCAGATGGTCAAAATTTCCGGAGCCCTCCACTACGGCGTCTCTCATAATCATATCGTGGTTTTGGGACGTAAAACCCCAGATATTATTATTATTAACAATAAGAAACAGGAAAAATACAAATACAGACTATGTTCCAAACACTAAGGTCTAGAACACATAAAAGTTCAAGAGAGTCTTTGAAGACCTCACAGTTGCCGGGACAACACAGGCGAATGTGCAGGAGCAAGGAAGATGATCGCACACGGACGGGGCGCGGCTAGATGTTCCACGCTCAGGATGGTCGGTTGGTGGTCTGGGAGTGACTACGACGAGCAGGCAACTCGCAACGGAGCCGTATTGCTCGATGTACGAGTGGTTCGCGTCTGCAGCGGCTAGCTTGCGCGCGAGCCGCAATTATCGTAGCCGCTGGGGCCTTCAGCGAGGCCATGATCACTGCTGCGCTGAACATCAATGTCCTCGGCAAGGGCCTGGCCTGCTGCTCTAAGCAGCACGCTAGGCCCCTGTTCGAGCTCCTCTACTTGCGATTACAAGGCGCCGCCTCGGCTGGTGGTTGGGCGGCAAACACAGACGGCCGCACTCCATGGCTGGAATACGGAATCCCGGTGACCGAGCGTTCGACTTGCTGGTCTTGCGCGGCTATTCGGGTTGTCTCGGGCCATGAAGCATTTCGCCACGTATTCGTTAGCCTCGGATAATCGTGGAACATCACCTCTATGGGCCACCACACGGTCACAATTGATTCGCTGAGCTCACGCGCACAGCTCGCTCCAAAATGCACACACCCGGCGCCGGAACTTCATCGTCAACGCTTTCGTTGCATTCGTCACACTTCTGTACTACTTCCCCCCAAATGTCACATGACTGTGTTTTCTTACGGTAGAACCACGGGCACTTTCTCCCGCTTTTGTTGTGTAAGTAGCCGTTTTAATTCAGTTTTAATGAACTGTAGCGGAAGATCCCGGTGGCCGCGATTATTTTTAGTTGTGTGCGCGTACCAATTCAGATGCCGAGGCGCACGGCGCATACGCGGCCAACCTACCTCATGTTATCTCCGGCGTGCCGCGGGAGATAAGCAGCGACGCCCCTTTTGTGTTATCGCGTTTTTCGAAGCCTGTTTTTCGTGACAAATAAAGCAGTCTTGTCCCAAGCTTCAAGAAATATAGGTGTGTTCTTTTCGCTCCTACTCGGGGGCAAGTACGCAACAAAGTGGTGACCCGGACGTTTGGAAAAACAACAGCCATGACAGACGAGGCAGGCACTTCAACCAACGCCTCGGAGTTAAAACTTCCGCATTTCTGGCCCAAAAACCCCAGGGTGTGGTTCAGCCAAGTCGAGGCCCGCTTCCAGCTTCGCCGCATCACATCGCAAGAGACGAAATACTTCCACGTCGTAGCAGCACTGCAACCTGACATCGCTGACGCTATAGACGATGTGCTCGCCTCCACTCCATCTGAAAAGGCTTACGACGAACTAGAGAGCACCGTCCTGAAACGTCTTGAGGTGTCTGAACAGAGCAGGCTGCAACAACTCCTGTATCATGAAGAGCTCGGTGACGAGCGTCCCTCGCAACTACTTCACCGAATGCGCCAGCTGCTCGGCCAACAAGCGTCAGAGGAGCAGCAACAACCATTGCTTCGCGAGTTGTTTTTGCAGAGACTACCACAGTCAACACGGATGATACTCGCCGGCTCGGACGACGTGACCCTCGAGCGTCTGGCTCAACTCGCCGACCGCATCACCGACAGCACCGAGCCATCAAAAATGTCTATTGTGGCAGCGGGAATGTCCGAACATGCAGACCGGTTACGTCGCTTAGAGGGCATAGTTGACAGACTGGCTGCAGCAGTCGAAAACCTCGCCCTGTCCTACAAACACCGTCCTCCACGGCAGCGTTCGTCGTCACGTGCTCGAAGTCCGCAGCACCGCGACCACTCAAGTGAGCCAGAACAGAACGTCTGCTGGTACCACCGCCGTTTCAGAGAGCAAGCCACTCGCTGCACCCAACCATGCTCGTGGACGGGAAACGCACCGGCCAGTCCCTAAAGGCGGAATGCGACACAGTCCATCGCTCAAGCCGCCTCTTCTTCGTGGTCGACCGCAGTACCGGCACACGCCTCCTTGTCGATACCGGAGCTGAGCTATCTATCCTATCAGCAACAGCTCAACATCGCCGACGCGGCAAGTCCATTTCAAGCCTAATTGCAGTCAATAATACTGCTATCGCATCATATGGAGTGCAGTCGATGATGATATACATCGGACTCAGGCGCACATTTCGTTGGCTCTTCGTTGTGGCCGACGTCAGAATTGCCATTCTGGGCGCGGACTTTCTGAGCCACTTCAATCTTGACGTTAGCGTTCGTGATCGTTGTCTCAAGGACAAGGTCACTTCGCTCGCAGTTGTCGGACTGAAGTCTGACCTATCCTCATGCGGCATTTGCACTTTCAACCCAGAGTCACGCTTTCAAAAGTTTCTGGCGGAATTCCCTGATATCACCAAACCTCGGAACACCGAACTGCCAATCAAGCACAAGGTGACGCATCACATTGTCACCACCGGACCGCCCGTCACCGCTAGACCTAGGAGGCTCGCTGGACAAAGACACGAAGTCGCCCGCCGTGAGTTCGATCACATGCTCCAACTCGGCATTATCCGACCTTCTTCCAGAAACTGGTCTTCTGCGCTGCACATGGTGCCAAAATAAGAGCCTGGTGACTGGCGGCCTTGTGGCGATTATCGGGCACTCAATGCTGTGACAACGGCAGACCGATACCCTCTCCCTCACATCCATGATTTCAGCGCTCACCTCGCGGGAACGACCATCTTCACTAAGCTGGATCTGATGGCCGCTTATCACCAGATTCCAGTGGAACCAAGCGACATTCCAAAGACAGCCTTGACAACACCTTTCGGCCTCTTTGAATTTGCTCGTATGCCGTACGGACTGAAGAATGCGGCACAGACGTTCCAGCGTTTCATGAATGAACTCACTCGCGGACTGCCCTTTGTCTTCGTCTACTTAGACGACATTTCGGTCGCCAGCAAAACGCCGGAAGAGCAAGAAAACCACCTGCGGCTCCTCTTCAAGCGTCTGGACGAGCACGGTCTGGTTTTGAAGCCCCAAAAGTGCGTGTTTGATGTTGAAGCACTAGATTTCCTAGGCCATAGAATCACCCCGCAGGGCATCTTGCCGCTCGAATCACGGGTACAAGCAGTTAGGGAATTTCCCACGCCTACCTCTTTCCGCAAGTTGCGCGAGTTTCTCGGGCTGATCAACTTCCATAGGCGCTTCATCCCATCCTGTGCACACATTCTACAACCGCTAACCGACTTGCTGCGCCGGGACGCCAAGAAAACGCCCGAGTTTTACTGGTCAGCGGAGTACGAAAAAGCCTTCCAGGACGCCAAAACTCAGCTTGCCTCCGCAACACTTCTGATGCACCCGCTTTCCGACGCGCCAACGCGGCTTATGGTTGATGCTTCAACGACGGCAGTGGGAGCAGTGTTGCAACAATACGATGGCAAGGACTGGAAACCGATAGGTTTCTTTTCGAAACGTCTGAAACAGGCGGAAGTGAGCTACAGCACCTTTGCAAGAGAGATGCTGGCCACTTATTGCTCCATAAAGCATTTCCGTTTCTTCCTCGAAGATCGCACTTTTCACATTTTAACGGACCACAAGCCACTGACATATGTGTTCAAGAACAACAGTTCATCATATTCGGAAAGAGAACTGCGCCAACTTTCTTTCATTTCCGAAGTTTCTACGGACATCCGCTACATAGCGGGGATCGAAAATCAAGCAGCCGACGCACTTTCCCGTACCGACACCGTTTCAGCGTCCGTCGACTTTGAGAAATTAGCCGCCGCCCAACGGGACGACCCGGAGCTAACCGAGATGCGACAGAATCCACTGTCACTTGTGCTCGAAGAGATCCCGCTACCATACGCAACGACGGTGGTCACATGCGACACATCGAAGTCTCCAAGACCCTTCGTCCCCGTTCAGTCTCGGCGGGCAGTGTTTGACAGCCTTCACGACCTCAGCCACCCAGGAATCCGCGCGACGCAGCGGCTCGTCACAGACCGCTTTGTGTGGCCAGGCATTAACGCCGGCATCCGACGCTGGGCGATAACGTGCCAAAAATGTCAAGCAGTCAAGGTGACTCATCACACGCGCACAGCACTCCAAGCATTTCGGCCACCAGAGTGTCGTTTCGACCACGTTCACTTGGACTTGGTAGGACCCCTACCCCCCTTCCCAGGGTTACAGATATTTGCTCACATGTGTCGACCGCTACTCACGGTGGCCTGAGGCGACACCGATTCTGGACATCACAGCCGAGACCGTCGCACAGGTGTTTGTGGCCACATGGGTTTCACGCTATGGCTGCCCACTGCGCATAACGACCGACCGGGGACGACAATTCCAGAGCAACCTATTCTCTGCGCTGGCAAGGCTTCTGGGAACACGGCTTCAGTACACCACGGCTTACCACCCAGCGAGCAATGGGATGGTGGAGCGGCTGCACCGTCAACTGAAGGCATCTTTAATGGCCAAATTGGATAGAGAGCACTTGGTGGAAAAGCTCCCTCTCGTCCTGCTGGGCCTGCGTACCGCGATAAAAGACCTCGGATTCAGTGCGGCAGAAATGCTGTACGGCTCTACAATCCGACTACCGGGGGAGTTCTTCGGTGAGAAGCCAAGCCGTACGCCAACACCTTCATAACATATGGAAAGGCTACATTTCTGGTTGGAACACCGGCAATCCAAGGCGCCGCGCGTCAGCCGCAACGAAAAAGTGGTTTCCTTCCCAGACAGGAATGTGGCAACCCATGTGTTCGTGCGGCGGGACACAGTGAAGGCGCCTTTGACTCCTGCGTACGACGGACCTTTCCGTGTGCTGTCGCGGTCGCGCAAGACTGTGACCATTCGTGTGCGCGACAGAGAGGAAGTCGTTTCTCTCGACCGCGTGAAACCGGCTCATCTCATGGACTAATTCGCACTTTTGCTTGTTTTTTTTGCTCCGCGGTCTAGGGGGGGGGGGGGGGGCTTGTAGCGGAAGATGCCGGTGGCCGCGATTATTTTTAGTTGTGTGCGCGTACCAATTCAGATGCCGAGGCGCACGCCGCATACGCGGCCAACCTACCTCATGTTATCTCCGGCGTGCCGCGGGAGATAAGCAGCGACGCCCCTTTTGTGTTATCGCGTTTTTCGAAGCCTGTTTTTCGTGACAAATAAAGCAGTCTTGTCCCAAGCTTCAAGAAATGTAGGTGTTCTTTTCGCTCCTACTCGGGGCAAGTACGCAACAGAACTATCTATGGTGCCAACAAAGCATTCTAAACCCCGCTTTCGTTGTGTAAGCAGCCCTTTTAATTAAGTTTAAATTAACTATTTATGGTGCCAACGAAGCCTTCTAACGCCATAGCGTTAAACAGCTCGTTCCGCAAAAATTACGGCGTCGGTGTCGATGGATGTGAGCGAAAAATCATCATCCTGTCCGTTGCCGAAAAATATAGAGAGAATCTATTAAAATAAATAATAACTTCTGCTGGCGTGAGGTGTTCTGCCACATAGCATGCTATTGCTTGAAACTGCTGCGAAAAAAAAAACATTATGTGAATGTCACGTATTGGAAGGTCTCTTCTTAACACATGTAATATTGCGTGGCAGAAGCGTAGAATGTGAATTGCGCAACGTGTGGGTGCTTTAAAATCCCACACATTACAAAGTGTAATATGAGAGATTTCATTTATTCATGACCATCAGCAAAAGCACGAACAAAGCACGGAGCCTTACGGACGCGTAGGGGGCCCTTCGCTGAATTACAAGAGGAAGAGTTATGGCGTAATGGGCACTGGGCAACTGTACTTGCAGCAGGCATTCTAAGCTAGTATGAAACGGTAATGTTACACGCACAGATGTTCGTTTCTTTACGGCACTGTGAGGCACGCACCAAGAACTGAAGCAAGGTTAGCAACTGAGAGGAGGCATGCCCAGGGGGGCCCGATTATGCTATCGCGTTCGACTCTTGAAGGCGAAGCACAAGTGCGCCAATAGAAAAGTACGTCAATTAAAAATACGCCAATAAAAAGTAAACCATTAAAAATACGTATGATGTTTACTTCGCACCGTAAAGAGAACTTCGTTTCGATAACGGTTACATGGGTTCTTAACATGAGTGCACACGTTACGTCACACCATAAGTTACCCTTGACGCTGGTGTAATCGACGTTCCTGGTAAACCGATCATGTGCACGCCACTACTACACTTACTAAACCCGCCAATCCAATTTGCTACGCTTGGGTGGAAGCGCAAAAAACACCATACACAACCACTCGCCGACTGCGTCGCATGAAAGCGATTCTCACAAAGTATGGGACCTGCCAAATTTTTTTGTTGATATATCGAAAATCAAGTTTTCTTGCAATATTGATGTTACTGCTGATGATGTATAGGCTAGTGCTTTCGGATCTCGTCCTCAATATTTATTCTGTATGTTTCGTACTAATATCTGAAACTTGAAACTTAAAAACAAGGCACTGATGAGATAAAGAACGCCTTTCGTGGCCGTTTGCCTTCTTCGCTTGATTTTAGGAAGCGTCCAATGAAGTTTGGAATGCAATACGAATTATTCGAGTTCTCAACACTATTGAACGTTAAGGAATGAATGATTCCATGCATCAACCATAAATTCTTTCGTTAAGTTTAATTTTTTTTTCTAACAGGTGCTCAACACAAAAGAACCCTACTGGGTTTATTACGAGACATACCCAGACTCATTTGAAATATCTGTTGGTGACATTCGTATGGATGTTGACACCATCTGCATAAAAAAATGTCATGACTGGATTGTCAGAGAAGGAATACAACTTTACGCAATATGACTACAGTCAATCATCAGAGTGAGTAGTATATTTATAACTACAAAGTAGTGATGCAAAGTATTTTTTGATGGTGACGTGGTTTCAGCGACTATTGTTGTACTCGATGATAGAGGACTGAAATCCGTATGGTCGGGGGGAGGTATACTAATTGAGACCCTGCACAGAGATCCAGACACACACGAAAACGATTTCTAAACAAATATATTAATATTCAGGCTGCATGATGTAGTCCTGCTCACAAAAAATAGGCACTGCTGTCGATATTTTCATGTGCGTATGTTTGTAATAGTGTGTGTGTGTGTAAATGCACGTGTGTATGTGCACATGCCAAATAAAAAAAATTTTCGAGGGCGTTTGACAACGCCAACGTCACCCTATGCCCTCCTGGCTACCTCTGTGGCCTGCATGGGCGAGTAATATGATACTATGAGCTTGTTGAGTCAACGGAGTGCATATCCTAAACAGATAGCTAACTTTGAAGCCACAATGCAAATTTGAGCGAGTTTTTCGTCAGTCACTTTAAGGCGGAAGCCTTAAATGCCTCATTTTATTTTTGTCAATAACAGTCACTAATTGTGCTATAACAAGCTTTTTCTCCGCCTTCCTGTGCGTGAGCTTTTATTTCATAATTTCTTGAAGATTGTTCACGCAGCTGTAGGACAGTCCAAGGGTGGTACAACCACTTTCAGGCAGTCTAATCTGCCTTAGCTGTACATTCACTTGGCATGCAACAAGTTGAAACAAAACTAGCGGTTGTTCCGTGTACGAATACAACCGATGAGCGAAGCTACTTAGAAATGGGACGCACGGGGCGTTCAGCGAGCGCGGCGTTTCATTATCCAGGCAATGGACCAACCACTAGGCGGACGACAGCGCCGACAGGGTGAAGGTTTCGCGCGTTCGCCGGTCTGAGGGGAGAGGGCAGAGTCGAAGTAAGAGCGAGAGGAAGACTAATCTGCCTCCGTTTCGCATGCGTTCGTATTCTCGCGCTTTGCGCGTCGTGCAGACGCCATCCGCCTTCCAGCGCTCATAAAGCTCATTTATCCTCCCGTATGAGGGGGAGACGCCACAGCTGGCACCGTGCCAGGGAACATTAACGGCGACGGCGACGGCGGGGTGCCGGTCAAAGGAGCTTCGCTCCTAATAAAATGAGATCAAACGAAAGGAAATGCGACAACTGACCGTCGCCGTCAGCGGCGTCCCACACCGGCGGCGTCAACAACACGGACGCAAAAAACCATTACATGACGCCATGATTTCACGTCATGATAACGGCGCATATTACGCATTGCCACAATTTGTGTCGCCATCGTGACATCACGTAACGTGGTGTCACGTGATGCCATTGCATCACGTCGTCACTGGATCAAATTAGGGCCGATCATGGAGGCAACTCAAAACAAGGTGACGTGCCGAATGTTATAATGCCTCCAATCCTTGAAGCAGTGCAAAGCCACGTTAGGTTCAGAAGCCTTCAGAGGGGGGGCGGGACAGTTCTATACATCGAACGAAAAGAAAAAAGAAGCCAATGAAGATAAGAAAGCTTGCAATGCCTCAGATCGTGGAGAAATGACGAAATCACGTGAAGTGCAAAAAGTTTTCGGAAGGGGGTGGTGGAGAGTCAATACATCGACTGAGAAAAGAAAGAAGATGGATTTCACCTTTTTGTCATCTTAGGCGATTACATAAAGAACCCTGTGAATTTTTCACAAAAAACAGCGTCAGACAAAATAAAATTGGGGGATCCTTAATCTTCGCCTTTAAGAGTTGAACGCTACAGCGATATCCTGCTCCGAGTGCCTAGTTCAACCTCTTAGTGCACTGCATATATATGCTTAATTGGTGTATTCATGTGGGAAGTTGTAAAGGAGTACGTCTACTTAGGACAGGTAGTAACCGCGGAGCCGAACCATGAGAGTGAAATAACTAGAAGAATAAGGATGGGATGGGGCTCATTCGGCAAGCATTATCAAATCATGAATGGTAGTCTACCACTATCCCTCAAGAGGAAGGTATATAACAGCTGCATCTTACCGGTACTTACCTACGGAGCAGAAACCTGGACACTTACAAAGAGGGTTCAACTTAAACTGAGGACGACGCAGCGAGCGATGGAAAGGAAAATGATAGGTGTAACCTTAAGAGACAGGAAGAGAGCAGAGTGGGTCAGGGAACAAACGGGGGTGAAGGATATCATAGTTGAAATCAAGAAGAAGAAATGAATATGGGCCGGGCACGTAGCACGTCGGCAGGATAACCACTGGTCATTAAGGGTAACTGACTGGATTCCAAGAGATGGCAAACGCGTGAGGGGGGAGACAGACAATTAGGTGGGTAGATGAGATTAAGAAGTTTGCAGGTATAACGTGGCAGCAGAAAGCACAGGACCGGGTTGATTGGCGAAACATGGGAGAGGCCTTTGCCCTGCAGTGGGCGTAGACAGGCTGATGATGATGATGATGATATATATGCTTGCTATGCACCCACTATGTGTTTAAGGGAATACGAGCAGTAAGGTGTGTGCCGTTTGTAATGGGTGGCCGGCTTTAAACTAGGAAATCGTTATGATAGCCACATATTGTGACGCCCGAGGGCAATGCACGCTTGTAGCACGCAATATTCCTGGGATATTACATGCTATATTACGACGCCCATATAAAGGACGCTTACGTTTGCGAAGCATGAAATTTATTTTCACTGCATTTCCAAGCAGAGGAAGTTATTTTCACTGTGTTTCCAAGCGGAGTCGTGGCTGTGTCGTAGAACACCTACATGCCACGCAGACGGCCCGTGTTCGATCCTCACTCGGACCAGGAATTTCTTATTATTTATTTTATTTGCATCTTTCTCGATTTTTCGGTCACGGACAAGATGATGATTTTTCGCTCACAACCAACGACGCTGACGCCGACGCCGGAATTTCTGCGAAACGAGCTCTTTAAAGCTATAGCGTTAAAAGGCGTCATGTATGTTGACAACTCATGATATGTTACCGCATGCACATGTGATTGTTGTCTATGATAATGTGAGCGTTCTGCACTCGGCGGAACGGTATGTCGTGGGCTTCCATCTCGGCCGCGGCGGCCAAATTTAAGATGCAGGTTAAAGAACACCAAATGGTCATTATTTCCGCAACCCTTCGCCACGTCGTCTCTCATAATAATTTCGTGGTTTTAGGACGTAAAGCCCCTACAACAATGTTCTGGGAATGTTATCACAAGTTCACAAGAGAACTTGGAAGTAGTTTTCGTGTATAAATGTTACTTTTGCGATGAACTTTATGCTTATTGTAGCATTCGTTTTATGGTTTTTCTCTTCGTTTTGACCTAGTTGAAAGTTCCGCGTTGTTCTTAAGAAAACGTTGACATAATGCATTTCTTCGAGTCTATATAACTCGTGGTGGAGGGCTAACGGTCATTGTACCGCGTTTAGCAGCGTTTTTTTTTCACCATTGAAATCACCACCTAAAACAAATAGTATACCTGCATCTTGTTTAAACTACGCAAAGTGTCTTAAGTGTTTCCAATGCTTTATATTTAGGCGAACGCCTTTGATGCCTGATGGAACACGAAAAAGAAGCGCGGGAGGCTCCGCCGTCAATACTACGTGGTCCCAAAAATCATCATCATGTGATGCCGCCATGACGACTTCTGAAGTTTTTGAAATCTGTGACGTCGATGTGACATAACCTAACGTGACGTCACGCGATGGCGTTATCACAATGCATAACCGCTTAAAGAAACGGGTTGATCTCTGAGCCAGAGAAGCAATAACGATTTGTGGTGCAGTAGGCTGTGTTGGCTCCTATCCTGCAGGCAGCGCAAAACCACTTTAGTTGCGGAAAACATTCGGGAAGGAGGAGGGGCCAGAGACGTAATAATTGAATCGACTAAAACCAAAAAGAAATAAAAACGGAAGAAGATGGCTTTCAACTTCGAGTCACCCAAGGCAAATGTGTACGAGAGCATGTGACTTTTTTATTTTGCTGGGTTATATAGACTGGGAATTACCAATGGTACATACCCGCGTCCCACGCACCATGGTATGTGGGTATATGCTGCACATGACTGGTGGGAAAGATTTGATGACGCCCGGGGGCCGGGACAGACATGCCATGTTTTTAGGGACATGGCCTGTGTCATTCATGTTTGCCCTACGCGCATGACAACTTTTGTAATGCCAAGTCAAGAGGGGGGACTATGAGGTAAAATTACACCATCTCCCGCGAAAGGGAACCATGTGTAGATGCGAAGCAGCGGGCGCTAACGCTTACACTGGTGGCGGCGTTAACGCTGGCGCTCATCGCAGCGTTGCGCAGGAAAGAAACCTAGGGAGGCGCGAAGCACGCAGTGATGGACCTGTGTTTCCTACTGCAACATGCCAATCGCTGCTAATGGGCAATGAGAGACAGATGACTCCGACTGGACACAGACCAGCAGTCCGCTTTTAGTTAACGCGCACGCTGCGAATTTTTATTTTTCAACAACGCACATGAGAAATCTCCCACCAGCACTACCTTGCAGGTCAAAATCCAGTGCCATATTTACGGGTTGCCCAGTAAACGGTTGTGCAGCGCGAGCAGCCGGTTTTTTCAACCAAGAAACTCGCTAGCAGACGCTGTCGGCGTCGCGAGGCGAGAGAGGGGGGAGCGTAGGAGAGGAGAGAGAGTGAGGACGCGCATGCGCAGGGGTGGTGTGGACGCCGCGGGGAGGGATGCCTAGAGGAGAGAGGGGGGGAGCGTGGAGGGGTAGAGAGGGAGGGGGACGCGCATGCGCAGTGAGGGTGTGGTCGCCGCGGGGAGGGATGCGTGGAGGAGAGAGGAGGAGAGGATGTTTTTTTTATTTTCTTTTTTAAAGGGTTTGCGCATGCGCAGTAAGCGTGGTCATGCGGCACACCACCACCACCACCACAGGATTGAACTTCGCCATAAGATGCTTCACATCTAAAACTTGCATATATATATATATATATATATATATATATATATATATATATATATATATATATATATATACCGTAAAAGGAGGTTACTTTGGGACACGCGCTCGGTGTTCTGTACTTTAGATCTCGCGCCACGACCAGGCGCCGCCGAAAAACTATAAGCCACGCAACAAGCTCGCCTGACATGCCGTGCCACTTAGCAACAGCCGGCCAATGTTCCCACACTCCGGAGCCACTCTAGACGCTGACATGTTCAATGGTGTTTTAGCGTGCATTGTTGACGCGCCGTAAACTTTGTGCGCTCGACCCGTCCGTACGAGAAGAACAGCGAAAACAGGTATTTACTTGTGATTGTTAATATGTAGGCTAAAATAAACTGTAATATAAATTTAATGAAGTCACGTCTGTTGAAGTTTATAGAAAGGAAACTGAAATTTTGATACTTCGCGGGGTAACTTTGTGACACGCCAATTGTAACAAAGTTAGCCCACTCTGTTTTAGATGCGAAGCATCTTATGGCGGGAGCGTTGTCCGGCCCTCCCTCCCACGTCTGGTCACTTTCATGAAGTAGGGAAGCACCCACTATGCGAACCAGAACACTGTAGTACAATAAGGCCGTCAACCACCACCACAGTCACCAGAGTCATGGCCGAGGGCACAGAGTGGCTGCTTAGCAATGGCTAGGCAGGTGGTGGGTGCAGGCAAAGAATAACACGCACTACCGGTGGTGTCTGTCGCCCAGGTTGACTCCATTCCTTGATCCTGCTTGCATGTGGTTACGGGGGGCTTTGTCCGTCCCTTCTTCCCGCGTCCCGCACACCCACAGCGCATGCGCGTCCCCCCCTCTCTCTCCTCTAGGAATCATCTACTCTACAGAGCGGCACGCACGACAGGTGGTGCGACAGCTGCATACTCTGCTGGGGACGCCACGGTAGACCCGCGGTATGAAAATGACGGAGCGCGCGCGCGTCATTCTCTCTCCTGTGCAGCGCCGCAATGAGCGCCCGGGCCGCTGCCGCTAAATGGGAGTGGCGACGTGGCGATTCCGAACTTCGCCCCCCCCCCCCTGCTTCGCATCCACACATGGTTCCCTTTAGCGGGAGATGGAGAAGTTTTTTTAATTTAAATTATATGTTGTTTTGTTGAAAGGAGGAAGATGCTCAACGTCCCAGCGGGGAAAAGCATATCGGTTGCCGACGTAGAAGAAGCGAGCAAGACAGGAAAATTGACAACCGGAAAGAAGGGCAGCTCTTCCTCCGGTATCAGAGCTAGAAACCAAGGAAGAGGTCTTCTCTGGACGACAGCCCAGAAGAAAGCACTGACATAACGACATAAGCACTGATTCTACATAACGCAAATAAACTTTTGATAGGGTAACATTGCGCCAGCCCTTTTTTAGATGCGAAGCATCTTATGCTCGGGGCTCTGTCCGTCCCTCCCACGTCCGCCGTCCCGCGTCCCGCGTCCGGCCACTTTCATGAAGTAGGAAGCACCCATTATGCGAACCAGAACACTGTAGTAATATGAAGGCCGTCAACCACTACTACAGTCACCAGAGTCATGGCCGAGAGCACAGAGAGGCTGCTTAACAATGGCTAGGCAGGTGGTCTCTGTCGCCCAGGTTGACCGCATTCCTTGAGTTATGGCCGAGAGCACAGAGAGGCTGCTTAGCAATGGCTAGGCAGGTGGTGTCTGTCGCCCAGGTTTACCCCATTCCTTAATCTTGCTTGCATGTGTTTGGAGGGGGGCTTAGTGGGTCCCTCCTTCCCGCGTCCCACACCACCACCGCGCATGCGCATCCCCTCTCTCTCCTACGCTCACCCCCCTTCCTCTCCTCTAGGTATCTTCTACTCTACGGAGCGGCCCCCACGTCCGACAGTGCGTCCCCTTCCCATATGCTCTCCTACGCTCACCCCCCTTCCTCTCCTCTAGGAATCCTCTACTCTACGGAGCGGCGCTCGCGTGCCACATCCCCACAGCGCATCCGCGTCCTCTCCCCCCTCTCTCCTCTAGGAATCCTCTACTCTACGGAGCGGCTCCGGCGTCCCACAGCGCATGCGCGTCCTCTCTCCTCTTGGAATCCTCTACTCTACGGAGCGGCTCCCGCGTCCCGCACCCCCACAGCGCATGCACGTCCCCTCTCTCTCCTCTCCTACGGTCGCCCCCGTCCTTTCCTCTAGGAATCCTCTACGGAACGACAGGTGGTGTGACAACTGCATACTCCGCTGGGGGGCGCCACGGTAGTTCCGCGGTATGAAAATGACGGAGCGCGCGCGCCTCATTCTCTCTCCTGCGCAGCGCCGCGATGAGCGCCCGGACCACTGCCGTGAAATCAGCGGCGACGTTCCTCCCGCTCAAGCTAATTATCTCCCCGCTGCTTCGCACCCACACATGGTTCCCTTTGGCGGGAGATAGGGAAGTTTTTCCCAATCATATTCAGCCAAAGACAACGTTGTCACAAAGTTGCCCCACACGACGGGGCAACTTTGTGACAGCTTTTAACCTGAATATAGCCGTTTGTATTCAAATGCGGATTTGTAGCACATACTGTCGTGTGAGGGAATGTTTCAGTAACGTTATGCCACTACTCATTCTTTATGTTTATAATTGTTCAGCCATAGAATGAAAACGTACGAAATCTGTCACAAAGTAACCCCATGTTACGGTATATATATATATATATATATATATATATATATATATATATATATATATATATATATATATATATATATATATATATATATATATATATATATGGTCCTGCCGTCAAGGTATTCAACTAGGCCCCTAAGCCCTGGGCCCGCTCGCTGTCATTCCGTGAAGTCGTCGGCACATATTGTTCTTAAAAATCATCGTCCTCGGGTGTCTGGGCGACGGGGGCTCGAGAGAGGCAATCGGCGTCAGATTACTTTTGTCCGGACTTGTAAATGACACTAATTTCGAATTATTCAAGTCTCAAACTCGATCGTGAGGAACGACCTGAAGGATCCCTCGAGTTACCTAGCCAGCACAAGGCGTGGTAGTCGCTTACAACTTTGAAGGGCCTGCAGTAGAGGTAGGGGTAAAACATTGATTTATCACAGATAATGACAAGGCAGTCCTTTTGTGTTGTGGAATACTTCTATTCTGCCTACGATCTGATAACGAGCTAGCGTAACTGATAACCCTCTCATGTCCGCTGGTCTTCTGCGGAAGGACGGCGTCGAGTCCTATAGTACTTGCTTGCGTGTACATTTCCGTATCGGCGTATTCGTCCAAATGCGCAAGTATGAGAGGCGTCTGCAGCCGTCGTTTCTGTTCTTGGGTTGCTTCAACTTGCACTGTTTCCCACCTGAAATCGACTTCCGTTTTCGTGAGCTGCGTTAGTGGCTCGGAAATCCGTGAACAGCCTTTCACGAAGCGTCTCTAATAGGCGCACAAGCCTAGATATCGGCGTGCAGCCTTCTTTTCGGTGGGTTGCCGGAAAGCGGTGATAGCAGCTGCTTTCTGCGGGTCTCGGCACACTCCAGATTTACTAAAATTCCCCATCTCCCGCTGAAGGGAACCATGTGTGGATGCGAAGCAGCGGGGAGATAATTAGCTTGAGCGGGAGGAAAGTCGCCGCTCTCATTTCACGGCAGTGGTCCGGGCGCTCATCGCGGCGCTGCGCAGGAGAGAATGAGGCGCGCGCGCTCCGTCATTTTCATACCGCGGAACTACCGTGGCGCCCCCAGCGGAGTATGCAGTTGTCACACCACCTGTCGTTCCGTAGAGGATTCCTAGAGGAAAGGACGGGGGGCGCCCGTAGGAGAGGAGAGAGAGGGGGCGTGCATGCGCTGTGGAGGTGCGGGACGCGGGAGCCGCTCCTTAGAGTAGAGGATTCCAAGAGGAGAGAGGGGGAGAGGACGCGCATGCGCTCTGGGGATGTGGGACGCCGGAGCCGCTCCGTAGAGTAGAGCATTCCTAGAGGAGAGAGGGGGGAGAGGACGCGGGGGGCCGCTCCGTAGAGTAGACGATTCCTAGAGGAGAGAAAGGGGGGTGAGCGTAGGAGAGAGAGGGGGGACGGCACGCGCATGTGCCGTGGTGGTGTGGGACGCGGGACGGACTAAGCCCGCTCCAAACACATGCAAGCAAGATTAAGGAATGGGGTCAACCTGGGCGACAGACACCACCTGCCTAGCCACTGCTAAGCAGCCTCTCTGTGCTCTCGGCCATGACTCAAAGAATGGGGTCAACCTAGGCGACAGACACCACCTGCCTAGCCATTGCTAAGCAGCCTCTCTGTGTTCTTGGTCATGACTCTGATGACCGTGTTAGGGGTGACGGCCTTCATATTACTCCAGTGTTCTGGTTCGCATAAGGGGCGCTTCCCTACTTCATGAAAGTGGCCGGACTCGGGACGGGGGGACGGCGGACGCGGGAAGGACAGAGCCCCGAGCATAAGATGCTTCGCATCTAATAACGTGACCCAAAAATAGGAACTCCTCGTACGCGAAGCGGCACTTTTCTGGCTGCAGGGTGAGTCCGTAACCCTTGATTGCTCGAAGCACAGCTTCAAGGCGCTGGAAGTGTTCGTGGAAGTGTGAGGACAACACAACGACGTCGTCCAACTATACGAGGCAAGTCTCCCAGTTCTAGCCAGCCAGTAATGTATCCATGACGCGTTGCAACGTTGCAGGCGCTGAGCAAATACCAAAGGACGTGACCTTGAACACGAACAGTACCGTCTGGTGTTATGAATGCAGTCTTTTCTTGGTCTCTCTCATAGACATCGATTTGCCAATAGCCTGTGTTTTGCCGGGATTTTGTACAGGCGGCGATAATCGACGTAGAAGAGTAGGGTTTATTCCTTGCTATCCCTACAAGAACACCACGCAAGTGTGCAAAGTCTGTTACCACGTTGGTCATAGGTCCGACGTATGCCCTCAGCTTGACACTCGGGTGTGTCGAATTTGTGGCATGCGAGACCCTGTTCCCAGTCATGAATGCTCACCCAAGTGTGCAACCTGCGGAGAAGACCACCTTACGGGAGATCGCACCTGCAAGAAGAGGCTGAAACCTCTGCGCCACACACGCTACAACACTTCCAAAAAGCAAACATCCAACTCGCCACGAGGGCACGCTACGACAAAGACGAAGAAACATCTCCAATGGTTCAGCTCACACGCCGAAGACCTCGACATGGAATGGTCCCGCCTGCCCCCTACCTCCGATAGGCCCTGCTCCAGGGATCACTCAATATCAGGGTCCGCAACCAGATCCCGAAAGAAGTCGCGGTCCAGGTCTCGATCCAGGTCCCGGTCCAGGTCCCAGTCACGGTCCCGGTCAAGGTCCCAGTGGAGTCCCCAGAAGAGATGCCCTTCTAAACCACAATACCACGCATCCCACTCCTCCCAAAGCCGCAAGGCCAGGGCTCCAGGCCGACCCAGGTCGCCTCGTCCAGAGGAGGTAAGGCGAGCGGACATCGCGTCTCCCGCTGCTCCTATCACTAACAATCCAGAGTACCAACGAATTGTAGCCGAGAACAAGCTCCTTCGCGAGAGTCTGGCTGAGATTAAGGAAGAGTTAGCGTCCCTTAAAGCTCGCCACAGACAAACCCCACAAAAAGAACCCCACCACACGTTTAGCCACGTTTCGTGCCAAAATGAATTGTTTTCAGGGTCACCTGAATGTGTCCTCCCACAATTTATGCAGCAGCTTGAAAGCATGCAGGCTTTTCAGCAGCATATATATACCGAATTTCAAAGTCTTAAAGCTTATGTCGATGAATCTGTCTCTAAAGTTAAAAGTAACTTGAGAAAGCGCACGAATGATAGCCCGAGTTCGCCGGTAAGCCGGCGACCGAAACAGCCATCATGGCGAATCCAGCGCGTAATGTACGCACACAAGTAAACCATCTAGAGATCTGGCATTGGAACTGCCGCACTTTTCATAAGCGTGCGGCAGCTCTACTCGAGTTGATACAAACAACGCCAGTCAAACCAGATATTATTTGTCTGCAGGAAACAGGCGCCAAGCCAGTCACGCTACGGGGTTATTATACCTTATCCAATCCATACTCCCCCCAAAATCGCGACGCTGGTGGCTAAGGATATCTCATCGAATGTACATTACATAACAGGATGTTCAACTTCTTACCACATTATTGAGATTTACGCACGTAAGCGCAGCAAGGCCAGCACATGTGTACAGCTCACCCAAAGAAAACGGCACAGATTTCGAAGCTCTGGTTGCTGGGGCAGTCTCCCTTTTGCGCAGGCAGGATCGCCTCGTTTTTCTGGGTGATTTCAACGCGCCTCACACAAGCTGGGGATGCACGCGTGACTCTCCAAAAGGGACCCTCTTAGAAAAAGCTATAGAGGATCACGGGCTCCATCTCATCACACTCCCCACAGTACCTACGCGGTTGGGAAACAGTGTATGTGTAGACACTTCACCCGACTTAATCTTTACATTAAACTTATGTGACACCACCTGGACCAATATTGATGAAACTTTAGGCAGTGACCACTACATCATTAGTGTGTCCATAGCCTCTCCGAAGGTCCGTCGTATTACCGGCCAGGTGACGTTAACGGACTGGTCCAAATACAGAAAAATCCCACTACCACCCAACACCCTTGCGCATGCTAAAGCATGGGCAAGCCATTTGCGTGATGCGCATGGTTCTGTTTCGAAACGCATAGCCCTTACATCGGAAGCACCGGTTGTGGACCAGCATCTCCTTCATATGTGGGAAAACAGACGCAGCCTAATTAAGCGTTGGAAGCGCCAGCGCCTCAATCGGAAACTGCGTCTTAAAATAGCTGAAGTTTCGGAGCGCGCCAATGAATCTGCTCGTAAACTTGAGGCGGAAAGCTGGGTGCAGTTCTGTGACTCGATGAGGGATACCTTAAGCACGGCGAAGACATGGGCTATTTTGTGAAGCTTACTCGACCCTGGCAGCACCAAGTCTACGGCGTCCCGGACGATCCGGAGATTGGTGGGTGATTTCGCAGGCACGGAGGAACAGCTGTTGAAAATTCTCCATGCGAAATACGTAGGTGACGCCGGCGGTCCGCCATGCACGCTTGGGTACGAGGGCACGCGAAATGTAGCGCTGGATGAGCCTATCACAAGGGCTGAACTTTTTGCTGCGGCACAATCTGCGAAATCCAACACAGCCCCGGGACCTGATCGCGTTACTAAAGCCATGTTACAAAACCTTAGTGATGATTGCCTGGATGAACTAATCCGATATTTTAATGAGCATATTTGGGAGCCTGGGATCCTTCCGCCAGAATGGAAAGAGGCCTCAATCGTACTAATCCCCAAGCATGGGAAAACACCCACCTTACAGAATCTCCGTCCAATTTGTCTAACATCCTGCCTCGGCAAACTCTTCGAGAAAGTCACTCACACGCGCCTATCGCAGTATCTCGAAGACCAAGGTTTTTTCTCTACACACATGTATGGTTTCCGCCACAACCTCTCGACACAGGATGTTTTCCTCTGGCTTCGGGATGAAGTACTACGCGACATCCCATCGGGCACGGAACACATCTTGGTTGCTCTCGACCTAAAAAGCGCGTTCGATACTATGGGCCACAACCTCATCTTGCAAAAGCTCAGCTCCTCCAACTGTGGGCAACGGATGTACCGCTATATCCGGTCTTTCCTCACCGATCGGACTGCAACGATAGGCTTAGGAGACATTAGATCATCGGCTTTTCACATGCCCAATAGAGGTACGCCTCAAAGAGCCATATTATCTCCTTTACTATTTAATATTGGGATGGCCCGCCTGGCCCGACAGCTCGAGTCTATACCAGACTTGGGCTACGCCCTCTACGCTGATGATATAACCCTTTGGGCGACCCGAGGCTCTCTCGGCTACGAAGAAACTACTCTCCAAGAGGCAGCTCAGACAGTGCATCTCTTTGCGGAGAGCTGCGGTATGAGCTGCTCCCCGGAGACATCAGAATTCGTTCGGGTGCATGGTAGGGATTATCGAAGTAAACCACCCTTCGCACTGAAAGTAGGTGACCATCCGATACGAGAGGTAGCGCGAACACGTATACTTGGTCTCTGGGTACAGGAAAATAGGCACGCTGACCACACCCTCAAAACTATTCGCACTACTGTTAAACAAATCGCGCGCATGGTACACAGAGTGACGCATCATCGCAAAGGCTTTGGAGAGGCGGACACGCTTCGCATAATCCATGCCTTTGTAATCAATAGAATAACGTATGGTCTCCCTTACCAAGAACTCAGTAAGAGAGAGATTGAACAAGCGGATACCCTCATTCGTACTGCCTACAAAGCTGCCCTCGGCCTACCAACGGGAACATCCACAGAGCGGCTTCTTGCCTTGGGGATTTACAACACCTTCGAGGAGCTTAGGGCCGTGGTCCTCATCTCGCAGCGCGAAAGACTTAGCCTCTCACCCACGGGTCGAGAAATCTTACGTGGCTTAGGATATCCGGTACGGCCCCAATACAGTGATGAGGACCTAGTGCCCCTTTCCGCTCATATCCGTGCACAAATCCCTACCGCCCCTATACCGAAAAACATGAATCCCTTGTACCACTGCGCACGTCGCGACGCCAGAGCCAGGCAATTCACCAAACAGTTCGGAACGGACCCAGACACGCTACACAGCGCGGGTTTATTCACCTGTGCTTCAGCCAAGACGAGCTCGGCGAACACGGCGGAAGCCCTTGCGGTAGCACTCGCCATCAAAACCAAAGAAGTTATGAGGCAGCGTTCTTATATCCTCACGGACTCTCAAATAGCATGTCGTTATTTCATGAAAGGCCGGGTACCTGCGTGCGTCGCCCGCCTCTTAGGTGCAACACTCGAGCAGGAACATTGCATCATATTGCCACGCGCGGTTCTTTTACTGTATTCGGTTTCCGCCCACAAAGACTATCAGCAGTACTCGGCGCAGACAACGCCTTATTGTTCCAGAAGCTTCTCGCTTGTATTAGATCGTTCTGTTAAGATTGTACACAAGACGCTAACACTCAAGATTATTCCAGAGCGTGCGCGACGACTAGTGATAAGGCTAGAATGTTCGACACGTGAGTTATAAAAGCCGGCGCGTTCCAACGCTGTTTAGTTGATCGACGGCCGACGCTCTGTTCGCCGCTATCAGTGCAGTGTGTATTGCCGTAATCTGACTTTCTGTTTACCGGCCACAAGTACGGCCTAATAAACAGTTTCATTTTGGACCCACCGAGTTCTGCCTTCGTCGACGTCACGACCACGTGACATCTGGTGGAGGTGCTGCTTCGTTCATGATCCGGACGCCCCCACGGACCACTGACCCGGGCCCAAGCCACGAAGAAGCCGACGCCAAAGAACGCCCCGATCTTCGAATTAGCCGCAGGCAGAAGGGACTCCAGCCAGAGTACGGGTCACTTCCCGAAACCACCAGGCAGCCCAAGACCACGACATCGACCTCGACCGGAACGATGACCGCCCCAGCGGCCCCTACACCGATCCGGCTACATCAACCCAGGGAGCCACCCACCTTCCGGGCCTCATCACTCGAAGACCCGGAGAGCTGGCTCGAAAAGTTCGACCGCGTCGCCCTTTTCAATAACTGGACCGACGATGACAAGTTGCGCCACGTTTATTTCGCTCTGGAAGATTCCGCTCGGACATGGTTCGAGAACCGAGAAGCCACACTCACAACCTGGGACCTTTTTCGCGCCGCAATCCTGGACAGCTTCACAAACGTCGTCCGCAAAGAGAGAGCCGAAGCTCTGGTGGAAACACGAATGCAGCTGCCAAACGAAACCGTGGCGCTCTTCACGGAAGAGATGACGAGATTGTTCCGGCACGCCGACCCCGCCATGGCTGAGGAGAAGAAGCTCCGGTTCCTGTTGCGAGGTGTTAAGCAAGAGCTGTTTGCGGGAGTTGTCCGCAACCCGCCCAAGACTGTCGACGAATTCCTTACCGATGCCACGACAATCGAAAAAGCACTTGAGATGCGCACAAGACAGTACGACCGCCGCTCTTCAACAACGAACTACGCCGAAGCTGATGCTCTCAGCACCAACGACCTGCGCGAGACCATCCGAGCGATCGTGCGGGAGGAGCTGCGCAAGCTGTTACCCTCGCCGCAGCCCCAAGTGGATTCGATCGCCGACATTGTCCGCGAGGAAGTTCGGCAATCACTTTTTTATTCCCCAAAGCACCACAGCCACAGCCGGAACCGACGCCATACCGTCCACCTGCCGTTCAGCGCTACGCCCGAAGAAAGACCGACATTTGGCGGGGCCCTGACAACCGCCCGCTCTGCTACCACTGCGGGGAAGCCGGCCACACCTACCGCCGTTGCCAGTACTGACAGATGGGCCTACGCGGTTTCGCCGTCAACGCGCCCCGTCCACAGCGGGGTGAACGACCGCAAGACATCGCCGACTACCTCGCAGGACCTCAGTGGACGCCCCGACGACCTTCCCGCTCACCGTCGCCCGGCCGCTACATGTCACCGCACCGCCGGCAGTACACTGGCCCAAACCGGGGCCGGTCACCTAGCCCGTACCCGGGAAACTAAGGGCAGCAACCGATGGAGGTGCGGTTGCTGTTCGACGAAATGCCGAAGATCCTCCGCGGCCGCCGACGATGACAACGCGACGAGACCTGCGCAACACGACGCGAAGCAGATGAAGCCCTGCCGAGGAAACCTCGTGGACCGAAGAAAGCCTGACGACGCAGCATGGGAGCACCACACCATTTCGACGCAGCCGTGATCCGACGCCGCGACCCAACCGCAACGCACGACGACGAACCAGCGACCTTGACGTAATATTCGACGGCCACACCGTCACCGCTCTCGTCGACACTGGAGCCGACTATTCCGTCGTCAGCGGGTCTTTCGCGAAGAAGTTGAAGAAAGTAAAGACTGCTTGGCAAGGCCCTGAAATCAGGACCGCTGGGGGTCATCTAATAACGCCGGCCGGTGTCTGCACCGCAAGAGTCACCATCAATAACCGGACTTATCCCGCCAGCTTTCTAATTCTGCAGCACTGCTCCAGGGATGTGATACTGGGGATGGACTTCCTAAGTCGACACGGCGCCGTGATCGACCTGACGTCTGAGTCGATAACACTGACTTCAGAAAAAGCGTTGCCGCCCCACGCGTCGCCGGAGAATCATGCCTTGAATGTAATAGAAGAGCAGGTCACCGTTCCGCCTCTTTCCAGCGTCGTCATTTTCGTCGGCACCGAAATACCCGCTAACCTTGAAGGCGTCGTCGAGGGCGATCAGCACCTGCTTGTGAACCGTCAGATTTGCGTCGCAAGAGGCATCGCCGAGTTGCGCGACGGCAAAGCAAAGGTACTGCTGACAAACTTCAGCCACGAATATAGGCACCTCAACATTGGTACGACGGTCGCCTACATCGAGAAATTCGTGGACACCAGCAATGCTTTCGCCCTCTCCGATACTGCCGAACTTTCCTCGACGAATCGAGGTTCCGAAACAGATTTCGACGTCAACCCCAGCCTCCCAAAGCAGAAGCAAGACCAGCTCAGAAATCTGCTCCTGTAATTCAAGGACTCCTTCTCATCGTCGTCAAGAATTCGACAGACCCCAGTCGCCAAACATCGTATCATAAATGAAGAAAGTGCCCGACCAGTCCGTCAGAGCCCGTATCGAATTTCGACGCGAGAACGCGAAGCCGTAAAGAAGCAAGTCGATGAAATGCTACGCGACGACATAATCCAGCCGTCCAAGAGTCCCTGGGCGTCTCCCGTGGCGTTGGTGAAGAAGAAGGACGGGACGCTACGTTTCTGCGTCGACTATCGTCGCCTGAACAAGATCACGAAAAAGGACGTGTACCCGCTCCCACGTATAGAAGACGCCCTGGATCGACTCCACAACGCGAAGTACTCTTAGTCGATGGACCTGAAGACGGTCTATTGGCAAATCGAAGTCGACGAGAGAGACCGAGAAAAGACTGCCTTTATAACACCAGACGGCCTGTTCGAGTTTAAGGTAATGCCTTTTGGTCTTTGCTCGGCCCCCGCGACCTTCCAACGCGTTATGGATACTGTGCTGGCTGGCTTGAAGTGGCAGACTTGCCTTGTGTACTTGGACGACGTCGTTGTGTTTTCCTCGAACTTCGACGAACACCTGCGGCGCCTTGAAGCTGTACTTCAGGCAATCAAGACATCCGGACTCACTCTCAAGCCAGAGAAGTGCCGCTTCGCGTACGAAGAACTTTTGTTCTTGGGCCACGTGATAAACAAATCCGGAGTACGCCCCGACCCGCAAAAGACAACCGCCATCGCTGCTTTCCCGCCACCCACCGACAAGAAGGCCGTGCGTCGATTTCTCGGCTTGTGTGCCTATTACAGGCGGTTCGTTAAAAACTTCGCCCGCATCGCCGAGCCTCTCACTAACCTCACCAGGACCGACGTCGAGTTCAAGTGGGAAACGCCGCAGGAGGAAGCATTTCAAGAACTAAAACGACGCCTACAAACGCCTCCGTTACTTGCGCATTTCGACGAACACGCTGAAACAGAAGTCCACACCGACGCGAGCAGCGTGGGACTCGGCGCCGTCCTTGTGCAGAGGACGTACGGACTGGAAAGGGTTATCAGTTATGCTAGCCGGTCGCTATCAAAGGCAGAGGCCGACTACTCCACAACAGAAAAGGAGTACCTTGCCATCATCTGGGCTACATCAAAGTTTCGCCCCTACCTTTACGGCAGGCCCTTCAAAGTTGTGAGCGACCACCACGCCTTATGTTGGCTAGCTAGCTTGAAGGACCCTTCTGGTCGCCTCGCACGGTGGAGCCTGAGACTTCAAGAATTCGACATTACCGTCGTTTACAAGTCCGGAAGAAAGCACTCTGACGCCGACTGCCTGTCTCGTGCCCCCGTCGACCCACCGCCGCTGGAAGACCAGAATGATGACGGCTTCCTGGAAACCATAAGTGCCGACGACTTCGCCGAGCGACAGCGCGCCGATCCAGAACTCAAGGGCCTTATGGAATACCTCGAGGGCAAAGCCACCGTGGCTCCAAAGGTATTCAGACGAGGACTGGAGTCGTTTTTCATGAGCAACGGCGTTCTCCTAAAGAAAAACTTCTCGCCACTTCGGGCCGACTCCCTCCTCGTAGTACCTCCGGCATTACGAACAGAAGTTCTGCATGCTTAGCATGACGACCCGACGGCTGGACACCTTGCATTTTCCCGTACGCTGACAAGGATACAAGAAAAGTACTACTGGCCTCGCCTCACTGCCGACGTCACCCACTACGTGAGGACTTGCCGAGATTGTCAGCGACGGAAGACACCACCGACTAGGCCAGCCGGACTTCTGTAACCCATCGAGCCACCTCACCGGCCGTTCCAGCAAATCGGCATGGACTTCCTGGGGCCGTTCCCGACGTCGAATTCCGGAAACAAGTGGATCGTCGTAGCTACTGACTACCTCACCCGCTACGCCGAGACAAGGGCCCTGCCCAATGGCAGTGCCGCCGAGGTAGCAAAGTTCTTCGTCGAGAACATCGTACTGCGTCATGGCGCCCCAGAGGTCCTCATTATCGACAGAGGTACGGCCTTTACCGCGGACCTAACTCAGGCGATCCTAAGGTACAGCCAAACAAGTCACCGCCGGACCACCGCCTACCACCCACAGACCAACGGCCTGACCGAACGTCTAAATAAGACCATCGCCGACATGCTGGCCATGTACGTCGACGTCGAACACAAGACATGGGACGCCATCCTTCCGTACGTGACCTTCGCATACAAACACGGCCGTGCAAGAAACGACGCACATGACGCCATACAAGTTGGTGTACGGACGGAGCCCGGTAACGACGCTCGACGCCATGTTACCGAACGTCACCGATGAGGAAAACATCGATGTGACCGCCTACCCACAGCGCGCCGAAGAAGCACGACAGCTGGCCCGCCTGCGGATAAAGAATCAGCAGACGACTGACAGTCGGCGCTACAATCATCGACGACGGTTCGTGGAATACCAGCCCGGTGACCGCGTTTGGGTGTGGACGCCGATACGACGCCGTGGACTTAGCGAAAAACTTCTGCGACGATACTTCGGACCGTATAGGGTGCTTCGACGTCTCGGCACACTCGACCACGAGGTTGTCTCCGACGGCATTTCGCACTCTCAACGGCGCCGCGCGCGACCTGAAGTCGTCCATGTCGTGCGCCTCAAGCCGTTTTACGCGCGGTAGTGAACCTGAGGACTGTCCTTCTTTTTTTCTTTCATTGGACTTTCTTGCTTATTGAACTTTCTTGATTTATTGTCGTTATTTATTGTTGCATGTATTGTTACCATGTGTTCGGTTCTAAGCATCGGGACGATGCTTTTTCAGAGGGGGGGGCATTGCCACGCGCCGTTCTTTTACTGTATTCGGTTTCCGCCCACAAAGACTATCAGCAGTACTCGGCGCAGACAACGCCTTATTGTTCCAGAAGCTTCTCGCTTGTAGTAGATCGTTCTGTTAAGATTGTACGCAAGACGCTAACACTCAAGATTATTCCAGAGCGTGCGCGACGACTAGTGATAAGGCTAGAATGTTCGACACGTGAGTTATAAAAGCCGGCGCGTTCCAACGCTGTTTAGTTGATCGACGGCCGACGCTCTGTTTGCCGCTATCAGTGCAGTGTGTATTGCCGTAATCTGACTTTCTGTTTACCGGCCACAAGTACGGCCTAATAAACAGTTTCATTTTGGACCCACCGAGTTCTGCCTTCGTCGACGTCACGACCACGTGACAATATGGTGCCCCGGACATATAGCAGAAACGGGTAATGATAGAGCGGACAGTGCAGCTCGAGCTATTACTCACCGAGCGACTGTCCCTCGTCCAGATACCCGTCTGCTACTCCAGGCACCCCACACTCCTCGGGATATCCTAGAACACCAGCGTCGACAACGACGGCGATACTCCCCGCCCCATTCTCGGCTAAGTGTAAAAGAAGCGCATGAGTGGCGCCGCCTGCAGACAAATACATATCCGTACCTGCGCTTAAAACATGCCATCCACCCAACCGCATACGCCGGTTCTTGCCCGTGGTGTGGAGGACAGCCAACTCTTGCTCACATTGCGCGGGAATGTACATTACGGCCACCGAAAACTAACACGCCTCTGATTCCGGCGCACAAATTCAAGATGGAGCAGTGGGAGACCTTGCTCGCCAGCGAGGAACAGGACGCCCAAGTGGCGCTTCTGGACCAGGCGCGGCGGGCTGCTGAGGCCAGTGGAGCCCTGGACTAGGCGCCCCACCCACCTGTTTCTCAAACCTTTTTTTTCCCTCTTTAATCAACGTTTTTCTATCTATCTATCTTCCTTCGTCTTGTCTAACACCACGGGTGACGCCCACAGACTCTTCGATGGCTGGATCATGACGTCGCGTAGCGTTTCGTCGACTGGTTTCTGTTGGGGCTCGCGCTCTCGAAACACACGTCGAAATTCTGTACGGGGTCTGAAGGAGTGGTCTGGCAGTTTCGTTGGCTATGAAGCGTTGTTTTAATGTGATAGCGTTAAAGAGCTCGTTTCGCAGAAATTCCGGCGTCGGTGTCGGCGTCGTTGGTTATGAGCGAAAAATCATCATCTTGTCCGTGACCGAAAAATCGAGAAAGATGCAAATAAAATAAATAATAAGAATTTTCGGGACCGAGTGAGGATCGAACCCGGGTCGTCTGCGTGGCAAGCACGTGTTCTACCGCACAGCCATGCCTCTGCTTGGAAATACTGTGAAAATAACTTCATCTGCTTGGAAATGCAGTGAAAATAACTTTCACGCTTCGCAAACGCAAGCGTCCTTTCTATAGGCGCCGCAATATAACATGTAATATCCCAGGAATATTGCGTGGAACAAGTGTACATTGCCATTGTGCGTCAGAATATGTGACTATCATAACGATTTCATAGTTTAAAGCCAGCCACCCATTACAAACGGCACACACCTTACTGCGCGTATTCCCTTAACCCCAAGTAGTGGGTGCATAGCAAGTTCGAAAACATTTCCCACATTTGCCGCGCATAATTGCTCCTAGTTTCAAGCATGCTACCCATTACATAGTACGCACTAAGTGATTGAAGTACGCACTAGGGACGGGATATCGCTATCGCGTTCAACTCTTAAAGGCGAAGCTTAAGGGTCCCCCCAATTTTTTCTTTTTACGATGACTACGTTATTTTCCAATGAATACGTTCCTTTTGGGCGCCTATTGCTGCATCGTTGAAGTTCATCGTGGGACATAATTTGAACTATCGGGGCTCTGGAGAGTGCATCTGCGTCGACGTTGCTTATGCCCTTTTGATGTTTGATTTTTACTCATACATCGATAGTTTCAACGACCACCGGAAGAGACGACCTTGAAGATTCTTAATATTCTTCAGCCACTGTTGTGCAGAGTGATCCTTTACAACAGTGAATGGCTTTCCATGAAGGTAGCAATGCCATTTGTCAATAGCTTCTATAATAGCAAGGCATTCTCTCTCTTTAATAGCATAATTGACCTCGTGCTTAAGTAGTTTGCGGGAGTAATAGGCAACGGGATGTTCCTTGCCTTTGTCGTCAGGTTGCTTCAGCACTGCACCAATGCCTTCGCCAGATGTATCACAGTACGCAGTACATGGTCTCGAAGTGTCGTTTATGCGAAGCACCGGTTCTTCAGCTGTGCGCTCCTTCAGTTCCCGAAAAGGTTGCTCGCATTGATCTGTCCACGTCCACTTGCTTCCTTTGTGGAGTAGTTTCGTGAGTGGGAGAGGGATGTAGCTGAAATGAGGGATGTACTGACGGTAAGTGTTTACAGTGTCCAGGAAACGCTGGAGGTCTTTCTCTCATTTAATTGTCGGAAATTTGAGTATTGCAGCCACGTTACTTTGCTTAGGTGTCACTATTCCTTGCAAAATTTTGTGGCCCAAGTATTCAATGCTGGATCAAGCACATTGGTACTTTTTCCGTTTCAGTTTTACGTTCTCGTCTTTAAGAGCTTTTAACAGTGCCTCGAGGTGTCGTATATGATCGTCAAATGTCTCTGAGTATACGACCACATCGTCAAAGTAATCGCTAAAATTAGTGAGCTGATGTTTGGCTCTTATTGATTTCATGGCTCTTTCAAAATGTAGCCGGAGCGTTCTTTAACCCGAATGCCATTACCAACCACTCATGGTGGCCATTAGTCGTGACAAACGCAGTCTTTTGAACGTGGTCGGGATGCATTCGGACATGCCAGTATCCCGACGTTACATCTCGCGTAGTGAAAAAGTTCGCCTTTCACAAGTGGTCCAGAATGTCATCTATACGTGGAATTGGTTGATAGTCGGGTACCGTTATGGCGTTGAGCTTGCAATAGTCAATAGATAGACGATTACGTACTTTGCCTTTCATTTCCGCTAAGATGACCGGTGTGTCATAGGGCAACAACGAAGGCCTCACAACACTTTGCTTGATGAGGGCGTCAACTTGTTTGATAATTTTCGCTTTGTCGGCCTGTGAACATCTGTATGGTGTTCGATGAATAGGGGCAGCATTGGTAAGTGCAGTCCTATGTTGCTCAGTAGCGATGCATCCAATATCTGTCAGGGATTTCGAGGAGATCTCGTGATACTTATTTAAAACAGAGTCGAGCACTGCTGATTCATGTTCTGGCAAGTATTCTGAATTCAGGGTCCTCATCAGCGGTGCTTTAGTGGTTTTCTTTTCATTGTGATTTGACAGGTTCAGATATTCACGTCCTTGTGTTACTGACTGTCTTTCCAAATTTACAGAAAGATTGAAGTACGAAGCGCTGTTTAGGCCAAGAATTATTTGTGTTCTCATGCCTCGCAGAACGTGTACATAAACATTCCTTGTGACATTGCCAATTTGCAATTGAATGTTTACGCGACCCAAAGTTCGAGTGCTGAAGTAACTTGCTGCACCATGATGCTGGAGTCTCTCATCAACTGAAGCTTGATCCGTTTGTACACATCTTCACTGATACAAGTAACTGTTGCTCCTGTATCAAGAATTGCATTTACTGGCCTTGCGTTGATGAGAGCATCGAACTGTATTAATGAAACTCTGGGTTGCTCTCCTCGTTTCCCGGTCTAGTCTCAATAGCGGACGCGCTGCCGCGGCGCGGACATTCGCTGTGCCAATGAAGCTGTCGTGGGAAACCAGCAGTTGAGCAATATCTACATTCATTTTGTGGGACATGCGGTCGAGAAGTCAATGTTAGCTGCTGCAGTCTGCTGAAGAGACGTGGAGCTCTTCATGTAGTACTAGGAGTACGAGTAACGGAAATTCCTCTCACCCGTCTTAAAGATGTCTCGACCCGTTGGGCAGCGGCGAGCCACTCTGATGACGAGTTGAAAGACAGTCCGGCGAACGCCAGTTCCACATCAGGAGGAACACCGTCAGTCAGTCAAGAAATGATGTGGCACTCTTTAAGGTCGGTCAACGAGTCCAGTCGTTTTTTCTCGTCGTAGTAATCCTTGATGGTCTGCCCTCCTTTTAGCCGGTAGTGGATGAAGAGACGAAAAGCATCTCCGTCAATCGTAGCAAAGCGATTTCGCATGTCGCGCTTTATGTCGTCCCGTGTCTCGTCGTTTCCGAAAATCTCTGTCAGGTACCACTTGAACGCTTCCCCTTCGATGTATTCGCTGAAGTGACTGACCCGATCGCGGTGTGTTTATGATATCTCGGTCGCCTTCGTGTCGAAAAGCAGTAGCCACTTGTCGACAGGGACGTCTTCTGGTGTTCCCTTGTACTTCGGTATGTTGAGCGGAGCCTTTGGCCTAGCCGTGGAAGGTTGATGAGGTCGATCCTGTCAAATATATATATATATATATATATATATATATATATATAATGGAAACGTATGACAAGCATTCAGATAGTTATGCATGCAGGAGTACTGGAAAAAATACCTCGAATCATGGCTGAATTTCTGCAAATCATATAATGGAGCCCTAATCTACCAGTAGTACAAGTCCGTATTCGAGGCGAGCACAGTAGAGCAAAGCTTGCATTTTTTTCGCAAAGCGATTATTGTTCTACTTTGTGATTGAACGTAGGAATCAATTTTATTGAATCCATCAGTTTGATTTTCGAAAGAGAAAACTGCATGGCCATTGCGGAAGTGCGCAATTTGAAATCTTGCGCAAAACGAACAAACCATTTCCTCAATATCGGTGAACTCAGAGTCGGCAACGTCATTTTCATACTTTTTGGATACGCAATTACTTTGAAAATACATCCGCGCTATTTTTAGAGCGCAGCTACTTGGCGACCCTTCCTGCGTTCAACGGCGGCGTAACCGATAGCGCGAACGAGGACGAAAGAGAGTGAGCGTGGAGTTTGTATAGGAGGAGGAGGAGGAAACTTTATTCAAAAAAAAATACAAAAAAATAATAAATAAATAAATAAATAAATGCAGGCATATTGGTCGGGCCCTCAGTCCAGGGCTCCGCTGGCACGAGCGGCTCGCTGGGCCTGGTCAAGCAGAGCTATTTGACTCTGCTTGTCCTCGTCAGCAAGCCATGCCTCCCACTGCCTGTGAAACATGTGTGGCTGCTTAGTGTGTGGGCTGCCAATGTGTGTGGGCCTCTGGGTGCACTCCCATGTTATGTGGCTGAGTCTTGGTGCGTCTGAACACCACGGACAGGTTTCTCTAAATCGTGCGGGATATATTCTACTTAGATGGTACAAATTGGGGAAACTGTTGGTTTGTATTCGTCTCCAATCCCTACTTTGTTGATTATCCAAGTCTTCATGTGGAAGGCCATATTCTCTTCGTTGCTCCCTTTGTTGGAGAAGGATGTCACGCGAATTAGAAAGGGGTTCAACGTCCTGGCCTGCCGTCGCTCGGTTGGTGAGGCCTCGAGCTATACGGTCTGCCATGACGTTCCCCCTCCAAACCTTCGTGAGTAGGACACCATATAATGTGATGATCTCCTCTTATGGGTTTATTTAAAAATTTATACGCTATTTTAGGTAGCGTTCCTCGGAGAAACATTCGGCATGCCGCCTGTGAATCAGAGAGCACTACCACTGATTCTCCCCCTGATTTCTGCGTTGGATATGGCTATGGCTATTGCCGTCGCCTCTGCCACTCGTGTAAAACACGTTTTTACCGACGCCGTTGTGGTGTGATTTTGTGCTGCAATTGCTACTACATGTGTCCCTCTGCTCGCTTTACTTACGTCTGTAAAGACGGCTTCTGGACTATTTTGGAATGCTTTTCGTAAGGAGTCTGCTCTTGCCTTCCTCGTTCCTGCGTGATACGTCAGATGCATATTTCTGGGAATAGGCGCCACAGTTAAATGTGTGCGTTTTTCCGCATCTATTGGCACCGTTTCTTCGTCACAATACAGCGGTCGCAATGTGTATCCCATCTTTTCCAGTATTCTTCTCCCATTATAGCTTAAATTGAGCCTTTCCTTTTGAGATAAGAGCACTGCATTCGCATACTCCTCAAAGGTATTGTATATGCCCAATTTCTCTACTCTCTTGGTTCTGGCGTTTTCCGGAATCCCCAATGCTACTTTGAATGCTTTCCTTATGATTGTGTTTATTTGTTTTGTCTCCTGGTTTGTCATTGTCTGGTAGGGCAGCGCGTACGTAACTCTGCTGATAAAGAATGCATGAACGAGTGCAATGGTTTCTTTCTCTTCTAGCCCCGCTTTGCTATTTGCTATCCGCCTGATCATCCGGGCCACATTCGCCGTGGTTCCCCGCAGCCTTTGCAGTGTGTGTGTCGTTCCCGAATTTTCTTGCATCCACATTCCAAGTACGCGTATTACGTCTGCCTCCATGATTTGTCGCCCATCCAGCAATACTTCTATCGGTATTAAGTCATTTTTCTTTGCGTACCTCGCCCTAATTCTAACCATTTCAGTCTTCTCCGGCGAGCATTGCATCCCTGCTGCGCTCACGAAAGCTTGTATTTTATCTACTGCCTCCTGGAGAGCGTTTTCTTTGTCCGCATAAGACCCACCCCTTTGTCCATAGGAGTTTGTATATATATGACGAGCTACTGGCCTCTAACCTGGCTTTCTTTTTCCATCAGCAGGCCCCTCGGTCGGAGCTCGTGTGCATGCAGGGCTGCTACGTCCTGTGCGGCTGGCTTCGCTTGTCGTAAAAAGACTGTTACCGTTTCGCTTGGCTGGCGAGGTCTGCAATGCATCGAGTGGTGTGCGTAGCACTCGAGCGCTGTAGTTTCGCTTGATTGAAGAGATCTGCAGTGCACGTAGCGGTGTGCGTAGCGCTCGAGCACTGGCTCTTTCGGTGCCAATATGTAACGAATTGCTACAATGCGGATAGACAAAACTTTCAACACAGGTGGCGTTGCCCCAGCATGAAGCTGCGCTGACGATTCGCATTAGAGAGTAGCGTACTCATCGGTGAGTTTCAGAGGACGCAAAGGCATCGATGGACTGCAGAAATGTTGCCTAAAGCGGTCGGAATCGAGCTTATAACATTTATATTTACAAGCGGATTAAACGTCCTCTTTTGTCGTCGCAGGCAAGAGTGCTGTTTTTGCGCAGTGAAAAGCACATTGTCAACCACACAATAGGCACAAACGTGTCTGTTGCCCAAGCAAAACTTTACACTGGTAATTGTGTCATCGTAAATTGTTCGCATTGCAAAGCGCCAAAAGAAGCTCCCGCCGGAGGCGCCGACGGGCACAACATTACAGTACATGACTTTCAGGGTGGTTGCATCAGCAATTTTAGGCAACCAAGATATCGAACATGTATACAATGAAATTGATGAAATTGATCATTTATTGACCTCCGTATTCCAAAACATTCCTTGACTTGACCTTGACTTGCCACCGCCTAAATACTTCGTGTTGGAAACGCGTTTGTACTGCATTAAAGACGGTGGGAAGTCAAGTTGAAGTAGTGAGCGTTAAAGAATACGGGGGTGAACGTACAGTTTTCCATCACAGTTTCGTTTTTAAGCAGCTGGTCTTGCTGAAGATGGTACGTCGCCAGCGTCTCCTTCAAGGTGGCTATCGCGATGCGAGCTCTACTTCTGGTGGTGGTCTTTCTTGCACACAACTTCTTTCTGGTTAGTGTATGCGGGAAACATAACGCACAACTGTTTTCGAGTCTCTCTGCGCGATGAATGTGGACCACCCAATGAACACAGGCTCATGCTCGCTTACAAGCCTCCCTGTGCGTTGTTGTTTAGAGGGGCAGGACAACGTGAAATAGACACAGGAAGACCGCAAAACTAGAAATAGCATAAAAGAAACGAAAACCCTTCACGGGATGGGCTTTCCTACTTAATAAGCAAACAGTATTGAACAGAATTGTTATTTCTTTTCTTTATATGTTTTTCTTTAGCCTACAAATGTTAGCGTTGCCTACAAAAGTTATCGTTCGCGAACTACACGCAGAAGCGCTCTGAAATAAGAGTGCTTCGGTTCAGTCGCCTTGACTGTGCTGCCAAAGAAAGGTATCGCCGCGTACCGTTCATTTACTCCATTCACTACAATACTAATAATAGTGAGCATGTCAGTTCAATGGATACTTTTTTGAAGCCTGTGTTAAGATCTTCGTAGTAAAGAGCGTACATTCTAAACAAGTTCCGTTAAATTCAGAAGAAAATACTGGATACCCGAGAACACCAGATAATACAATAAACAAAACTAATTACAGTTTTTGAAGCAGTATTATAAACTCTACTTTTGGTTAACATTTCAAAGGCCTAGTTTGAAAACTAGCATAAAGACGTTTTCGAGTTCCATCTCTCCTTAATACCGTTTTCCTTTATTTTAACGTCTGAGTATAGCTTTACGGAAACACTACTGGTTGTTTTGTTCTAAATGCATTTCTAGTACATTATACTGTGATATCCATTTCACAACCCGTAGATCAACTACCAACTATACTGGAAAGTTCATACCATCTAATGAAACTGCGAAGCAGAAACCGCCAGAGGCAATGATCGTTTATGATCAAGACGGTAAGAAATTTTCCCAATTTTTTTTTTTTAGATTCACAGAAACGTTGTCTTTATTGCCGTGAAGTCGCCTCTTGGTTCATGAAACGAGCACCGCAGAACACACATGATACCGCAAAACCTATTATATAACTTTGTTTTGAAAAAAGCGTCAAGGTGGTCTAGTGGTTATGGTGATCGACTGCTGACCCGAAGGTCGAGGGAGCGCATCGCGGCCGCGGCCGCCGCATTTTCGAGGGAGACGATAATGCTTGAGGACCGTGCACTTGGATTTAGGGGCACGTGAAAGAGCCCTAGGTGGTCAAGTTTTCCGCGTGTATTATAATGATATTGGGGTTTTCGCGCGTTCAACCACATCAATTATTATTATTATTATTATTACTATTATTATTATTATTGGTTTCGAAAAAGCCGAATGTATAAGTCGAATATTGGTCAACATAAGTACTCAAAACAAATGAAACTCATTCAAACTAACTTAAAAAATTCTTTTGTTAGAAATTTGTGGAGACTCAAAATGACCGAAATTCTACTCAGCCTCCGTACCATTGCACAGATCTACCGAATTTTTATTCACCCCGTTGCAATCGAACTCGAGTTCATAAAAATTTTAGTCGGCAGGAGTCAGTCTGTGAATCTAACCAAAATCTTCAGCCTAACTTAAGGTCCAACTAATAATAATTAATAATACGTGTGGTTGAACGTCCCAAAACCATGATATGATTATGAGAGACGCAGTAGTGGAGCGCTCCGGAAATTGAGACCACCTGGGGTTCTCTAACGTGCACCTAAATCTAAGTACACGGGCCTCAATCATTTGCGCATCCATCAAAAATGCAGCCTCCGCGGCCGGTATTCGATCCCGCGACCTTCGGGTCAGCAGTCGAGAGCCATAACCACTAGACCACCGAGGCGGGGCCCAAGCTCGAACTAATGGGTGGATCTGAGACTGATTCTAAATTTAAATGAGTTTGTCTACTTTTCGGGCTAGCGATTTTACGATTACTGTACAAATGGCCGTGAAGTTACCAGTATCTTCGTGGGGTTTGCTGTACTGCTTCCAAATAATAATCAATCAATCATTTATTTAACGTGCCCAGTAACAACCATAAGGTCTTTGTGCAGGCGCTCGCAGAATTAAAACAAAAAATAAATAAACAATAGAATGGAGACAGTCTTTCTTCAGAAAGAGGCAGCAAATAAAAAAGAGCGAAAACGCATAGACAATAAGAAATGAACGCAATGGGTGGAAGAATAAGAAGACAACACGAGATTGAAGGAATGGGGAGTGAAAGGTAATGTGGAATACACACAACTATGCGGAAGGCTTCCTGAAAGACGGAAAAGGGAAGAATTTATACATTGTGCAAAACTATGTTAAGACAGTGCATAGCTCGCATAAAAACAATGACTGCGGAAAGTGAAAAACATCAAGATCAAGAAAGTTAACATTATAGAGCCTTTGTATTCTGTGAACGGTAGAGCGTTGGAAGAAGCTGGCAGGTACATGAAACGGTCGATTCTCTGTGGTTAACTTACGCCGTATTCGAAAATTAATACAACTGAGAAGTAAAGAGCAGGATATAATACCATGAACTAGCTTGTAAAGAAATAACAGGTCAGCGCGATTTCGTCGGCAGTAAAGTGATGGTAATGATAATAATCCAGCAGTGTTAGGACAAGACCCAGAGTCATTTCCAGCAAAACGATGGTTGTAAATGCTTAGGAATTTTTTCTGGACACGCTCAGTGGCGTTACTCATGGATTTAGCAATGCCATTCCAGATCACAGATGCATACTCAAGTTGACGAAGACATATTGCGGTATACAATTTGTGGAAGGCTGTAGGAGAACTGAATTCTCGAGAGATTCTGCAAACACAGCCGAGAGAACGAAGACCCCGCATGGCAGCACGTTGAGTGTGGGCCCAAAAATTTAACGTGCCATGAAAAACAACACCAAGATCACTGATCTCGTAAACCTTACATAACGAAACGGTATTGACAGAGTATGGAAAAGACACGATAGATGTTTTGCGCGATATACTCATGAATTTGGTCTTTGAAGTATTCAGGGAAAGGTTATTATTGTTACACCGTTCGCAGAAAGAACACAAATCTTTAGCAGGACATACTGTCGGGCTAGTTGGCTGTGCATGATCACAGAAATAACGAGCGCTAAAAATGGCGAGCACACAAAGAGAAGACCAGACACGGGACAGGCGCTACTAACAACTGCTTATTGTCATCACACCCACCGAGTTAAAATAGACACATTCATCGTGTTGCGCATGCGTGACATTGCATTGCAAGCAGAGCAAAACAAAACAGCAAAAAGTACACAAAACGAACATACGATAGCACCTGTGGAATAACAAGGTGGAAATCACCTCTGCGCATGTCAATAGGTGCCCTGCTCTTTGTGTGCTCGTCATTTTTAGCGCTCGTTATTTCTGTGATCATGAACACAAATCTGACTGAAGCAAGCGAAAGTCATTAACTGAATGAATTTCCTTAAATATCTTGATGTCATCGGCGTACAAGAGAAAAGAAGAATAACGAATTGCAAAAGAAACATCATTAACGTAAATTAAAAATAAGAGTGGGCCTAATACCGACCCTTGAGGGACAACACTAGTCACTTTGTACAAGGAAGACGTTTGGCCATTTACGGCAACATAACATGATCTATTAAGCAGATAGCAATGCAGGAGATTCACAACAGACGAGTCAACATCAAAGTGTGCAAGTTTACTTAGCATCAGTGAGTGGCTGACTACGTCAAAAGCCTTGCTAAGGTCACAGTAGACTACGTCCACCTGTCCTCTCTGAGAAATAGGCGGGGAGATCTGCGTCATGAAACTGGCAAGATTTGTGGTGGTTGAGCGGCCAGCGAGAAACCCGTGTTGATTAGGAATCAATGAATTTTTCATGCTAGAATACAATATGTTGTGAAGAGCCAGCTCAAATATATTTGATGTGGCACACAGCAGAGAAATCGGGCGATAATTAGAAACATCAGTTTTGGTGCCCGACTTAAATACCGGAAAAACACGCGCAGTTTTCCACCTGCTGGAAAATGTGGAAGTTTTCAGACACTTATTAAATATTGTAGTAAGTACTGGGGAAAATATACTACCATAAGCCTTTAGAATGGCGGAGGGGATGCCATCTGGGCCACATGATAAGGACGGTTTCAAGCGCTCAATGCATGAACAGATGAGGTTTTCATCCAGCGACAAACCACTAGATGTGCTTACTGCAATGAGCTGTTGTCCGATCTCAGTGCTAGAGTCTGAGGCCTTATAAACGGATGAGAAATGCAAGGCAAAACAGTCAGCAATAGCGTGTATTTCAACACCGTTTGAGTCCAGTAGTCTGAAGGACTCCTCACTTTTACTAGACCGTTTGCGTACATACTTCCAAAACTCCGCCGGCCTGTCAGAAGCGTTTTTTTTTCTAATAATTCAATTTATGAACCGTGGTCCCGTTTATATAGGCGTTGAGAGAGAGAGTTCGAAAAAAGCTGAACTCTTTCTTCCACTCGCTGAATGGAGAACATTTGGCTTTCTTGTGCGCGCGATCTTTAGGCTTCAGTGCACTTATAAGTTCAGGGGAAAACCAGTGGGGGTATTTACGTTGCTTAGGTGTATATTGCCGAATAAAATCACGCATGCCGCTCAATACAAGCTCCGTAAACTGCCCAACTTGGTCATCAATATTTGGTTTGTCAGTAACCTGTGACCAATCAACGGTGGACAAGTAATGATAGAAGCCCGTGTAGTCACCTCTCATGAGAGCAAATCTTGAAGATTGGTTAATGTGACTGCTGTATCTTCTTGTTTCGGCGCACACAGATAATCTTACGTTAAGTGGTGGATGGAATTTGTCGGGACGAACAAGAGAGATGTCGGAGTGTGAAACTTCAACGGGTTGATCGTTTGAAAGACAGAGGTCTAAGACGTTGCCTTTGCAATTGACGACTGAGTTATGTTGCAATAGGGAATTAAAAACCAGAAAATCCAAGAGCAGACTGCACTTTTTCTGGATGAAATGATTATAATGAGAGAAGGAAAGCGTGCCCCACTCAATCCCGGGCGCATTGAAATCACCAAGAACAATAATTCTGTGCCCGCTATGAGAAGATATCACAAGTTCAATGGAAGACATGGCATCATGAAACGAGGCAGGGGAAATGCTGTGCGGTAAATAGAAACATCCAATCAACAATTTTTCCCGGCGCTCAACGCTTATTTCTAACCAGATCGATTCTTCGAAAGATTCCAGGTCTTTCCGTCTTACGGATTTCAGTGAATTGTCAGTGTCAATCAACACGCCACCACCTTTCTGTTTGGTTGCACTGAAATCTCGGTCACTGCGGGAGGTAGTAAAGGTTGGGGGGAAAAAAGTCAGATGAGGGAATTTCAGGGCCCAGCCAGGTTTCAGAAATAGCAATAATGGGAGAAGAAGACGAAAAAACATTAGAGAAAAACTCATTTGTGTTGGTACGCAGACCACGAACATTCTCGTAAAATATGTCTGGCTACGTTACACGGCACTTTCGACATTAGGCACTAGCTCAGACGGGTGAAGCATGTCATCGCGCAGCACTCCACGAAAGGGCTTGAAAAGGCATCCGAGAGGCCACATCGAAGGGCCATTCAAGCGTTGCAATGTTTCCTCGTCAGCCTCTATGAAGAATGAAGAATATGACTGAAATTCAGTTTTAAGGCGCCGGCAAGAGATGGGAGACAGATCTATTCAAGTAATATGTGTTTTGATGTCCGCAGCAGTGGTGTCCGCGCTCAGTTTGGTAACAAAAATGGCCTTTGGCCGTTGTGGCCATTCAGCTACAGATATAAGTGATGTTGTCAGAACTCCAAACGAGGCAGGTTTCTTGTTTCTTTCACCTTCAAGTGGAAGTAGAGCTGCAGAAGAGGCTGTCGCAGGTATCACGCTGCGTCGCTTGGACGTGTCTTCTTCAGCTGGCGGCGAATTCGACGGTGAAAGGGTAGTGAAGAGAGGTTGTCCAGAGTAAGCAGGCGGCTTGGAAATCACAGATCGGTCGGCGTTCTCAGGCTCTGGGACCACAGCTGACTTCACTGGCACGGCTGCCGTGCGGCTCGTCAGCACATCACGCAGGAAGCGGATCTCTCCCCGAAGGGAGGCGACGACGCGGGCTTGTTGTTCAACACCACGGGAATGATCCTTGCGGAGGCGCTCCTTCTCTTCGCGTAGTTGGGATACCTCGTCGCTGAGGAACGAGATTCCCTCCAACGCGTCGAGGAGGAGGCGGCGAAGACCGGCGAGATCGCCTTCCGGAGGGGAACACCAGGGAAGGGAACCGGTTTGAGAGCTACTATGCTAACCGCGGCAGGCCGCCGAGCCGCCTTCGCTAGGCTTACCATGAGCATGGCTTGGATCACATAAATTGCAGCAAAACGAGCGTGATCCAGACTTCAAAAGTTGCAGCTCTTCATCAGGCCAGGTTACACACTTCGCGTGCCCACGTTTAGAGCAACTTTCACAGCGGACAAACTGCTGCTTACCGAAAAACGGGCAGGAGCATAGCAAGCATGCGTCCCTGCTGGGAGCCATGGTGTGCCATTGTGAGCAATAATAATAATAATAATAATAATAATAATAATAATAATAATAATAATAATAATAATAATAATAATAATAATTGGATATGCAAATGAGTTCTGAGGAAATCCGCAAGGTGGCGGATGGTTTAAGAAAGGGAAAATAGACAACCACCCGCTTGCAGCACGAGACCTCAAGGAAATCCCTACGGATTCCTTAGAAAAAAAAATCACTGCCCAAGCACTACGTACAAATGGTTAACCAGCGAAGCTGGAATGTGCGGCCCCGGTGTTAAGCAGTGGGTTCAAATCGACGCTGCACTGAAGCCTTCCAGAATTATCGTTGCCAGGTTGTGGTCGAACCCGGCGAACGCGCTCCCCACAATCATCACGTCGACGCTCGTCCGCAACGCCGCTTCTTCGGCGCGCCTTTGCTGCAAGCGTTTGACCCTGCAAGCGTCGCACCCAAGCTCGCGCGCCCATGGCGCGCGAGCTTGGAACGACGCTCAGAATGGTACGACGCTCAGAATGACGTAACTGATAGCACAGCCAATGGAGACCACTCGTGACACAGATTCCAAGCGGTTTTTTGTTTCTCCTAGCCATATACAGCTTTCGCTGTAAAAAAGAAAGCTTATTTTTTGCGCCTTCGGATGCGTTTTCTGGCGCTTGCATATAAGCGGCTGTGGCGTACAGTGTTGCCGATGTGTGGACATGAAAGCCGCCAGAACTCACGCCAAAAGTAGCCAAAGTAGCCATGTCATTTGATGTTATCGCCAAATTTCTAGCCAAATAGAACAGAAGCGGTATTATCAACTGAGTATTTACTATAGAAGAATAAATAAAACGATTTTGAATACGTAAAACCGCAAGTTAAAAAGAGGCATGGCGCCAACTGGAAATTTTCGTCGCCAACGGGGTTCAAAAGTAGCCAATTTGGCGCAAAGTAGCCACCAACGGCAACCCGGGTGGCGTAGCTCTTTTCGTGGACCTCAATTTCCTTGATGCTGCTGTGGTCCTTAGCATTTCACAGACTGGGTGTGCTCATGATGATGGTATTCTGTCGCATGTTGATTCTGAGAAACCCGAACACTCTACACGCGCGACGTATGGGACTCACGGACTCGGTGGTTATTGTTTTTTAAGGGTCTTTTGTGCCGTACTTTGTCTATAAACCGTGGTGCCGAATATAGGTGTTTCCTCTACAAGAAACAATATGAAACACGCACTACCTGTGGAAGAGTTGGACATCGGGCAGATGTTTGCCCACAGCCCGACAGCAATAAATATCGTGGTTGTGGGATACTCGATCTAACTGACAACCACCAGTTTGGCCCAAAGTGCTACCTTTGCGGGAAAGGTGATCTTACAGGAGACAAGAAATGCAAAGAATGGTATAAGAACCCGTATCTTTTGAAGAAAATATGGTGGGAGAAACAAGAACGCCAAAGCGATGAGCAACAAGATATGAAAAACACCAGTACCACACAGACTTGGAGGGAACAGCACACAGCAGGAAATCCAGCCGAGGAAAATGGCAGTGTCACCCAGGACAAAGGACGGCGACGCAGAGATCGCTGCTGCTTTTTCCCGCGACTCGCCGAAGGGTAAAGAGAAAATACCCAACACGGACCCAGATCAACATCCAGATCAAGGTCCACACCTCAACACAGATCCAGGTCACGGGCCAGATCCAAGACAAGAACGAGGACGTCACCTCAGGGAGAGTTCCAAGAGGGTTCTGACGGCGGTCGGGGCAGGCGGACAAAGGTGAGCTGGGCGGGCAAGGTATCCGGGAATCCCTGCCGTCTGGGAGTTTGTCTGAGACAGTGGCAGAAGGGTCCACCTTAGGTCAAGAACTAAACCATATTAAGAAAATGCTAGAGCAACTCACCCGCGAGAACCTAAAACAGAGGGACGAAATTAAACAACTAAAGCATAAGAACGCTAAGCTCAGGCAAAATCGGCTGCGCGAGTCAACTAGCCCCATAGAATCGTCTAGTCGAACTTCAACTCCTGTGTCTGCAGAAGTGTCCGGAGCGCATGCAGCAAAACACACGAGCAGAGGAAATATCTCAAGTAGAAAATGAAGACATCTCAAAACCCTTAGAAAAGAAAGTCGAGTATATGGTCGGAGAACTAACCAAGGTAATGTAACAACACTTCGTGGGATTGCAGTTGCAGCTTGGAGAAATAAAACAGAGAATAGATAACATAGAAAATCGACTAACGGTGGTGGAGAACACGCAAACAGATTTGAGGTCTATAGGAGCAGGCCCGGCTAAAACTATTACTAAACCATACAACCGGCCGACTATGACTGAAGTAATCAAGGTCACAGGGGAAGGGCCAGTTCCCAATCATGACTCGACGTAATCAGTAAACGATTTGGCAGTGGAACTGTAATGGGTTTCACCGAAACGGGGGTAACTTGCAACAGTTCCTAAACGGGAAGGAGGCGCAGGACGTCATCGCCTCACAGGAAACTGGAGGAATGGCTAAATTGTAGAATAACAAATCTTATGGAACCCCTGGCGAAAAAAAACGTCCGTAACTACCCTCACGCGAAGAAATCTCACGGTGATAGAACATGATACAGAAATTTGCGACGTCGATCATGTGCTGGTTGAGTTAGGTTAGAGTTAAGAGTGGTGAAAGTCTATTTATATTAAACGTACATAGCAGCCCTAGACAAAAGACCAAATTTAGGTCACTTTTCAGGAAAACGATCAGCATTACAAACAACCGAGCACTCGTTATAGTAGGAGATTTCAATGCATCGCACGCCGCATGGGGTTATGACAAAGAAAACATCAAGGGTAGAAATCTCTGGATTGACGCCCAACAGGAGGGCCTTACGTTAGTAACCGACCCCCTCTTCCCAATTAGGATCGGAAACAGCGTATCCAAAGACACCTCTCCTGACCTTATATTTACTAAGAATATAATCGATGCTTATTGGCTCAACACAGAAGAAAATATGGGCAGCGCCCATTATATTATTGAGACCTCGTTTAAAGCGGGCCCACGTAAAAGAGGAGGCAAACCATAAATTACCTATGGTTGAATGGGGTAGTTTTAAAAAACTCAGAGAAAGAGAAGCAAGTGATGTCATCGAAGACTTAGATCAATGGCTGGGAAAACTTAAGCCAAATATTCAAATGGCAACTAAGACCATACCAAAGACAGAAGGACTGGAAAGCACAGACAGTAAGCTCCTACATATGTGGGAGGCAAAGAGCCTAGAAAAAGGTGGAAAACACAAAAACACAAGAAACGCCGAAGAAAAAGATAGCCACCCTCAGTAAAGACATTGAGAAGTACGCCGAGCAACTATGTAGGCAGCAATGGGAGGAGAAATGTGATACAATGGAAAAACAAATAAGTTTCTCCAAAACATGGAACCTGTTAAGATGTCTGATAGACTCGGAAGTGAGCAAGACAGCCCAACGATAAAACTTTAGTGCACTTATATATAAATACAAAGGTGCGCAAGAAGAACTGGTAGAAGAACACAAGCAGAGATATGTTGGGGATACAACCAAAGAGCAATTAAGTTCGTACAAAGGTAAAGAAAACGACTCCCTTGACCGACCCATAATAGAGGCCTGAGGAACGATCGGAACTTATGAAACTGAATACATCTGCCCCGGGTTCCGATGGAATCATGAATAAAATGCTCAGAAATTTAGATGACGAATCCATCAAAGCCCTCACCGATTATATGAACGAGTGTTGAGAAAAAGGTCAGATACCCAAGCAATGGAAAACATTAAAAATCATAATGATTCCCAAGCCAGGCAAGAAATTAAATCTTGATAACATTCGACCTATTTCCCTGACATCCTGTATAGGAAAGTTATTAGAGCATGTCATTCTCACTCGCCTGACGAATTATATGGAAGACAATGAGCTCTTTCCCCATACGATGGTGGGCTTCAGGGCAAAACTGTCCACACACGACATTATGCCTAAGATTAAACATCAAATAATCGATGCAGGTGTCACTACACAAGATACGAAGGTAATAGTCGGCTCAGATCTTAAGAAGGCCTTCGATAATACATCTCCTAAAGCTATACTTGCCAATCTTCATAAGTTAGGGGTAGAAAATATAGTCTACGATTATATAAAAGACTTCGTTACTGACCGGACCGCAAGAATAATACTAGGCGAGACAGCATCCCAACAGTTTATTCTGGGCAGCAAAGGAACGCCGCAAGGTTCCATCCTTTCCCCCTTTCTTTTTAACGTGGCCATGATAGGTCTCCCTACCAGACTGAAGGCAATTCCAGGACTCCATCATAGCATCTATGCGGATGATATTACTTATGGATAGCCGAAGGAAGTGACGGACACATAGAGGAAATTTTACAAACCGCAGTGAATATTGTCGAAGAATATGTCACCCGTGCGGGATTAGAATGCCTACCAGAAAAATCTGAACTGCTTTTCTGCAACCCGACATGTAGAGGTCGAAAAAGTACCACAGATAAGCCTAACATTAAAGTCTATGTTGGAAACAAGGAAATACCTACGGTCGAAAGCATCAGAATTCTAGGACTCCGAATCAGCTTGAATGGGCATAACGCAGAAGCGATCGGATCACTTGAAACTAGTGCGCCGCAAATTATGCGTCTACTGAAGTGATTTGCAAACCGGCACTATGGTATGAAGGAAAATAATATGATAAGACTGGTGCAGGCTTTTGTCATCAGTCGTAATATATATTTGATTTCACACCTCAGACTGCAAGTGACTGAAAGAGAAAAGATTAACAGAATCATTCGACGAGTTTTCAAACAGGCGATCGGTCTTTCGATAACTACCCCTAATCAGAAATTACTTGAATTAGGGCTTCACAACACGTCAGAAGAACTTATAGAAGCCCAGAGAATCGCACAGTATGAACGACTAACGCACAGTAAAATAGGCAGAAATATATTAGTGAACTGGGCATAAATTACACAAATCAATTTGGCACAAAAAAGGATGTACCTTATAAGATAAGAAAATGTTTAGTAATCATATCGATACCAAAGAACATGCACCCCGACTATCATCAGGCAAGGAGAGCAGAAAGAGCGAAAAATATCCATAACAACCTAAAGGATTTGCCGGAAACATCATACGTAGACGCGGCCAAATACAAAAGAAATGACAACATGACTATAGCAGTAGAGGACTACAAAGCGAATCATAAGGTCATCGGCTCGGTAAGAACGAGCTTTGCAGAAGAGGCGGAGGAAGCAGCTATTGCACTAGCCATAGCATCCACCTCGACTTCTTTAATCGACGGCTGTGAGGAACTTTGCACGAGGGCGAATATCGCACATAGCATTAAGAGTAATCGCTGAACACAAAGACCAGCGACCAATAGATATAGTCGGGGCACCGTCTCACTCCTCCTTACCCGGCAAGGAGTCTACACACCAGACAGCTCGAGGTCTCACAGACTGAGCCTCTCGATTGCCCTGGTCGAGCTGGGAGTATGATGAGAGATTTGAACGAATGCCCACTTGCCGAGAAATCACGCAGTATTATAGGTTAAGCAGGAGAATTTATCCTCCAGCGCACTCATCATTGAACAAAGGACAGGCGGTGGCATGGCGCCTACTTCAGACACATAAGTTCCCCTAATACGGTAACGATGCATTACTGCGCACCGGAACTTCATTCCGAGAAATGTAAATTCTGCAATAACAGGGCGGACTTGAGGCACCTGATATGGGCATGCCCGGCGGCCCCCATGAGAGGCGAATCCTCAGACGGGCGTGGATGGAAGACCGCGCTCCTCAGCTCAGACTCACAATTACAAGCCCGTTTAATACGGCAGGCCGAAGACGCCGCCAGGGCCCACGGGATCATGGCCGTCGTCTAGGTTGGGTCCCCCCATGGAGGAAGGAAAAACTCAGGAGAGGCCCTATCGTATTCCAATGCATTGCGAGAAGTGTGGCGGAAGTGACGTCAAATTTATGGGGCAAACAAACCGGTATGGGGCAAACAAAACAGCAGACGCCCCGCGGCGTGCTCTCCGCACTGGTTTGCTTCTGCGCGGATTTGTAGCCCCGGCGTAAACTTAGCGCGTATTGTGCAGTTTGAATGCAGTCAAATGTTTCGAGCACACGTTTATCAGGCTGTTCGTGCGCGGCAGGCCCGAGCGCTGCGTGCTGCAATTCTTCGTGGAGCGTTTTTGTGCAACAGCACAGAAAGTACCGGTACGTGCCGTAATCAAAAACATTGAGCCCCTGCATCATCGTATTCGAACTCACACGGCAGTGACTTACGCGTTCTGCTGGGCATAAGGCCTTTCTTTTCCTTTCTCGTACCCCGAATTGCTTAGCAGCTATTCGGCGCAACGCCTACCAAGTATTTGACGTAACTTCACGCCGTAAAGAGGACACCGCTGTATTGTATACGCGATTGTGCACGTAATGGTTGTAACTCCAGTGCGCACACAACTAGCACGCAGCGAGCGCACACCGCACAATACATACAGCACGCGTAGTCCGATAACAACAAATTTTTATTGCCCTTCCGCATGAACGACACAACCTCTGAAAACGCGATATGATGCCTTCGGCTCATGTTATGTACGGCGCGTCAGACGCCAAAAACAAAACTTCACGTGTGTTCTGAGTTAACACAGTGAGTAAGAACCAACAGAGCGTACAGCCGAGAGCTTCGCATGCAAATACAATGCAATAGTGATCAGCAATGAAGCGAACGTACGTGAAAAGTGACACCCCGTACTTTCCGCAGTGCACGCGATTTGCACCGAGCATACGCAACAGCTGGGCATTGCGTAGCATTCCTAAAAACACGCACAGAAGGAGCAACACATGAGAATCCACGGTGCCGCCGGCGCCGCTTCCTATCTGCAAGTTTCGCGACTCCCCCCGAGGCGCGCATGCGCTCGCTCACGACGCGGCGGAAATCGCGAAGTGTTTAGCTGCTCCTTCGCTAGGAGGCGATACGTGTGTTTGCGATGTGAAGGCTTCACGAATATGACGTCAGGGCCTCTCCTTAGTATTCCTTCCTCCATGGGTCCCCCCCTCCTCTGAAAGGGGGAGGGGATCTCTCTGCCAATTGAATAAAGTTTGTTCATTATCATTCTTTGTTGCCGAAAAATTCGTCCTGGTCCGGGGTTCGAACCCGGGAGCAAGGCCTTTCCGGGGCGGTCACTCTACTAATTCAGCTAACCAGGAAGCTAGCAACTGGCAGAGCATGGGCGAATTCATCGACAACTCGAAGTACACGGACACAAGTAATGCAAATGGGTTCTGCAGAAACCCGCAAGGTGGCGGAAGGGTGGGAAGGGTGGTGCCATCAGATTTAGAAGCTATACCAAGCCTGTCGTGAGTTTCTTCTGTATGCAAGGACACTCCCCACGAAGGGTAGGACACAGCAAACGTTTAGAATAAATCTTTATTCACTTCCAAAGTGTACCTAAATGCTCATTCTTCACCCATAGCTAGCGCGTCAAAACTGACGTACCTCTATAGGAAGGATAACGAAAGTTGTAGTGGTGTCACAGCAGTTCTGTAGTGACGTGAGTGCCCTCCGGACCTCCGTCACCTCCGCAGCGTCCGTACCGGCAAAGCATCGGTTACTAGCCATAGCAACTGTCGGCGCGTTTGTTTTGCTGGTGCTTGTGTGGCACGTGTGTGCGAGAGCAGAGAATACTTATCACCATGTGCATCATAGCCTTGTCCATTCACGTGACCAAGCCCACTACACTACTACGTCACCGCCCAACTCGCCGGTCAGAAACCGAAACTGAAAGTTGTCCACATAAATAGGGCGGCATTAAATTATTTTGCGAGACTACATGTCTAGCGAGGGACTGGAGAAAGACGTGAAGGCGGCCGACGTGCTGTCATCATCATCGCTATTGATCATCATCGTCATGTTACCGGCCACCGAGCCACGCCTCTCGCGCAGCTCATGAGAACTCGAGGCGCGAGCGAGAAGAGAACGAGCTCAGGCCTGGCGGAGTGGACGCCGGCAGCGGCCCCCACTCCGCTTATCCTCTAATTAAAGTGGCAAGATCGACACGGCCACGTTGGCCGCCTTCATGTCTTTCTCCAGTTCCGCGCTACACATTAATCTTTGTGCTTGTATCATGCTTCCGGGAGCTATAAGAAACGCTTGCAGCAAAGAACGCGCAAGCCATAAATTTGGTGGCACCACCCCTTTAACCCTGTATTGGATGGTGTCCCATATTTGGCACATACCAATTAAAATTTTTTATAGCGGGTGCAAAAGGACCAGTGGAGAATGTGACACAGAGTAATCCTTATAGTTACGTGCACTAAATATAAAAAAAGCGCTGCCATCCCAAGAGCAATATGAAATCTAGACATGAAATAGATTTCACAGTGCACGTGCAAGCTCTGATCACAAACAACAGTGACTGCTATATTTTTCTTGCAACGCTTTTCTCGTTGCAGAAGCAAGAAAAACATTATTTTGGCATATCTCGTGGCTTTGAAAATTCATGCTCATTAAGGCTCTTCTCAATTCCGTTTTCCACTACGGTATGTAGTCGGAAATCGGTATGTGCCATATTTGGCACAGTATGCACGTGAGTGATGAAATGTGCAATATGATGCCATCTAGGTTTTGTTGCACAATGCAAATACAAACAAAAAAGATAGCCTCTGAGATCATGCAGCACAGCTCTGTTTTGCCAGATTTCAGTTGTGGTGGTAAGTTTTGAGATGCTTCACGAAAGTCTCGAGTGCCAGCAATAGTACCTAGCAATATTTTGTTACATTATTGGCGTGGGTGCTCGAAAATATTATGCACCCACGGCGATATTTAGCTTTTACGATTTGTCGGCAACTGACGCTCACAACCACAAGTCAGTGGTTGGTAATTCGGGCAGGAATGTATAGCAAGGCGGCACCATGCGAAAAAAGCAAACGTGTAAGCGGCCATCTTGCACGTAGATGTCGGCAGTCAAATGCACTGACCAAAATGATCAATTATGCCTGAACACAGGAAGCAATTGCTTTGCTTTATTCCACAAATCACGCTAAAAAGACCGCAATCAGTGAGATTTTGTTTTTCAGCCATAGCAGCAATTTTGTTCTCCCACTTTGATAGTGTGCCATATTTGGCACAAACCTCTATGTTCATTAATACAGTCACAATATATCTGAAAATTTTTGTACATGTTCTTCTTGATGTAGTTAATGATAAAAAATGATCAAATAATTTTTCAAATGATTTTCTCATAATTCATGCAATAGAGGGTTAAGGTAGGGATTATAGACAACCAGCAGTTTGCAGCACGAAGCCACGAGGGAATCCATATGGATTCCTCTGAAAAAAAGCTTTGCCGCAAAATTTATCTGGTCCGGGGTTCGAACCCGCGACCAACGCCTTTGCGGTGTGGTCGCTCTACCAACTCAGCCAACCGGGAAGCTAGGAATTGACTGCGCTAGGGCGAATTCATCGACAACTCGAAGCACATGGACACAACCCCTGGTTCCCGGCGCACTCAGGAGTTGAGGGTAACGAACGGGTGGACCGTTGGGCTCCAGGCATGACAGGCTGAGTTGCAGATGACTTCGCCCTGAAGAAAACTTGGACACCTTCCGCGCCACGAGAAATCTTCGAATGTCAAACACTATGTGGGCTAACTAAGGCTCCCCCCTCATCCCTAATCTATACAGGAGATTCGCATGGGATTGGCGTCGGTTGCCAGCAAACACTTTCCCACATTTACACAGGCTACACAGCACGTACCCTCACAGATACGGCAACACATGTTCTTGGTGTTGAGCAACACCGACAGTGGAGCACATTACATATCAGTGCACGCAACGTCCGGAGGCTGCCATCTCGCCTGTGCTGAACAACACTCCCTTAAGGTGGTCGCTCGAGGCGCGGCTCGGGGGACTGGAAATGGGAAGCCATCTGGCGGAGTTTGACTAGGCCTGACGAGCCGTAGTAGCTAGTGGGGCCCTGGAAGAAGGGCACCACCCACCATAACCATACCAACCCCTGATGTGAATAAATGTTTCTTCTCTCTCTTCAACAGTTAGCGCTTTGGGACGCTACTGTGAAGGTGTCATGGTTCTTGAAGACGCGGGTGACCTCGTAGCATACGTTCAAATCGTGATAAAACCACCTGCTTTCTCAACATAATTCTCATACGAAACCCGATTAGTGACTTGAATCTGCTCGCTATTCATGGTCCGTGTGCGTCACCTCCTGTGAAGACATATTTGGAGCAACTGTAGTCAGCAAACGCAGTCAACTGCCTCCCGTGCTTAGGCAGCCTGCGCGTTTCAAAAAGTTTTCAGGCATTGTAGCGATTTTTCGGTAAAGACGAGCATATTATTCCGTAGTGCATTTAAGGATACAATTAAAAAGTATCTAAATGCGGCGTTCATACATTCCGGAGACGTCCTATGATACTTCGCGTAAGCAATTACTCCTGCCTATGTCAGTCTGCTTGCTACAAGAAGCCCTAATATCGAAGGCGCTCACACTCGCTGCACCTAGTGAGTGGTTAAAACACCCAGGTTTACCAATGCAGAAATGTTTCAGAACAGTTTAGAACTTCATTGAGGTTCGGGGGCTTTCAACAAGAAAATGGCTGTTGGATAAAGAAAAAAAATGAGCCAGTTGCGAGCCGTGAAACCGTCGGAAACCAAAGCTGTAAGCGAGTGACTGTTCTTCATCGGCTAGTGAGATGACGTGGTGTCCTAAAGCCACCGCTAGGTTTTAAATGCCCGCGCTTACAACTCGAAGGTCAAAGTGAGAGCACAGCACGTGCCGGCCAGGCAATGGCGTTACAGTGAGGCCTTCGTGTCATCTGATTTACCGCCGGCGCAGAAGCGATCCGGCTAAATGTGCGCTCCCTGTTATCTACATGACCCTAGTATGCGTCCAGGTTTCTTTCTTGGTTTTAACCATTACACATTTCTGAAATAAATGGGAATTGCTTTCCCATTTTTTTGTACAGAAAGTACCTGTAGGTTTATTATGTGAAAGCAGCTGAAACGACACGCTCAAAGAAAGAGGCACAATGAGCGGCTACACTCGCCACTGAAAGGTTTACTACAAGCTATAAAAAAATCCTGCCAGCTGGGCGTAGCCGACACTCATGAAACAGCGAAGCTGGTGGCTTACACAGAAGTCTTCGCTTCCCCAATCATTTTAGCTAGTGGAATGAAGTTGGATTTGAATGAAGCGGGGTTGACTCAAGTGGAATGCAGTTGGTTCAATGGTGGGATGAAATGCGAATGAAGCGGGAATCAAGTGGAATGAAGTGGGTGAATGAAGTGGGAGGAGTGGTGTGAGTTACAGTGGGCGTAGCGTTGCGTAGAAGTGTGCACGGGCCGCATTTTGGAACCCGAGCCCGGCTGAGTCCCGCTGGCTGCGTCGAAGGCCCACCCGAGCCCGACGCTAGAGGGCTGCGAGCCCTCCCGGCCCGGCCCGACGTAGAATAAGAAAAAACCCGAGCCCGGCCCGGTCCCTCCTAACAAAGTGAAACAGAAAAAAAACACCTGACAGTCACTATATGCAATGATTACAAGTCGTCGCGCAAAAATAACCTGTCAAATGATTCGGGCTTTAGTCAAGTTCGGCGCTCCCGCGTCACATATCCTGCCCAACTGAAGGTCCGTTCGCTACTCACACTTGTAGCCGGAATCGCCAATATGATATATCTTTTTCGCAAGCATATAGCAAGCATGGAATATTTAGACTGTGTGTTTTTCCAGAAGTTAAGTGCCTTATATGTAGGAGAGGCGATTATTCCGTGTTAAGATAATCACAAAGCTCATCTTGCTTCACTTCGCCCTCTCCCATTGCGTTTAATGTGGCTAAAGGAAAGAAGAAACCAGAAAGGGGGTGGCGGGCGGTCGCAGAGAAGATGCTACGCGGTGGAAAACAGTTCAGGCACAACGCCTATATTTTGGGCTTGATTCAGGCTTTACGTCGGGCACTGCGCGCCCGACAAAAATCACACCATCTCCCGCTAAAGGGAACCATGTGTAGATGTGAAGCAGCGGGCGCTAACGCTTACACTGGCGGCGGCGTTGACGCTGGCGCTCATCACGGCGTTGCACAGGAGAGAAAACTGGGGATGCGTAAAGCACGCAGCGATGGAGCGGTGTTTCCTACTGGAACATGCCAATCGCTGCTAATGTGCAATGAGAGACAGAAGACTCCGACTGGACACAGAGACTCGCAGTCCGCTTTTACTTAACGCGCACGCTGCGAATTTTTATTGTTCAACAACGCCCAGTAGAAATCTCCCACCAGAACCACCTTGGAGGTCAAGATCCATTGCCATGTATACGGGGTGGCCAGTGAACGGTTGTGCAGCGCGAGCAGTCGGTTTTTTCAACGAAGAAACTCGCCAGCAGACGCTGCCTGTGTCGGCGTCGCGAGGCGAGAGAGGGGGGGGAGCGTAGGAGAGGAGAGAGAGGGGGGGGGGCGCGCATGCGCAGTGGGAGTTCGGACGCTGCGGGCAGAGATGCCTAGAGAAGAGAGGGGGAGCGCAGGCGAGGAGAGAGAGTTGGGACGCGCATGCGCAGTGGGAGTGTGGACGCCGCGGGCAGGGATGCATAGAGGAAAGAGGGGGTAGCGTTGCAGGCGAGAGAGGAGGGGAGGCGCATGCGCAGTGAGGGTGTGGTTGCCGCGGGGAGGAATGCCTAGAGGAGAGAGAGGGAGAGAGGAGGTTTTTTATTTTTACTTTTTTTAAAGGTTCTGCCCATGCACAGTAAGAGTGGTCACGCCGCACACCACCACCACCGGATTAAGCTTCGCCGTAAGATGTTTCACATCTAAAAAACTTCCCCATCTCCCGCTAAAGAGAACCATGTGTGGATGCGAAGCAGCGGGGAGGTGATTAGCTTGAGCGGGAGAAACGTCGCCGCTCTCGTTTCGCCGCAGCGGCCGGGGCTCTCATCGCGGCGCTGCACAGGAGTTAGAATGAGGTGCGCTCCGTCATTTTTATACCGCGGAACTACCGTGGTACCCCCCAGCGGAGTATGCAGCTGTCACACCACCTGTCGATCGCCGCTCCGTAGAGGATTCCTAGAGGAGAGAACGGGGGAACCGTAGGAGAGGAGAGAGAGAGGGGACGCGCATGCGCTGTGGGGGGTGTGGGACGCGGGAGCCGCTCCGTAGAGTAAAGTATTCCAAGAGTAGAGAAAGGGGGGTGAGCGTAGGAGAGAGGGAGAGAGGATGCGCATGCGCTGTGGGGGCGTCGGACGCCACTCCGTACAATAGACGATTCCCAGAGAAGAGAAAGGCGGTGAGCGTAGGAGAGGAGAGATAGGGGGAGGGGACGCGCATCCGCTGTCGGGGTGTGGGACGGGGGGGCCGCTCCGTAGAGCAAAGGATTCCTAGAGTAGAGAAAGGGGGTGAGCTTAGGAGAGGAGAGAGAGAGGGGGGGAGGGGACGCGCATGAGCTGTGGGTGTGTAGGACGCGGGAGGCGGGCGCCGCTCCGTAGAGTAGAGTATTCCTAGAGGAGAGAAAGGGGGGGTGAGCTTAGGAGAGGAGAGAGAGAGAGGTGGAGGAGACTGGCATGTCCTGTGGTGGTGTGGGACACGGGAAGGAGGGACGGACGATGCTTCGCATCTAAAACAATCTCGCCCGAGCCCGGCCAAAGCCCGAGATGAGAAGACGTCGGCCCGCCCGAGACGGGCCCATGGGCCGGGCCGGGCTCGGGCTCTCGGCCAACCCGAAGCCCGTGCACACCTCTAGAGGTGAGTGGTGGCAGGGGTGAGTAGTGGCACTTACCCGCTTCCGACCTACGTGGACCCCCGGACATGAAAGCGTGGAATAAGAACAGCTCCTCTGTTAAAAGAAAATGAACTTAAACGAACTGCGCAATCGCCGTCACATAGAAAACTTGCCGATTTACAAAAAGGGAACAAAGGCTAATGTTGACTAAACAAACATAAAACCTTGCAAAGGCAGATAAATGTAACTCATATGAATTCCAACATATCTTAACAATACTTGAAACACCCAATAAACCAAGAAAATGTCTATCTGCTCCGCCTATAAAAAACAAAAAAACTAAAAAACTGATTTTGTTTCGTGATAACGCCACAGAGGAGAAGATAACACTACTAATGCAGCCCAATCGTTGAGCTCACCACTAGTTATATGCATTTAACTCAATTTTGAGTTAATACTTATATGAAGCTCCCCTAGCAAGTGTTCGTACTTTTGGGGGTTCGTTTGCTTCCCATAAATTTGTGCTGTGCAAGCGTCGATGTTTAGACCAGTGGCTATGACGCTTGTCATCGGAACGTGAGAGCATAGTGTACCTCGAAGCCAGCGCCGCCGCTTTCAGATTGAATACACGTTTTGACCCACACCACGCCATTCGCTCCTTCGCGCCAAGCCATGTTGGTAGGTTGCGATAAGTGTGTGCCCTACCGAAAGAACTATTGAAAGGTGATCAGGGTTTCCTACAACTCAAACAATTAATTTAGTTCTACCTCATGAGCCGAGCGTCCTCTGGCTTCTCGCTTGCGCTCGGCGTCCCGAACACAATTCGCATTTGCGTTAAAGTACATGTTTAAGTACATCTCTTTTTGTCATGACGGCTTGTGTTCTATTCCATCTAGACTATTATTTATCTTCACTCATAAATGGTAGTATATACTGACCCAAGTTTTGATTACTCACGTTTGCTACAACTAATGATGCTGTGTTATAGCATACAGGGCACAGCGCTTTGAAGCAGGTATATTTGATTTTCGCTATGACTCTCATATGCCAACTCGCTCTTATTACACTTAAAAATGACTCTACATGCTTTTCGCCACCACTTCTTGCGTGCGTACTTTAGCACCAGTAATAATTATAAAATTGATGCCATGGTAGCGAACTTCATGATTATTAGCCTCTTCCTTTCCGCCAATCTAAATACGATTACTAATGGCAGCGAACACGGAGTTTTCACTTGGTTCATTGAAAAGTCGACGTGCTTGGAGAACTTCTCCACTTATTGCGTTGAATGACTGCAAATTTTTCTATTGGAATATTTGAAACTGATCGGTAAGTCTGAAGTGAAACAAATCTCTCATTGGCAGCTTTCGCACAAGAAAGGACAAATGATGTGTACACGATGGTGTAATGCAGGTGGGAGTAAATATGCGGGAATTGACAATTTTTAACCGTATATAACGGGCATGATGCTCTGTAATTGAAACCTTTGCCACCTGCAGTGACTGTATCATTGAACAATCCATTGATTTATTCCACATAAAATAGTCTGATGAACTAAATCTTAACTTCGTCCTCTCCACTATGATTACGAAGTCAATATACTACAAATGTACTACATTTATACTAATATCGATTGGTACAGTTCAGGCGGAAAGTGAGGTTAATTGGTATCGCGAATAATAAGACATGGTACTAGCGAAATAAGAGACGGGGACGAGAAGAATATGGAAGTACGCTAGACATCAACTAAACTTTTATTAATCACAACATTGAAGTATATACAGAAACAAATTGGTGACCGCATGCGCGAAAGGGTGTCATTGAACTCAAAGATTCTAATGCCTGGCATATGAATTTCTACCCGCATAATGAAGCCCCTTATCAGAGAGTGCCAGCGAGGGAGTGCTAACACATGCGTCAGCTTCTTTTTTAATTACGAGCGCTTCATAAATTTCCCTCTGCACCTCCATTGCGAAGCTTCGCAGCACTGAGGCTTTTTTCCTAGTTCGGGCTACACGAACATTTCCTGCGATGGTCCGCAAGGTGTCCACCTGTGGCCAGCGCCTGCACAGCCGCTCGGTGCTCTCGCAACTTTACATTTTACACCGGCCAGTTTGGCCGACGAAGCAACGGCCGCAGGATAGCTGAATCTTGTATACCACTGCGGTTCTGCACTAGATTAAATGGGTGGCATGTCTCACTCTACATGCCCTGTTTTGGCTTTCCCCGTTTTGGTACAAAATTGGTACACTAACAGCCCGTTCTTTCGGAAAGTCGGATTTTGCGGGGTGTTCTCCGGTCCCCGCCATTATATATATTGTATAATAGAATCAGACTTTCGTAAATTCGGTCATAATTGGCCGCATCCTGTCTTATTCGGATGATCCCGGCAGTGCGCCGAGGGCGATGCTCTGCGAATATCTGGTGCACAAGAGCGAAAACGCAGTTTGTGCCGAACCGAAACAAGGCGGCCTATTCGGCACCGTCATCGCTATCATTCCGAAGCGCACGGTAACGACCGGAAAGCCAGTGCGCTTCACTGCGTATTTGCACTTCCCATCACGTTTGACACCTCGTTAGTGTTCGAAAAGGTGTTTCACACCTCCGCTGGTGTTCGAAAAGGCGTGGTCGCCATCCACAATCACGTTCTTGGAGATCAAAGCTTCGGCGGTTACGACAAATTTATTTCGTTTACCAGCGAAAAAAAAAGAACAAGTAGCATGTAGTGCGTGTAGTGGTGGTGGTGGCGGCGCTAGTATTAACGGCGAGTGCAGAGCAGGTTTCGGGCTAACTAAGACATGGGGGCTCTTGCGCCGCGTTGGCATTGTGGAAGTCGCTGGATGACGAAAATGGCGCCTTTTACGCTGTTCTTAAGCAAATTGAGTGCATCATTACGTATTCAACAAGGAAATGAATCTGTACCAGTAATTGAAACGTGTATATTGTTTTCCTGATACTTTCAAAAATTCGGAATTAGGTTCATTCGGTCATTTTTCATGAATTCGTGAAATCCGAATTAACTAGCTCTATTGCTCCGCTATACATATCAAGATGAAAATATTTATTATGTGCTGTAAAACATGACTGCATCTTTCTGAGTGTTTCTGTGAATATTAACTTTTCTATATGCTACTTTAAGAGAAATAAAATTCACAGTTAGCTTCGTAATCCAGAATATCGTTTTATGTTTTGAACAGCATCTTCCGCTGTGGCCATATAGTTTTTGTATATTCGTCAATATATTTGCAGATTCAAAAGAACGTTATAAAGTGATGACTCTCATCTACACGGATCCTGATAACCACACGTGCAACGTGTATACAATATACATGTTCCGGAACGAAATATCCGATGGTGAACTATTACCTTTACTTTCTTTTACCTTTTTCACATTAGCGAGCTTTAGTGTTTCGTACATAGCGTTCGTAACGGCTTTGCGTGCGTAAGAACAGTGGGCTTCGCATAGTGCTCATGAACAGAAGTTCCGTGCACGTCCTTCTTTCAAAATACGGCGCTGTTAAGTACGCGACGCCGTTACAGGTGCTACGTACACAGCACAAAACATCTTTTTTATCGCATTTCAGCCATTATCACAAACATTTCAGGGATAGGCAATTCTAGTGTCCTGAAAGTTTATCTTGTGACGTGGCATCACAGCCTCGTCAAACTTTTTAGTGGCATGTGCCACGAATTACAGTCTTTTTCCTTAAGCTGTGAATTTGTGTCTGCCACCGACTTCTGGTTTGTGGGAAATTCATGAAATATTTTTATACACAAAATAAATCATTAAAAATAAAAAAGTTTACAATTGCAATACTTCTGGTTCAAATTCAGAAATACATATGATGTCGTAGCTTGCGTTTACTAAGGGCAAAATAATTTTTGGTAATTAATAATGAGAAGTAGGACGGTTAGAAAATGATAACGAAAATTCATGGAACAGGAGTAGGTGGTTTCCTAGTGAGTACCTTAAAGCATCTCTGCCTACGAAGGCAGACGCGATTTAGAGCAGTTGAATTCGTTGCCGCCCCTGGCGAACCAGACTTCAACTACACCCGTGGACTATTCAGTCAGGTATGCCAGCGCGACAAACACAAAGTTAACCGAAGGGTATACACTTGGACACACCAACGCCTAGGCTTGAGTGCCACTACCCGATAATAAATTTAAGGATGGCGTTCGGCAAGAAGGACAGACAGATAGAAAGCTCTTTATTGAAAGCAGAACGTTGAGCCAGCGTATATTGTTCTACTTGTTATTCTGCAAGGAAATGGGAGGAGAGAAAAAGAGGCCCTGGAAGAGCGTGGCCGAAAATATATGATAGAAAAGAATAAAATGCACGCCATGTAACAGAATTCCTAGGCAATGAATGGACAGTCTCGACAGTTCATTTCCTTTCTTTGATGTCTCCCCTTATGTGCAACATAGTGCTTACTGCAAGGCGTGACATTTCCACTGTGGTTTTTTAGGAGCCTTCATTGTGTTCGCGCACCTTCACCGCATTTTGGAGGGATGAACGGGTTTAGATCGAGAAAAAAACCTTCTGTGAACGAGAGAGGCGGAGCGAAGTTTATTTAGAAAAAGGCAGTGTGGTCGGCCTTAGCGATACCATGTTCTAGCCTGCTGTTGCGCATGAGGGGAGGGTAACCGGGACAAAAAAAAATACAGCTTCGCACTTGTGGTGCCAAGCCAGAAGGAAGAGTGGAGCTGGGTGCACTTGTATATTTTTGAAACTAGGCGGTTTGGCGATGGTAGAAGATCACCTTGTACAATCTTGGTTGTTTCTGCCTTTTTTCCTTTTCTTCGTTATCTTCTTTCGATGCCTCTTTCCTCGGTCATGGTTCTCTATTTATTTCGCCAGAAAAGGGAATAAATTTCATTGTTGACAGTTAGCGCTTTGTTGTGTGTATACCTTTTCTTGTGTCCCGTCGTTCAGTTGCGCTATACAATCTAGTTAAAATTTTTTTTATTTCTCCTCTTTCTCTCTCTTTCTCGCTCTTCCTTGTATCGGTATATGTACCTGTTACTTTCGTGTTCTTTCTCTGTTTATTTCTTTCTGTGGCCCGATCTTTCTCTATGTATTTTTTTCGGCCCTATTTCTTTCTCTTTCTCCTTCCATCTTTCTTTTTCTTTCTCTTTCTTTCTTGCTCTGTGTTTATTCTATATCTTTCTTGTGTCTGTTTCTGTCTATCTTTCTTCTCTCTCTTTCTATCTCTTTCTCTGCCTGTCTTTCTATTTCTTTTTTGCCCTTTTACTGTTCCCCTCTGCTTCGTTCTTTCTTTTTCTTGCTCTTTCTGTGTTGCTCTCCGTTTTTCTATATCTTTTTTTGCGTTTGTCTGTGTCTATCTTTTTTTTTCTCTTTCTATCTCTTTCTGGGTCTGTCTTTCCAACTCCCTCTTTCTCTCTGCTTCTTTCTTGCTTTTTCTTTGCTTCTTTTATTCCTCGCCTTCTTTCTCTTTCGGTCTTGCTCTGTGTTTTTTATCTAATTTTCTTGTCTGATGCTTTCTTCTTGTTCCTATATTTTGTATGTCTTTCTCTGTCTTTTTATCTTTTGTGTTTTTATTCCCCTTATTTATCTCTAATTTTTTCGTCTTTCTTTCTATCACTTTCTTTTTTTCTGTGTATTTGCTATTTCTATCTCTTTCTTTCTCTCTTTCTCTCTTTGAGGTGTTTCAAGTGCTCCACATCGCCGAGCAGAGTTTTCTTTGAACACTCGCACCTTTTGTATTCGGTAGTGGGGAAAGACAAAGGAAGGAAGCTCTCAGCTTCCTTCGCAAATTATCGTTTTCCACATTGCGTGGACTCTTTCACAATTCATAGTGAAATATTGGCAGTGCAAACTAACGGGACAGAGAAAGAGGACACAAACAAGCGCTTGCTTGGGTCCTCTTTCTGTGTGCCGTTAGTTTGCGCTGCGAATATTTAACTATGAATCTATACCAACTAGCCCACCTTTCCACCTCTATTGAATATCACAATTTTTTTCTTGTATTCCGGCAGATAATTCATGCAGACAACTCACGGACAGTTGTCGAAGTAATGCGTAAGCGCTTGCTGCTGGTGTTTCGTCAACGTATCATGTTGTGTTAAAGGGAATAGTGCGCCATATTTTCCCCGAAGACGTTCAGGAACAAGCGCTTTTATCTCCGGTACATGACCTTCGTTGAGGCCTGCATGGTATGGTGTTGTCGAGCGGCCGTTGCAGGGGTCCATTACGCTTCGTTCCAGGGTTCGTGAGCACCTGAGACAGCCCCAACGGAAGGGGCATACCACGAGCAAGAGGATGCGTTTTTGCGAAAGAAGTTTTCGATAATTAACAATCATCCTCGTTTCTCCAATTGCCTATTATCACTTACTTGTTGTCCTAGAAATGATTTTGTTTTTTCAATGGTTAATTATTTTAACAAAAATAGAAAGTATTTTTCTTGGCATTTGCTTTGTAGAGCGAGTACAAATCACTTTCGTGTTTATAATATACTCCTCGTCCGCAAGCATGGATTATTGCCCGGTGCACAGGAAAGTGGGCTTTTGAGCGTGGAGCCGTACGAACGAATCGGGCCATCTGGAAAAAATCACTTGTTTTTGAAGAATTGATCTTTTTTATAGCTATTCGTCGCATTTGTCAGAGCTCGATAGATGGCCGGGCTCAGAAGTTTCTCGTTAATACCTGAACATGTTTAAATAACTATGCATGCATTGTGCAACAAACATCTAACCATGTATAATGCAATTAATTTAGACTTGAAATCAGATTTGAAGTGGGAAAGTCTGGGAAAACAGGTACCATGCAAAGCTAGCGTTGGAAACGGAAGCATCATTACATATTTCTCTTCCAGATGGACTCAACTGCGAAATGCACGTTAAAGACAGACAAGTAGCACAAGGGCCAACAAAGGCATGCCAAGATTTCTACGACAGCAAGTGCGCCAAAAAGCGGTATAGAGCGTACAGAGAACAGTGTAAGAATAAAGGCTTCGATGATGTTACATTTCAAAAGATCCAATGATGGAAAAGATTATGGAATAATATCACAGAAGAAATCAAGTCATTGTCTTCATACTACGTCTGCTTCCTTTTGTTTTACTTCCTTTTGTTTTACTCTCGGCCAATTTTCTCCGTCGCCCTCATGTCCCGGACATGTATATGTATTTATATATAAATAAAAGCCAAGAAAAAAATAAATCTCAAGAAAAAAACAGTCGAAATGCGAAACGGGGATTCAATCCCTCTGACCTCTCGCTCCGTAGCCTGCAGTATTAGACAGCTCTACCACATGCCACTCGTTCTTTGGAATGCTAACGGCAAGCAATTACCACTGGCCATAGAGTTTCATACTATAAATTTAGAGCGGAATCTGCCGCTTGTGTCTATGCGGGGTCTTTGAGTGGCGCTTCAACCACCATGGGAATGATGGGAAGTACAGTCTTCGGATCTGCTTTGGATGGCTTTCTTTCTTGAGATTCGCGACGCTTCTTTTCCAAGTGTAAAACGAAGTGACATGATAATGGGTTCATTCTTGGGTTCAATGGGTTCATTCTTTTGTAACTATAACTTATTGAAAAAAAAAACGGCAGATCGCACGCATTATGGGAATCGTTGTACTGCGAAGCAGCCAGCAAGGAGCAAATCATGCTGAACATAACATGCATTTCATGATTTACATGTTAGAACATGTGATTTATGTTCGTCATACGGTCACGTCACCCAATACCAACTTTGGTGTATATCAAGCCAGTCAACTGGACGCAAGTTCACCATGAGTGTGGCATGTAAATGTCGTCGTAATGACATGCATGTCACGATTTTCATGTTACCACCTGCCACTTATGTTCGTCATCCAGTCACGGCACGCAATACCAATTTTGGTGTATATCAAGCTAGCGAAACGGCCGCAAGCATGCCATGAGCGTGGCACGCAAGGCAGATTGCATGTGACATGTCATGATTCCCATATTACCATTTGTCGTTTATGTTCGTCATGCGGTCACGTCACGCAACACCAAATTGGGTGTATATCAAGCTAGCGAAACGGCCGCGAGCGTGCCATCAGTGTGGCATGCAAATCATGTTGTACATGACATGCTCGTCATAATTTTCATATTACCACCTGTCATTTACGTTCTTCATGCAGATATGTGTCGTCATACCAATTTTGGGATATATCAAGTTAAGGAAACGGCCATCCCCGATGGCCGCCACGGTCGTGGCAAGTAAATCATACCGTTCTTGAAAACTTATTCATGACTTTCATGATTTGACCACGCATTCAAGTTCGTCGTACAGTCATGTTATGTCATACTAATTTTAGAATAAACCCCATTAATGATATGATCTGGAGAGCACATTGTCGTAGGCGGCTAGATAGATAGACACGCTCAAAGTCGCCGAAGTTCGCTAAGAAATGCTTCGCATTTAAAAGAACTTCCCCATCTCCCGCTAAAGGGAACCATGTGTGGATGCGAAGCAGCGGGGAGATAACCAGCTTGAGCGGGAGGAACGTCGCCGCTCTCATTTCACGGCAGCGGTCCGGGCGCTCATCGCGGCGCTGCACAGGAGAGAGAATGAGGCGCGCGCGCTCCGTCATTTTCATACCGCGGAACTACCGTGGCGCCCCCCAGCGGAGTATGCAGCTGTCACACCACCTGTCGTGTCCGCCGCTCCGTAGATGATTCCTAGATGAAAGGACGGGGGGGGGGGGACTGTAGAAGAGGATTCTTAGAGGAGAGAGGACGCGCATGCGCTGTGTGGGCGCCTCTCCTTAGAGTAGATGATTTCTAGAGTAGAGGAAGGGGGTGAGCGTAGGAGAGCATAGGGGAGGGGACGCGCATGCGCTGTGGGGGGTGTGAGACGCGGGGGCCGCTCCGTAGAGTAGAGGATTCCTAGAGGAGAGAAAGGGGGTGAGCGTGGGGAAGAGAGGAAACGTGCATGCGCTGTGGGGGTGTGGGACGCGGGAAGGAGGGACGGACTAGGCCCCCTCCAAACACATGCAAGCAAGATTAAGGAATGGGGTCAACCTGGGCGACAGACACCACTTGCCTAGCCATTGCTAAGCAGCCTCTCTGTGCTCTCGGCCATGACTGAAGGAATGGGGTCAACCTGGGCGACAAACACCACCTGCATAGCCATTGCTAAGCAGCCTCTCTGTGCTCTCGGCCATAACTCTGATGACTGTGTTAGGGTTGACGGCCTTGATATTACTACAGTGTTCTGGTTCGCATAATGGGTGCTTCCCTACTTCATGAAAATGGCCGGACGCGGGACGGGGGACGCGGGACGGGGGACGCGGGACGCGGGACGAACACGGGAGCCCCGAGCATAAGATGCTTCGCATCTAAAAGTTTCCATGACCGCGAGATGGAAGCGAAGCCTAGAAAAATTCAACCATTGCTCTGCCACTGTGTTCCATATTTGGTATGAGGATAAAATGAGTCATTTTACAACCCATGAAAACAAATACGCTTGTTTGCCCTATGAGAGTAAGCATGATCTATTAATGTAAATAGCACTACCCTATGGATTCGAAACTCTTAACGTATCGCCTGCTGCGATGTCAGGTGTGTCTGTCCAAGTGGCCTGCCCCCAACGCCTAGCTCCTTTTAAGGCGAAAGCCTTTAATGTCTCATGCTCACGTCCGTCCGGTGTCCGTCTGTCCGTCCGTCTGTCCTTCCGTCTGTCCATTTGTCCGTCTGTCCATTTGTCCGTCTGTCCGTCCGTCTTTCCGTCCGTCTGTCCATTCGTTTGTCAGTGCGTCCGTCTGTCAGTCCGTCCGTCCGTCCGTCCATCCGTCTGTCCATCCGTCCCTCTGTCTGTCTGTCCGTCCGTCCACTCGAGCTCTGGCACGGAGCCAGGTGGCCGCCGGGATGCGCAAACGGACGCCGGTCGGGTCGGACTCTACAGCGCTCGCGCTTTGCTTGCGTAGCGTCGCTGTGCCCAGCGTTTGCAATCATTCTGACCGACGCCGTCTCAATGGACACAGGCGTTCACGGAATACACGGAATAAACTTTCGAATTTGCAAAGGGTCCGTGAATTTAAGCGGTGGAACGCGGATGGCGTTTGCACGATGCGCAAAGCTCGAGAAAATACTAACGCATGTGAACGGAGGAACATTAGTCTCGCGTCTCGCTGCGATTCGAGGTAAAGAATTTAAAATGAAAACACCCACACATTCGGTTTGTGTGTTATCCCACTGAGAGTGTAAAAGAAAAAAAAATCACAATATATCCACGGAGTGAATGAAGATGAGTGGGCGAAGCTCCGGAGGTTCATCGGTAAACCGTGAATCTTCTGTAAGATTCGCCCAGTACATCATCAAAGACGTGAAAAACACTGTGTGTTTATATACAAGAAATTTATATTTTATTCGTGAGCCGTGATTTTCCGTTTTGTTTTCGTTTCTTCGTTGGTCATGGTTACCATTTACATAGGCCGTGGCTTCCGTTCCCCCCTTCATTATAACGGCTTTATGGTCGGTGAAATGGAGGGAGAGCGGTTCCTGGATGAGTCGTAGTAGCAAGTTTGCATAGACGAGATCGATGCAGGTTCCTTGGATGGTGGTCGGTTGCATGTGGTCAAACGATATGCATGTGAGACCATATCGCGATGCCATGTGTGGTATGGCATCGCGATCGTCATCGTCATCAGCGTGATCATCGTCATCAGCGTCATCGTTATGACGCATAGTGGGTACATTCCATGTGCTGTGCCGGGATGGCAGCGTCATCGTCATCGCTGCCATCACGCCATCTATTATACTGTTTGGGAGATACTGCCGGTTACTCCTGACGCGGGACAAGGTTAGACTAAGAGGAGCTTCGCCCCTAAAAAAATCACGCCGTATCCACGAAGTGAATGATGATAAGTGGGCGAAACTCGATCGTTTTCATCCATGGCAGAAAGAGAATGTGTGGTCTGGAACGCGCTTATACTTCATGGCCATCAGCGTCATCGTCATCGTTATCACGTGTAGTGGGTACATTCCACTCTACTGGAACGCGCTTATACTTCATTGTTATCGCGTGTAGTGGGTGCATTCCACTATACGTGGCTATCTACCTACCTACCTACTACTACTACTACTACTACTACTACTACTACTACTACTACTACTACTACTACTACTACTACTACAACTACAGAGGATGGACAGACCCACACCCTTAGGAGCTTCATCCCTAAAAGACATGGCATAGTCATTGGAATGGCCACACGCTTTCGCCGGACACACTTTGGAATGTACAAAGTGTCCTTCAATTTTTGTTGTGAAAACGAGTCACAAGAGCGTGACGGTGCGTCTACCTAACTGCGCCGGCTTTTTGCAGTCGATTTTAACAAGTTTTTGCAAGACGTGTTTATAAAAAGACGTGAACTCATGCAATATCCTGAACTGGCATGGGACACTAGACCTACGAGCAGGGGTGAGCACAGCAGAAGGCGCCACACGCCGCAGAAGGCGCGGAGGGGTCACTTCAAGCGGTGCAGTGTTAACCCTTTCCAGCGTGGTGGTCACCCCAGGTAACCACCTTTTCTTCATTTTTTCCACTTGAAACACTTGAACTTCGCGTGTCGGATTTTAAGTGGTCCATTTTTAAAGCATTTAACAATCTTATAGAGATGACGCTACATCGATTGCGGTTCAATTTGACATGTTACATTTGTTTTCTTCCGACTGCAATCGTCGACATGGCGCGCTAGACGGCGCACCCGAGAAATTCTTGTAGACATAGAAGTAGTCCTGCCCTTGTTCAGGATAGCATGTTGTCTGAGGAACTCACGCTAAGGAATATAGAAATAACGAGCTGTACTCAGTCCCCACAGAACGCCATGTCGCTAAAGTTGGTGGTCACCAATGAAGGGTCTTGGAAGGCTCTGTAGCGTTATGCGCGAGTTCTTGTGCGAGGACCAAGATTAGGCGATGCGTGTGAAGTCATGATTTCGGGCATGTAACTTAGAAAAGCTGATTTATTTGCATTGAGAAAACGTCTATCGGCCCAGCAGATCGGGCACCCACATTCTCGGGCCTCTGCTGGTCGTCTTCTGTCGTCCCCCGCTTTTCTCCACCACTTCTTTCCTCGTACCGGCCGATTCATCAAGGGAAGGGGTGGCAAGTGGTATGAGAGGGATCATCGAGCCAGAGCCGCCTCTGTGTTCGCCTCTCCCTTCCCGTCCAAGAGCACCGGCACTGTGCGTGGGAAAGTTGATGAGTTCTGTGGCATTCCGCGAGGTTTTTCATGGACACCAAAGTGAGCTCCCCACAACCGCATTCCATGGAGCTGCGAGTCCAATAAATCACCCTTCACATGGGCGCCCGTCACTGCGGCACCCGCCATTGCGGCGCGGGGGGCGCCCGTCCGTCCCGAATTATTCCTTGTGAGCAAAACGCAATTGCTGGTAAGATATATTAGCGAGTTTTAGTATAGCGGGAAACAGCAAACGCAAGGATTTAGCGTTAGCGTTAGCGTTGCGTGCTCCACACTGAGCATGCGCAGAACGTAAACGTAGCCCGCGCTCTTACGTACGTATGCTATTTCTGGAATATAGCGTTCAACGCTAACGCACGCAAGAGATTACGTACGTAGGGCAAGATGGCGGTGCCTGTTGAAGCGAGAGCCGTCCACTTAGAATCTTTCTAGTCGTCGGCCTTCATTATTAAGCTCATTCACCCCCAAATAATGCTCGTATTTGATTTAGATTGGAGTAATGAGGCTTCGCCAGCCGTTTACTGTCGATAAAATAGCTCTGTTTTTTAGATACGTTGTCGATTAGCGGTGTAGTAGGCCTAACGAAATTTGTTTACGAAGTTCGCTCATGTTTTTGGTAGCCGCGCAGAGATGCCGACACTGTATTCATTCACCTGTTTCCAAGATAAGGCAAAGACGGCTACATGTCAATCCGAGACAGGTTACAGCGTCTTGAAGAATACTCCATTGCGGTATATGTCGAAAGAAATTGATGTGTTTAGGGCCGCCAGACACAACACTAAACCAAATGCGGCACGGAGACGCAGCAGTGGTGACTTTGGATCCTGAAGCTCGAGTTAGTGGTGCACTTGTGGATTCTACAGAGCATTTAGTGTTTTTACCTAGATGGCGCCGTATGCGCTTGCGTTAGCGTTAGCGCGAATGCCTCCCGCTGTACTAAAAGACCACTGTTTGCCAAGCAGCGCGTTCCCTTTTAGCGTTAGCGTTGAGACTCATGCTAACGCTAACGTAAGCGTTTCCCGCTATACTAAAGCTCTCTATTACGTGAGCGGCGGCTGCGGGCGCACCGACCGTAAGACGATGATCGATGGCGCGATCGCTGCTCGCGCTCAGCGGCCGCTGACAGGCAGTCGCGGCCAATGCTTGGACGAGCAAAGACGTGCCCCTTCGTGCCTCGGTGTCGCCTCTAAGGGGTTTCTGGCCAGCCACCACCCAGAATTTTACAATATATATTCTCGAAGTCGGAACTTTCCTGAATTGTGCATTCCTGATATCGACTTTAGGTGTTGTCCAGCAAATCGCCTTTAGTCCACCATCCCGAAATATTGGAATGAAGCGCCCATAGCAAGTGTACAACTTGTGTACTGTCCTTATTGTGTTGATCTCGTAGGACATCACGTTGTCCTACTTGCGAATACCAAGGAAGCTAGAAATGAAACCCCGTACTCGATCATGTGCTCAGCACCTTGTCGCTGAAGTTGGTGATCACCTGGGGTGACCACCATGCATGAAAAGCCTTAGAAGGGTGGTAATATATTACTTTCTATCGCTCTAACGAATTTTATATATCTTGCAGCCGTGTTTTGTAAGATATATACAAGCGCCCACAAGAATGAGATGGATGTGTGCTACATACAATGTCCCTTTGCTCCTGCAGGAAAGGACTGCTTTGCGCCCTCTCACCAAAAGTGACCCCTAGACCGTTACTGCATGGGTGACTACCTCATATCTTTTGAACTAAAACTGCTATTTTTTGTTTGTGAGCAAGTCATTTTCTGAAAAAGAGTTCGCCATTTTTTTTAATAAATGTCTGTTTCCAGTCAAACATGAAGGTATGTGCATGAAAGAGTTAACAGTGCTGAAAACGGAAGCGCTGTAGGCCACACCTGTCTGCGCAAGATATCCTCCTGCAACTAAAGCGAGACATTATCCAACCCATTCACTCTACGCACAATGACAGGGCCATTCTCGCTCTCGACCTTAAAGGCGCATTCGACAACGTTGAAAATGAAAGCATCCTAAACAACTTGAGTGGTACCCATTGCGGCAGGAAAATCTTCGCCTACATCAAAGACTTTCTCTCAGAGAGACTGGCGATTCTTCGCATTGATAACGAGGAACATGGACCATTCAAGATGGGGACGCGGGGGCACACCGCAAGGAGTTGTCCTCTCCCCGCTGCTATTCAACATCGCCATGATGAAGCTTCCGCGGGTTTTGGCAGAGGTGGAAGGGATAGATCACGCCATATACGCCGATGATATAACGTTATGGGCAAATAGGGGCAGTTTAGGAGAAATTGAAGAGCGCCTCCAGCAGGCCGCCTCCATTGTGGACGCCTATGGGGCCCAGTGCGGGTTGCAGTGCGCTCCGTCCAAATCTGAATTCCTGCACACCAGAGAGAACATAAAAGACAGGACGACCCTAAACTTGGCGGTATCAGGAACACCCATTCGAGAGGTTTCCGAAATTCGAATCCTTGGCCTCCTGATCCACAACAGAACCAAGAACGGAACTACGCTAGAGAAACTCCGGAAAATTGGGGAACAGGTAGGGCGCATGATCCGCCGAGTCTCAAACAAACGCGGGGAGCTACGAGGCAGGGATGCGCTTCGGCACGCCCATGCTTTTGTAACTAGCAGGATTCTCTATTGAACGCCGTACTTAAGAATGACTAAACACGAAGAGAGCAGAGTCGATGCGAATATCAAGAAAGTCATTAAACGCGCCCTGGACTTACCCATCAGCACAGCAAATCAGAAGCTCTCTGCACTGGGTGTCTTCAACTCTATACAGGAGCTAATAGAAGCACATCTCACAAATCAGTATACGCGTCTTAAGCAAACGGCTCCCGGAAGGCGCCTACTGGACTGCCTACTGATCAGGCACGAATGCGAAACTGAACAGGCGGAGCGTATCACTGAACTTTGGAGACCCAAACTCTGGGTGTCCCCGCTTCCCCGTAATATGACTAGGGATGCGCACGAGGGTAGAAGGCAAGCGCGCGCTGAGGCGCTAGAAAAACGGCTCGGCTCCCGTAATGGGGTGTATTACGTCGATGTGGCCGGACCGTCGCCCAGGGTTACTACACGGCGGCGGTGGTACATCAAGGAAGACAGGTGGACGGCCTCACTTTCAAAGCCACAAACTGAAACCAGGCGGAGGAGGTAGCCATCGCATTGGCGGTGTCCCATCCTAAACCAAAACAAATAGTTAAAGACTCTCTAAGAGCCTGCGAGATCTATCTGGCAGGGGAAATCTCTCCACTGGCTAATAGGCTATTGAAATTGAGTATCAGGGACCGCGATCCCACCCCAAAACGTCTTATATGGACTCCAGGACATCAGGGTCTCCGGGGTAATGAGGCTGCACATGCAGCGGCCCGCGCGCTTACTTCCCGGGAGACTCCCCGTTGCCCTGATAGGCCTGAACGTCCCACACCTTTAACACGGTTCCGAGAAATCAGAGACTACTACACTGATCAATGCCGCTTGTATCCCGCACGGAGGAGAGCGTCCTGCGTCGCCTACAGACAAACACGCTGCTCTGTCCAGCCATACTCAAACATTACGACCCGAAAATAAGTGGGCAGTGCCAGTACTGTGGTGAAGTAGCCGACACTTACCATATGGTCTGGGCCTGCCAATTGAACCCAAAATTAACCCCCATTCCGAACCCCACCAAACAGGACTGGGAGGCGACCCTGCTCAATAGCTCAGAACTAGAGGAACAGCGAACTCTGGCCAGCGGGCTCGGGCGGTGGCTTCGACTAATGACGTCCCGAACTAGGGATGTCGACCAGCCCGGTGGAGATAAGGGCTATCTAGATTCACCAGTTTCAATAATTGTTTTTCTCCTCCTCCCTGGTATAGTCGACAATAACAGCGCGCTGATAGACCGCACAGAAGTAACAACTTTGACAGTTATTTGTTCACATTCGTCCTGTTTATACCTGTCCGTTTTCTTTGAGCATCCTTCTTTGTGTTTGAGGAGCGTTGTGCGAGTGTTGAGCTTTGACAGTTGATAGTTCGCGCTGGTCCTGTGTTTGCACTTCACGTGCGTCCTTTGGGCTTCAGCGATGCTCCGCAAGTATCGAGTTGCTTCTCGTTCATCCTGTGACATTCTAATTTGTTGCTATCGCATTCAATGCTGTGCCCTTGCGGCGAAACATGCCTTTTATGAATACCGACAAATGAATAACAAAGATCAAAATCAATTTAATAGAGAAGATAAAGCAATTGTTGGTTTGTTGAACATCCGAATTCCTCTCGGATGAGGGCAAAACTTGCTGCACCCAAATTCCTCTTACGTTTCACTTCTATACACCGAACATGAATCGCGGTGGTACCTTTTCTTTAGCCAGCCTTCACGTCAGGCAGCCTCATGTTGCGTAGTAATTTTGAAGCGAAGCTTCTACTGACCGACCTGTGCAGCAGGTGATATTCCAAAAATCCTTCTCCCCCACGAAGAAACTCTCCTCACTCACTGCTGTCGTCCGCACACCAATGAAGTAATAAATAAACAAAATATTTTTTTTCCGGAGCTGGGTCGGAACCTGGGTTGACGCGGCCCAAAAGCGACTGCCTTGAACACTAGACCACTTGCACATTCTTGTCAAAGGTTAACTGACCTGAAGCATGCAAGCAAAGGCGAATGCGTATTGCCAGATAGCAAAAAAAAAAAAAAAAAAAACAATTCGGAAGCAGTATACTTGCTGGGGGCGTTTCAATGCAATATTTCGTGTAGACAGTCGAAAATCTATCTGCTCGGCAGCGAGTAAGGAAGTTATCAGGAGCTGCAGATTTCAGAAAAATTCGGACTTCGTCAAAATTCGATTCCTAAAATACATTTCCCCGTTTGAGTGAAGGTAATTTAGTTGGGCCCTTCTACAGGATGAAGTACGCTGGTAAAAACAGAAAACACGCAGTGACGACTTTGCCTGAAAACAGTGTTCCAGGGAAAGCCGCGACCGGAAAAAGAAAGACAGAGAGAGAGAAAGAAGAAAGAAAGAAAGATTACGCAGATCCCGCGTACCATGGGAATAGGAGCATAAGGAAGTAAGGTCCCTGTGGTTTGATTCCTTATTGCGCGAAACGTCACAAAACGACGGTAAATGTATTGCCACGCATGCTCCTTTCTCTGTTTTATGTTGCCGGCCCATTGCAATTGTAGATACCCCCATAAGCGTGCGCAGGGTTCCTCTTCAGGGGGGGGTTCGGAGGTTCGCTGCTGCGCACCCTTCCCTATTAAGTCAATGTATAGGGCCGACTTTGCGCCCCCCCCCCCCTTCTAAGGTAACTTGGGGGGGGGCGGCCGCCCCCCTCTGCCCCCCCCCTCGTGCGCACGCCTATGGATACAGATCGCGCCAGAATGTCTGGGAGCATTCCAGAGTATCGTTGGATTGTCTGTTATGCTAGAGCGCGCAAACGCGAACAGCTGAGTTTATTCTTGAAAATAAGTGCCCACCCGTGATAACGCTCGAATGTTCGACGCCGCATATCCCCTTCAGGCGCGCATTATGATTCACTGTCCGGAAATGTCTAAATTTCGCACAACATAATTCTAAGGCACTCGTTATTACATTCCAAGGAAGAAAATAAAGAAATATGCTGTTTTTTGCGAGCTTTGCTAATTAATCTGAATTAGCGAATAATTAAATATTTCATTATTCTGCAACCGCTCAGGTACAATTTTCACACAAAAAGAAGATAATCTTAGGCTCTAAATGCACACGCAGTTCATTTTTGGCTTTGTTCATTTCGAGCAAAGAAAAATAATACTTAACAAGTTTGTTCTGGAACGCGGCACGTTCAGTGACCCGTCAAACATCATAGTGCCTTCATCAAACTGATCGGCTGCAGTCGTACGCAGCACATTGGGGTGAAATCAAGACGCGTTGACTATGTAGAAGCTTGAATTATTCCTATGCGCAATGTATCTTGGCCTTCTTTTCCCACTAGTCCGAGGAAGTGGCAAAAACTAGTCGCGTCCACATATAATAATAATAATAATATCTGGGGTTCTACGTCCCAAAACCACGCTATGATTATGAGAGACGCCGTAGTGGAGGGCTCCGGAAATTTTGACCATCTGGTGTTCTTTAACGTGCACTGACATCGCACAGTACTCGGGCCTCTACCATTTCGCCTCCATCGAAATGCGACCGCCGCGGCCGGGATCGAACCCGCGACCTTCGGGTCAGCAGCCGAGCACCGTAGCCACTGTTCCAGCGAGGCGGACTCGCGTCCACATATGTGGACGCTGCGCCTGAAGGGGATATATTGAAAACGTGCACTGAGCCGGTGGCGCCGCGGTGCGGGACTGAACGAAATGAATCGGCGGGCTACATGCAGCAGCCGACCCATGAGTGCAGCCGTGTCAGGTTATTAGCGGTGCTTCGCAATGTCGCGTATGGATCGATGTGTCGTAGACTGTGCCAATAACTATAAGAACTACGCACCTGGAACAAAGTTGTTTTTTTTTGTTTTGCGCCATGACTGTGCTTCAGAAACCGGCGGGAACACTGGATTAGTGTATGCCGCGTGAAGCAAGCGATCCCGCGGGCACGCTCATGAATTACATGCTGTAGTTGGTTCGCTGTGAATTTACTCTTCACGCAGGTTAACTGATATTTTTTTTACGTGCTGAAGGAACCGAGAGGCAGCCACAATAGTGATCTCGAGTCTGCAGTCCACAATTCTTTGGCAAAAAGCAATCTACAGATCCAGCAATTCTCCCTCTTACGCGGCTGCTGTTTTCCACCGTATGCTAGGTGAAATGCGTAACAGACCGCGATAATTTCAAAAATTTATTCCCCATGTACTGCTATAGCTCTTAACGGCACTGTGCGTGCAAGCGAAGCCGGGTCACGCCGTTCTATTTCCATACGTGACAACTGAGACATCGCGGGCAAAGGTGGCACGTCACAAATTTACTAAGGACTCATGCAGCCCGAGCAACGCGTACAAACGGAGCTGAGCAACTGCACAGAAAACTTCTCGCAAATGTCACGTATTACTAACTGCAACACTTGCAGTTCGGCGACCGTACGTATTACTTGCACGCATAGCAAGGGTTTGTCTAAGACATGTGAGACACAAATGCCATCGTTAACTCAACAATAAGCAAGCATAATGACAAGAAATAATGTTTACAAACCTCGTTGGTGACGGTCTATGCTTCGAGCTTTACGCCGGCCAGCCGCACAAATCGCATTTTCAAAACACTCTGTTGCGCGTCTGTGCTACGTCACATCGAAAACATGATTGAGCACGTAAATTTATGTCCTTTCTCTTTGTTTCAGGCCCCAAGAGAATCATGCACTGTTAACTGTCCGGAAGCGTGCCCGTTTTATCAAACCTGTCGACTTCGCGCACACGCACTTTAATACAACGCGGGGAACTGACGAAGAGACGAAGATTCGTAACACGCCAGTTGAAACTGAAGTAGCCACGAGTTGCCCGTCGCGGTGCTAGCGGCGCATAAGTACAATAAAGTCACTGGAACAGGGAAAGTACCGCGACCGTCCGTCCCACCGCCATATCTGGTCCAGCGTGGTTGATGGTGCGGCGGAGCAGCCGCGGAGCAGTTTTACGCGGTGTAACGCATGTTAACGCGGTGTAACTCGGTGTAACGCAGGCACTAGTCATTTACATAAGAATATATGCCCCTCACTTTTCAAACTACCGTACTTATACGGCGTCAGCAGAAACCTGGCTCAACCAAATTAATAAAAACAAAACGCCAGGGTGGCGCATAAAGACCGGCTGCCATGCTTTCAGATGATCGCCGCCTAACTTTGTACCCAGACGATCGCCGCCTAACTCTGTACATTGCGCTTGTCCCTTTTGCCCTCGCTTGTGAACGTGTCTTATTTTCGCGCAACCTTTTGATTTGAAGCATGTCTAACGCACTAGGCCGAGAACGAGTTTTACTCTCTACCCAATGCCTACATGTTCATGACAAATAAAAAAACATTTAAATGGCGCGCTTTTAAATGGAGAATCGAACCACTACCTTTGTTCAATTCCACCTCTAAAACGAACCTTAAGTTATTTTTAATAACCTAACTAAGATCCCGTGTGCCTTTGTAGCGCACACCACATTCTTTAAGGCAAGCGTCTGATGATACACTTAAAAATTTCGCGTTATTGATAGATAAACAGTACGCAGACAAAACAGGCAGGTGCATCAATGATTTCTAGCGAGAGTGCAGGTATTGTGTTGAAAAGCTCGCCATGTCAAACCAACTCGCAGTGCAATGCGCAAACCAAGTTTGCAACCCCCCATTAAATGGTGCGCATTTCCTGGTCAGAAATCCTGACCATGTCAAGATACCTGGCCAATGTTTAATTGAAGCTATGAACACTGAAGAAAGAATCTGTTGGTTCACTCACCGTCTCTTCATGAAGAAATAAAACGTGTTTTTGATGCACCAGCCACCTTGGGCACATTGTCTTGTTTAGTTTATTTGATTGCGCGCTCTCATCTGTTTTCCTTGCTAAGGTGGTGTTTATGTATGTTATCATGTGCAATGAAACATTCACATGTTAGTGCTGCAGACCACCTGCTCCTTTCACAGTCTGCGTGGACAACCGTGCCACTGTGTACACTATAGATTGTAACAGTTGCACAATGCCATCACGATAGTAATCGACGCCTTGGCATACGCTTTATAAGCTCATGTGCGGACGTTAAGTAGGCCGAGATGGTTTTAGATGCGAAGCATCTTATGCTCGGGGCTGTGTCCGTCCCGCGTCCGGTCACTTTCATAAAGTAGGGAAGCACCCACTATGCCAACTCGAACATTGTAGTACAATAAGGCCGTCAACCACCACCACAGTCATAAGAGTCATGGCCGAGAGCACAGAGAGGCCTCTTAGCAATGGCTAGGCAGGTGGTGGGTGCCAGCAAAGAGTAACACGCACTACCGGTGGTGTCTGTCGCCCACGTTGACTCCATTCCTTGATCTTGCTTGCATGTGCTTGCGGGGGCTTTGTCTGTCCCTCCTTCCCTCGTCCCGCGTTCCACACCACCTCTCTCTCTTTCCCACGCTCCCCCCTTTCTCTCCTCTAGGAATCATCTACTCGACGGAGCGGCGCCCGCGTCCCACACCACAACAGCGCAAGCGCGTCGCCTCCCTCTCTCTCTCCTCTGCTACGCTCCCCCCCTTTCTCTCCTCTAGGAATCCTCCACTCTGCGGAGCGGCGCCCGCGTCCCGTTGACTCTATTCCTTGATCTTGCTGCCATGTGCTTGCGGGGGCTTTGTCCGTCCCTCCTTCCCGCGTCCCGGTCCCACACCCCCCACAGCGCATGGCCGTCCCCTCTCTCTCCTCTCCTACGTTCACCCCTTTTCTCTCCTCTAGGAATCCTCTACTCTACAGAGCGGCGCCCGCGTCCCACACCCACACAGCGCGTGCGCGTCAATTTCTCCTCTCCTACGCTCATCCCCTTTCTCTCCGTTAGGAATCCTCTACTCTACGGAGCGGCGCCCGCGTCCCACACGCCCACAGCGCATGCGTGTCTCCTCCCCCTCTCTCTCCTCTCCTTCGGTTCCCGTCGTTCTCTCCCCTAGGAATCCTCGACGGAGCGGCGCGCACGACAGGTGGTGCGACAGCTGCATACTCCGCTGGGGGCGCCACGGTAGTTCCGTGGTATGAAAATGAGGGAGCGCGCGCGCCTGATTCTCTCTCATGTGCAGCGCCGGGATGCGCCCGGGCCGCTGCCGCTAAACGGGAGCGGCGACGTTTCCCGTTCAAGCTAACCATCTCCCCGCTGCTTCGCCTCCACACGTGGTTCCCTTTAGCGGGAGATGGGGAAGTTTTTTTTTTTTTTGAAAAACAGGACAGGGGCACCTTGCCAATATGGCATCTTGTTGATACGCACGTTCGAAAATGGCCTTGCGAGATTTTCCTTTTCAGCGACGTCTTTATGTAAGGACGACCGAATAACCTACACTATTCTGTTGCTGTTACGGTCCATCGGTTGCCTGTTCTACCCATCACGTGACCACCCCAGGTCCTTTTTTCGCGTTTGATGTCAGCTGGGATATTTGGAACTCCTGTCTGTTCTCTTACCCATCCGGCCATCCTCCTATCTCTCAATGTTATTACTCAGCTTTCGCTCTAATTCTTTCGTCATTCACCACGTTTCAGTCCCCTACGCAATACTGGTACTATGCAGTGGTTGTATACTTTTCGCTTTAATGATAGTGGCAGATTTCCTGACATTATTTACCACTGCCTGCCGCATTCGCGTCAACCCTTTCGATTTCTTCGTCGAATTTCTTTTTTGTGATTAGTTATTCCCCTGATAGTTGTCTTGGTTATACATGTTCTTGTACGCACTCCAACTTATGATTTTCGATCTTAAATTCTTTCAGTTCCGCCAGGCCATTCATCGTTATCATTGTTTTCGCCATCCTCATATTGAAGCCTACCCTATTACTTTATTGGTTTAATCCGTCAATCATTTTCTGGAATTGATTGCTATCGTTAATGAAGAGCACGATGTCATCTGGAAATCGTACGTTTTAAAGCCACTCTCCGTCAACATTGATTCCTGATTCCTCCCAGTCCAGCTGTTTAAACACTTCCTCCAAGCACGCGGTGAACAACATTAGGCATATAGTATCTCCTTGTCTTACTCCTTTGTTGATCGCAATTTTATGGCTTTTCTTGTGAAGAATTAAGGCAACTGTGGAGTCTTTCTAGGTGTCAGCTAACGTATTCAAGTAAAATTTAGGTAGTCCTTGTCGACTGTATGTTTTTAAAGCTGCAGACATCTCTAGTGAGTCGAATTCTTTTCGTACTCTATGAGGGCTAAGTAAAGAGTTTGTTGTATTCAGCAGTTTTCTCCAATACCTTATTTGTCACATGAATATGATCCAATGTACAATAGCCTTTCCTGAACCCAGATTGACTAGGGTCTCTTTTTTCCGTGCTCAAAGTCGTTAAACTTTCCGAAAATTAATGCACATCGAATGCACATGATCCTTACTACATTTCCTAAATTGATTCGAAGTTTCGCACTTTATATATTGATAAAACGATATGACTGTGCTTCAGAAGGAACAATATAATCGCTAATCATCTAAAGTGCGAAGTGTTGCTGTGAAGAGTAACCGAATGTCGGTGTACTTTTCGTAGTACACTGGGCCTTTGTGAAGTTCTTACATGAACATTTTCTTGCAGACTTCCTGAAAGATGGACTCAGGTATCTTCTTAGGAAGATTGCCGTTTTCACGGTTGTCTGGGGCTCGCGAGGCTGCAACAGATGTCGGCGTGGTTATATGAGAGCCCGTTTGTGTTGTCATTGTGACTCCTGACCCAAACTTGGATACTGATGTTGAGGAGGAGTGTCACAAACGAGCGCTCAAAGTAAGCGCGCATCGCCGATTTCAAACGGCGGCGTGAACTGCAGCCGCCGTTATGCCGCGACGGAGCAGGCGCAAGGAAAAAAACAAGCATCAAAAGACGCCGCGCGGGCGCCTCCTCTCAACCACGAAATGACCGCCGCCACGCCAACAAGCACTCTCGGATCGGAACGCCGATGTCGAACCCTCCTGAAGGAAAGGATGACGCAATTCGCAATGCCCATAGACTGTCGCGCCCCTAGCGGAATTTAGGAGCGTCCTCTCATGGATGATCAGTAGACGACACCATGGCAGCCCTACGCAGTCGCGCACTTGTTCGGCTGTGTTAGCAGGAAACAAACACTACGAGTTTGCATGTTTCCTGCTTCAGTGAACAAACCGGGCCCTCCGTGACACGATAAATCTGACTCGTTCTTGCGAGACGCGAAGTTTTCGTGAAAATACGTGCCAACTCGCGCGTTCAACGATGACCCACATCGTACAAATATCAGCTTCGCGAGGTTTTGTGTAGCCACGTTGGTTAGTTAAACGCTGTCGTCTGACCTTCTCAGTTGAAACTCACCTTGTTTTACTTGCATTTAGCATTCGGCCGTGATTTTATAGTGCATGAATTTATAACATTGCAGACGGGAAGTCGCGCGAGCTAGCGATGTATAACTGAGTAATTTCAAATTGGCCAGCGCTGCGCCGCTTGTTTTTGTACGTTTCTTGATACATGGCAGCACTCTGCAAGCGATTTGTTTGTTGACCGGTGTGAGAGCAAGAAGTTCAGCGCGCCCAGATAACGTTGTGGCGAGGACTCATCGAAGTCGTTCGGCGGAGGAAATTCTTCAGATTGCTTTCAGCAATTATGTTAAGAGGCACCACCTTGACGACGAGAACTTTTCACTGGACGGAGAAGGCTGTGAAAGCGTGTGTATGTGTGAGAAGGAGTGTGACAGCGACGATGAACGATCAGCTGCTAACTCACTAGGAGCTAACTCACTAGGAAAAAAAATTTCATGTAACTCACTAGGAGCGAGTTGCACTTCACGTCCCTCGCGCGCTAATGTTTTTTCACACTCGTAAGTCACTTTGATTGTATTTAATGTATAGTATCCTTCAGCGAGATCAAAATAAAAACATAGTTTTTCTTGTACATTGCAGGTAGCGCAATTATTGTGGATGTTATCGAGCGCCGCATTCCGCCAGAACACTCGAGTTCGGAACAGGGAAGCGAAATGGTTAGAGCGATGAAACGTGCAGTCACGGCCACAATCCACGCCTATCGGCTCACTTCTCCTGTACTTCACCTGTGCCTGCCGATCGGCATAGTTGTTCGACGAAGCATACGTGCGTGTTCTTTTCGATATTCATGTTTCCATAGGCGGAGAGTTTTCATTTTCCCGGAGGGGGCGGGGGCCCGACATGCTCTTCAATATTTCTCTCCTTTCTCATATATATATATATATATATATATATATATATATATATATATATATATATATATATATATATATATATATATATATATATATATATATATATATATATATATATACGTTGAAAAATGACGGACTAACGTGCGGAAGTGTTTATTTCTTCCAACGTTTCGGCAGGAGGGCCTGCCTTCTTCAGGGAAGGCAGGCCCTCCCTGACGAAGGCAGGCTCTCCTGCCGAAACGTTGGAAGAAATAAACACTTCCGCACGTTAGTCCGTCATTTTTCAACGTATATATATATATAGACAGAGATAGAGAGAGAGAGTCCGACTTCAATTTAAGAAATTAATACGACGTTAGTCTCTTAGTTACCGGCACCGCGATGATATCAGTAGTGGGCAGCTAGACTCCAGATTTATTTTTTCAATTTAGCAAAAGACATCGATCCACAGCGTAACGCTTGCCTCAAAGTAACCAAGGCCGCATAAGCTGCTACTCGCTGACTGCATCGCATAAAATGGATTCCCGCAATGCGTGGGATATGCCGAATTTTTTTTATTAACAGGCTTTATTTTGTTAAAACATGCACTCGATCGTATAGAGTAGGCTAATGCTGGCACAAGAAGCCTCAATTATGCCAGTAAATTGAATTTAAGTAGCCAGAAATAATTATCAGAAGGTATAAAATACCATTTTCTACCTTCTGGTACCACTGCACCTTGTGCGAAGCTGGGGTTACGAAGTTTTCCGCCAAAGGTTGTTTTCTGGAAGAGTGCTTGAGTTGCTCTGCGGTCACAGACCTTTGATAAGTCGAAAATGCGTAGCGTCTTTTCACGGCACTTCTATAGGCTATAGCATGTAGAAGGGTACCCTCTCGTATACAACCAAGCAATTGCCCTCTTTTTTATTGGCAAGCAAGTCTGAGCGAGAGCAATGCCGACTGACTCCGACGGCATTGCTTTGTATTCTGAGTAGCATATTTTGTTCTTTAAAGCAGTCTCTACCCGGTTCAAGACTTTCCACTTGTCATAGCTTAAGTGGTCACTTCAGTAATTCATCCACACAACATATTCTGCACATACAAATCCGCTTGAGGGGCACTTTATACTGAATGTTTGGCTAATTGTCACAGGCCTATGATCCGAATTTTAAAAAGCCTGAAATGAACAAAAGAGTGAACTTGGAGGACGCTTGAGCTTCGCCTTCAAGAGTAGAACGCGAGAGCGTAATCGGGCCCAGCGCGCATCGCCTTCTCAATTGCTAGCCTACCTTCTGTTCTCGGTGCAGGCCTCAACCATGCCGTAAGAAAACGAACGACTGTGCGCATAACATCGGCCGTTTCAAATTATCCTACAATGGCTACTGCAAGTACAGTTGTTAAGTGACCACTTCGGCATAATGTTTCCTTTTCCGAATCAGCGAAGGGCCCACTACGCGTCCATAAAGCAAGACACGAACCTACGCAGCTGCTCACTTTGTTAAGGCATTTGCAGCTGACGATGATTAAATGTGCCTGAACACTATGTAATGGGTGGGCCTTTAAAACACCCACTCGTTGCGCAATTCACATGTTTTGACGCCTGGTGCGATTCTGCGCTTCTGCCACGCAATATTAGATGCGTTAAGGAGACTCCTCGCCTATATGACATTCATACAGTTTTTTTTTTCGAAATACTTTCAAGCAATAGCGTGGATCTTTGGTAGAACACCTGGTTGCCATGCAGACGGCCTGGGTTAGATTCTCACTGAAACCAAATATTATTATTGTTTATTTTTTTTGCATTTCGATTTTTCGGCCATGGACAAAATGATGATTTAATGCTCTGAACCAACGACGGTGACGCCGTCGCCGACACCAGAATTCCTGCGAGACGAGCTCTATAACGCTGTCGCGTTAAAAGAAGTGGGCATAAACAGTCCTTGTAAAATAGCCCAGACAGGACGGCCAACTGTTCGTTGTCAACGAACGGGGACATAATCCAAGCACTACAAAATATTCCCGGCCGGCGCCAGGGGGGGTTCGGCCCCCCCATGAAGCAGTCCGGTGGGAGCCCGAGCCTTCCAGCCCCCCCCCCCCGTACTCTCCGCCTATGAATATTTCGATCGTGCTGATCGAACCTGCGGCATCCGAGTGCAGTGAATTGCGCACGGCTTGAGTCTGAGCATGGCTGTGATACAAGCGCTACTAAATAGGATGTTAAATGCTTGTGTTCCGTTGAAGAAGCAACTCCGCGTTCCTGACTGCGCAAGTAATGACGACGGCGTATGTTTGCAAACCATCGCCACGTTAAACATTCGGTCCCGTGCAGCAGCGATGACGCTACTCGCTAGCGACCTACCACTGCGGCAGATTCGTCAGGCAGGCTCGGTACACAGTATCTCCGAGTGCCGTTCAGGTCATACATCAATTCTAGTTCATGAAGTTTTCTGCAGCACGCACAGGATTTCGCACAGCATCGCTTATGCACGGTAACGGAGCTGAAATATAACCTTTCACACCGCGGCAACATCCTGTCTTCCCGGAACATATTACCTAAATAACACTTTACTCGAACAAGTCACGTCATACCGCTACCTTGGCATTCTTATAACCTCTTCCTTAAATTGGTCGCTCCATATCAGTAGCATAATTAGCAGTGCTAACAGTATGTTAGGCTATCTGCGCCGTAATTTTTCCACCGCTCCCTCCTCTTTAAAACTAACATTATACAAAACGCTTGTTCGTAGCAAACTTGAATACGCATCAGCCATTTGGGACCCCTGTTCGACTAAGCTAATAAATGCGCTTGAGCTCGTACAAAACAACGCTGCGCGTTTCATTTTAATGAATTACAATTGTGCCGCAAGTGTTACCACTATGAAAAACACCCTTAACCTACCACCTCTAGCATCGCGTCGCTTAGTTTCCCGCTTATGCTTATTTCATAAAACATTTTACTATTGCCGTGATCCACGCAACGAAATCATATCTCCTCCATCTTTCATCTCAGCCAGGCTAGATCATTCCCACAAAGTAGGCGTAACTTCATTTCAGACAAAATTTTGTTCACAGTCCTTCACTCCCCGAACATCAATAGACTGGAACCACCTTCCCGGATCGACAGCCGGCATCGAGGACAACGCTTGTTTCCGAAATAACTTAGCTAACATTGTATACGAAGGCTAGAAAAAAATGTGTTCATTTGTTCTGTACTAACCTCGTATTTTTTTTCGTATATAATTATCGCAATATATGTAATTGTATAATCCAGGAACATAATGCTTGTGTATTGATTTTTTGCTTTTTTCCTGTATTGCATTATGACCACTCCCCTCTGTAATGCCTTTGGCCTTGAGGGCACCAATAAAATAAATAAGTGAATAAATAAATAAATAAATTAGCTGGCGAGCTTCCATGGTTTGAGAAAGCATTTCGGTCTCATATCCATTTCAGTGCAGCTCATGACTTCATCCGGTGAACGTGGCACGGGCCGTACGTACGCACGTCCTATCTGTTCCAATGCTAACAAACGGATTGACCCTCCATCGGGCGCCATCTTGAATCGTACAGCGCGCCACGTATAGTTCGTGAGCATTGCGAATACCGAGTTAGGCCGCGATGAGTGGAAACCACGCGAAAGATCTCGCCCTTTCAATGGCTTTGGCTGTGCTGCGCACCGAGGAGAAACCTGGAATGTTCGCGAATCCAGTGGCGAACGAATATAGGCCAGCGGCGATAAAGTAGGAGGAGTGAAGGAGTCAGCGACTAACTGTCAGGCAGTGATTGTGGGTGGGTGTACGATGGTGCTGTGGGCGAAGTTTTGTTGGTGAAGTGCGGTCAGTCGATCTGGAAGGATCGAATAAAGAGCTGTGGGAGCTGCACAAGTTTTGAGGAGCGTTTCCTGGAAGAGAAACCTCGGATACACGGGACGACAACCAGCGCTGGACCTCGCGTGAGTGTTTCCTGGAAGAGAAGCATTCGAAATTAGTTCAAAGAACTTTGGACTGCATACGTTTGATGAATATTCGAGTCTTTAAGTGTTCTTGGATAGTTTTAATGCATGAGATTGCATTTGTAGCTCGAGCCGTTTGTTTGTTCTCGCTGTTTTGAACAACATCGTAGTTATCTTGTAAGTTGTATTGTATTTGATATCTGCCGAGGGTGCATGTTTCTGTGATACTTGTACTGCCTCAACTCAAAATATATTTTGTCTGTGTTATCAACTCTCGGCTCTGACTCAGTCTTTGGACCACAACGGGCGTTCGCTGGTGCACTATAAGGACCAACTCTAAATTGTCCGCGCTTTCGTGGTGCGTTTCGGGGGGGCCTATACGTCAGCCCTTGGAATCCGCCCGGCGATTGCCTCGCCATCAACGGGAACTGTGACAATTAATCTGGCGTCCGCGACAAGGACCTTTTTGGTTCACATTGTGTCCAAAGTATGGAGAATGGGCATTGAGTCGTTGATAGTGCAATCGGAACGGTATTTGTGTTTTCGCACCACATTCTCGCTAACGAGTGTGTAGAGTGTTGTAAGTTAGGCAGATTTATTTTGCACGCGGCTAGGTTTTGTCTTTGAGGCGTCATGGATCTTGAAAAGATAGTTGCTCTTGGTGACAAGATGGGTCTTTCTGGGGCCGACTTACGGAAATGGGTTAGCCAGAAGGAAAAGAAGAAAGAGAGAGGGCCAAGGAAAAGAGAGCAGCTGAGCTAGAGAGAGAGAGGCTGACAGCTGAGAGAGCGAAAGAAGGAAAAGGGGCAACGGAGCGCCAGCTGAAGGAAGAAAGAGAGCAGCATTTGAAACTGGAGCTGGAGAAAACGACGCTGGCAGCTGAGAGGGCGAAGGAAGAAAGAGAGGCGAAGGTGCGACAGTTGAAGGAAGAAAGAGAGGCGAAGGAGTTGAAGTTGAAGGAACGGAGAGAAGCTGAGATGGCTGAGAGAGAAAGGAAACGGCAGCACGAGAGAGAACTCGAACGGCGAATTGAAACTCCCATCCAGGCTATAGTTGAGAGCAGTGAAAGGGAAGATACCAGCTTCCGTCTGAACCCTAGCAAACTGCTTGTGGTATTTGATGAGAGGAAGGATGACTTTGATGCGTACCTGCACCGGTTTGAGACGATTCCTAAAAGCCATAATTGTCCGGAGCATCAATGGTCCACTGCTTCGAGTACTTGCTTGAGTGTCGAAGTGCTCAGTGTACGGTAGACTGGCGCCAACCGATGCAGCTAATTATGTTAAGGTCAAGGCTGCTTTGCTGAATCGATTCAGATTCACTGTGGAAGGCTTCCCGGATAAGTTTTGGACAGGAAATGCCGCTGATGGCGAGACGGCTGCGCATTATGGCGCGCGACTTAGCCATTATTTCCATAGGTGGATCGAGCTTTCGGAGACGGCACAGGAGTACGGCGAGCTTAGATAGCTCCTTATCAGAGAGCAATTCCTTAACAGTTGCCATCCGAACCTGTCACTGTATCTGAAAGAGAGGAAAGCTAAGTCACTCGAAGATATGTTAGAATTGGCTCACCAATTCTTGGAAGCACAAGGTGGCACGAATCTATCCAAGGTCAAGAAGGAGGGTCCGGAACATTCGAAAAAGCCGGCACGAGGAGAAAAGTATTCACAGGAGAATGTTACGCGATGTTTTTTTGCGTAACAGAGTGGGTCATCGCGCTAGGAATTGTCGGATCAAATTTACGCGTCCCAGTGTGATGAACTGTTTTAAATGCGGACAAACTGGGCACAAGGCAGACACATGTCGCAACGAAGCAAGAAAAGCCCACCAAGCGGCCGGGGTATATGCCCCGCTGAAAGAGCAAGCAGAAGATACAAACGGTGACTTTGTCGAACTGAAGAGCGGGAAGAAGGTTCCTATCGTTGGTGCCGCGATGACAACCCACCCAACAGGTTTAACAAAGGGAATGCCTATGCTGCTTGGGAAGATTTCTGGAAAGGAGATCATGGTACTGCGAGATACAGGAAGCAGCACGGTTTTCGTGCGAAAAGACTTCGTCCGTGAGAGCGAGTTAACAGGCAGGACCAGCCCGCTTCGCCTAATTGACGGTTCAATTCGGGTGCTTCCCGAGGCGAAGATTGAGCTTGAGGCGCCTTACTTCAGCGGGAGAGTTACTGCCCTGTGCATGACAACCCCCCTGTTCGACCTCATCATCGGAAACATCGACGGAGCGCGAGGGCCGAACGATCCGGAATGTTTGAGAGACGAACCGAAGATGGAGCCCTCATCAGCTGAGGACCCGCGAAGAGAAGGTACAGTAGACGAGAATCCCGTGAAGGATACCACCCCAGCTCAAGCTGAAGCCGAGGTGTTAGAGAAAGTGAAGCATGAGACAACAACGGTCACCGTACCGGACAGGAAAACGTGCCGTGCAGTTGAGGTTGCGACCAAGCAGCCACCACCACCCGTGAGTGAAAAGTTCACGAAGTCGGTCGGCCAGATTCAATCCCGTGTTCTGCACGAGCTGGCGAAGAAGCAGCAACGTCCTGTCGACCGCGATGACTTCTTTCCAGTGCCGAAAATGTCAAAGGTGGCAGAGACGCCTCCTGCGGCACCGTTTTCTGAAACGGCTCGCAGGAAGAAGAAGAGGAGAAACAAGAGATCGAGCGAACACCGCAAAAAAGGGCGAAAGCGCGACACGAGACACGCAAGATATTTCTTGAGGTTGAATTTAAATGTGTTTTTGGCAATGTTCAGCCTCAATGTGTTGTATTGTTATCATGTGTCCAATTTGTATGGCGAATGACCAAAAGTGTCTGTGTGGTGACGTTATGTAAGCGATGCTATTGATATTGTATAGCGATGTCAATGCAGAGCTTGTTGCTTCCGCATTGTTGATTTGAAATGTGTGATGGAGTGTTGAAGCCAGGCCGCTTCAACGATCACCACCTGTGTTCCCACACTCTCGATTTCTTTAAGCAGGGCCTGCGCCCTCGTCTTTCTCCTGTTGACCTTATGTACCGGATGCATGTTCCTCGAGAGAGGGATGATTCTGATCCCATCTCTCTGCTTGCGATTCAGGTCAACCTCGAGCTCCTCGGGCTCGCGCATTCTATTTGCGTCTGGTCCTTTCGCACCGTGTATTTCCCTATCCGCATGCGACTTGTTTAATCTAGCGAGTTTCGTTACCTGTTGTGCCTCCGCAAATCTTCTTTATGGTGTTATGCATTCCTAGCTCTGCTTGTTTCTCGTTGGGCGTGCTAATGAACAACCCGAGGGTGCACTTAGTTAACTTTCTGAGTAGAGCGTGTAACTTGTTGTGGTCCGTGACCGTCCGTTTCACTAGACCTCCCACATATCAAAAGTGGCAAAGGGAGAAGGCGTGGACCAGCCATAGCACGTTGTCCTCTTCTATGCATCTGTGTCTGTTTCTTATTCTCTTTAAAATTCGTACGGCCTGTGCCATTTTCTCCGAGATTTTCTGTATGGTAGTAAAGTTACAATCTTTGTCGTCGATGTAATACCGCAGTATATTGAGCTCCTCGACTTGCCTTATTTCGGATCCGTCTTGGCACTTTAATGTTATCTTGGGTTCGTTATTGGGGTCGCACCCTATCGGTATCCTACCCCTACCTCTTTTAAATGCGAATGCATTTCATAGTCGGGCTATGTCAGGCATCCGGCGTTGGCGTTGGCGTTGTCCGCGGAGGAGGAGGAGGAGGATAGGTTGAGGAGGTGTGCGCGCCGGCAGGTGTTAGATGTGAAGCATCTTATGGCGAAGCTTAATCCGGTGGTGGTGGTGTACGGCGTGACCGCCCTTACTGCGCATGCGCAAACCCTTTAAAAAAAAATAAAGATAAAAAAACCTCCTCTCTCCCCTAGGCATCCCTCCCCGCGGCAACCACACCCTCACTGCGCATGCGCCTCCCCTCCTCTCTCCCCCTGCTACGCTCCCCCCCCTCTCTCCTCTAGGCATCCCTGCCCGCGCCGTCCACACTCCCACTGCGCATGCGCGTCCCACCTCTCTTCTTCTCTCCTACGCTCCCCCCTCTCTTCTCTAGGCATCTCTGCCCGCAGCGTCCACACTCCCCCCACTGCGCATGCGCACCCCACCTCTCTCTCCTCTCCTACGCTCCCCCCTCTCCCTCTCTCGCCTGGCGACGCCGACACAGGCAGCGTCTGCTAGCGAGTTTCTTGGTTGAAAAAACCGACTGCTCGCGCTGCACAACCGTTCACTGGCCACCCCGTATATATGGCAATGAATCTTGACCTCCAAGGTGGTGCCGGTGGGAAATTTCTCCTGTGCGTTGTTGAACAATAAAAATTCGCAGCGTGCGCGTTAACTAAAAGTGGTCTGCGGCGGAGCTCGGCGGAGCTATATATGAAAAAAAAATTAGAAAAATAAATAAAAAAAATTTAAAAAAAAAAGAAAAAGCAAAAAAAAAAAGGCGCTGCGCCGTGCTCCCGACCGGGCTGCAGAAATTAGGCGCCTTTTCCTTCTTCAAACCACAACCACCATATATAAATGGAGTGAAGCGCGCGCGAAATGCATTCGCATTTCCTCACGATTCCCTTCGGGGAGGTGGGGGGCTTTTTTTTAAGATTAGTAACTTCGACATCGCTGCCGAACACATCAAGCCCATTCTGCTTAGGGTGTCCTCGACCCATGCTCCCTTGAGCACTCCAGATGGTGACGTCGTCCGCGTATATCGCGAAACCCACACCCTCCATCTTTTCTAGTTCCTTAGCAACACTGGTCATGGCCAGATTGAAAAGCACTGGAGACAGCACTGCTCCTTGTGGAGTGCCTCTGTTCCCCAGTCCGTGTTCGTCTTTCGACTTCAGTTCCTCCAGCTTGAGACTGGCTTTCCTGCCTCCCAGGAAGGATTTGATAACAGTCTTTCTCCGAGCCCCCATGTCCGACAAGTCTTATAGTGTGGCTTTGTGCGCCACCCTACAAAAGGCTTTCTCGATGTCCAGTCCCAAGATCTCTGTCCTGTGTTTCCGGCTGACCTGCAGGACCTGGTGATTGATTAAAAGCATGGCATCCTGGGTTGATAACCCTGGACGGAATGTTATTATGTTGTAAGGCAACATGTCCCTTTGTTCCTAGTGCCTCGTGAGTCTGTTGAGAATCATGTGTTCCATCGCTTTGCCTAGACACCAGGCAAAGGAGATGGGACGTAGGTGGTCGAGCCCAAGTGGGTTACGCGATTTGGGTGTTAGAACCGCGGAGGCCTTCTTCCACTCGTCCGCGTATTTCCCTTCCTTCCACAGTTCGTTGAAAGGATCTGTGTGGAAATTAATGGATTCCTCGTCCAAGTTCTTGAGGAGTTTATTTGTTATACCGTCTAGCCCTGCTGCTAATTTATTTAAGGTCGTGTAAGGCCGACCTCACGTCTAACTTTGTGAATTATTTGTCCATTTGCTCGCACCGTCCACGCTTGTATCCTATTTCTTCACCTTCTTCACCGCTTGTGCTAGTGGCAAATACTTTTATGCGGATCGCGGCTTGACAGCACAACTGCTGTGCGCTTGCTAGCTTATAAAGGTTACGATAAGCTTTCTATAGTGTTAATCATACTGGTAAGGGTCCCTATCGAATGTGCGTCGGCGGTTCTTGAACCTTTATATAGGAAGTGTTGGTTTTATTTGAAGTGACTGATCGGGTGAGTTTCAATTTTTCGCGTCTTGTTTACTCTTTTTCGTTTCCGTTGAGCTGTTCAGACTCGACAATGTTCGTTCTGCGGTAGAGTTGTTTTTGGAACAGGAGAGTCGTTCATTGCGGTTGTATTTCAGAAATGATTCTGTTTTTCACAGCCAAGAAAAAAAAACACTCTAGCATCAGGTGAGTAAAACTGCTTTATTGCACATGTACTTTCTTGCACAGTTATCGTACTCGTGTCCTGGTCATTTCGCGCAGTTTAACAACGTCTAACTGCAGTGAACCAACTAACCCGCCAGAACGTCTTACTGGGAAAAAATAATTGCCATGTTCTTAGAATTACAGGCGCAGCGCTTTCATAGCCAGAAGCTGTCACGCTAGGCGAACGAGATGCTCATCTGTCATGTTAACATTTGCTACCCAGTTGGCTAGAAGCGCCGTAAGAGCTTGCTGAGGGTCGTATGAAGATTTATTAGGAAAGCAGCGACGACTTGGCAGTCAGAGTAGTGCCGTTCCGACAGGAACGCTGATCTCGCGCACAGCAACAGACGCCCGAGCAATTCTTCTTTCTCGTCTTCACTACAATTGCCCCCGGTAGAGAAGACGAAACATCCTGGCGTCTCAATGCGTAGGCAGTATCAAGGGGTCGTAGAACGGCTTAAGTCTGCTGACGTGAACCATGTCCCGACCGCGGTGTCTGAGGTCTTGGGACGGCGTCACGGGCTCAGCTATGTAGTTGACAGGAGACGTGCGTCCTTTGATGCGGTAGGGGCCATCAAAGCGTGCAAGAAACTTCTCTGTAAGGCCAGGGCTGTGAGGAGGTATCCACAACCAAACGAGAGAACCAGTCGTGAAGTCTGGTGAAGATGCGTCATTGTCATGTCGGAGTTTTTCGCGGCCTTGAGCGGCGGTTGTAAGTTTACGAGCGAGCTGCCTATAGTCCTCTATATATCTCGCCGCTTCAGATACCGGCGTGCATTCGGAAGCGTCGGGTCGGTATGGGAGCAGTGTGTCCATGGTACAAGAGGGCCCTCGTCCGTACAACAGGAAAAACGGAGAAAAGCCAGCGGTAGCTTGTGTGGCAGTGTTTAGGCGTAAGTTACAAATGGTAAAACAGCATCCCAGTTACTGTGATCCAACGCGACGTACATAGTTTTCATGTCACCAAGCGTACCGTTGTACCCCTCCGTCAAGCCGTTCGTTTGCAGGTGGTATGCGGCAGACTTGAGGTGAATGATGCTGCATGCAGCGTGAAGGGCTTGGATGACGTCGGACAGGAACACCCGCCCTCTGTCGCTGAGCAGTTCGCGTGGTGCTCCATGTCGAAGAACGAAATTCCGTAGAATGAATAATGCGACCTCACTAGCGGTGGCGTCTGGTAGCGCTGCAGTCTCGGCATAGCGCGTCAAATGATCGACGCCGACAATTATCGATTTACCCAAGGAACTGCAGGGAAGTGGGCCGTAGAGGTATATGCCGACGCGATCAAAGGGACGAGCAGGGCAGGGAAGCGGCTGTAACTCGCCGGACGGGCGCTGGTGAACATTACGCCGCTGGCACGGCGTCCAAGAGCGAATGTACTGGCAGACAAAGTGATACATTCCATGCCAGTAGAAACGCTGCCTGATCCGCGCATAGGTTTTCAGAATGCCGGCGTGGCCATGGTGAGGAGCAGCATGGAAGTAAGTGCAGATGTCGGAACGCATGTGCCGTGGTATCACTAGCAGCCATTCGCGATCGTCGGGCATACAATTCCTGCGGTAAAGGATGTTGTCGCACACAGTAAAGTGCGCGGCTTGATGACGAAGGGTTCTCGAAGAAGCTGCAGCCGATGGATCCTGCAGGTAATTGAGCATAGTTGAAAGCCGGGGATCCTTACGCTGTTCAGCCGGCATGTACGTGGCGTCGATGGGTGACATGGATGTGAAGAGCGTTGACAGGGAATCTACATCGGAATGTATCGGTGACCGAGAAAGCTCATCGGCGTCAGTGTGCTACCTGTCTGATCTGTAGACAAGGCGAATGTCATATTCCTGTAAGCGAAGAGCCCATCGGCCGAGGCGACCTGATGGATCTTTCAACGAAGAAAGGCAGCAAAGGGCGTGATGGTCGGTAACAACGTCTAAAGTACGACCATATAAGTATGGACGAAAAAAGAGCCCAAATTATGACCAAACACTCCTTTTCAGTCACAGAATAGTTCGCTTCTGGCTTCTTCAAAGTGCGACTAGCATACGCGACGACGTACTCGTCGTAGCCGTCCTTCCGCTGAGCTAGTACTGCGCCAAGTCCGATGCCGCGCGCGTCGCTATGTATTTCTGTAGGCGCTGTGGGATCGTAATGCCGAAGTATTGGTGGTGAGGTAAGTAGGTGGCGTAGCTGCTTGAAGGGTTCATCGCACGAGGTTGACCACGCGGTAATGCCGTTATTAGCCGTAAGTAAATTTGTCAGTGGGGCGATGATGGTCGCAAAATTACGCACAAAGCGCCAGAAATAAGAGCAGAGGCCTACAAAGCTGCGGAGCGCCTTAAGAGTTGTGGGCCTGGGGAACTCGGCAACGACGCGAAGCTTATCTGGGTCAGGCAGCAGAACATCCTTAGAAACGTGTCCCAATATCGTGAGCTTAGAGGACGCGAAACGGCACTTTTTGATGTTGAACTGGACGCCGGCCGAGGTGAGACAGGTCAGTATCTCACGCAAGCGAACAAGGTGCGTCGGAAAATCTGATGAAAACACGGCGATGTCGTCAAGATAGCACAGACATATTTTCCACTGAAACGGCAAAACAGCGCAGTAAAAACGACGACGGAGGAAGGAACGAACACACACACACGAAGCGCTGACTAACAACTGAAATTTATTCGGGTGAAAAATGGATATAAATGCACTCGTAAGAGCATCACATCACAAACAAAAACACAGCAAAAGCAAGAAAACAAAGATACCATGAAGAGCACAGACAAAAAAACCAATGGTCATTATCACATGATGCTGCGCGAGGCCCTGACAAGTGGTTCAATTAGGACAGTTAGCCGAGAGATAAGAGACTTCTTTGTCAGACAATGAAACAGATGGAATGCTGACACATTTTTCTTTTAACAATGAGATATTAAACGCCTCGATGATTTCTCTTTGAAATTTCAGTTGTTAGTCAGCGCTTCGTGTGTGTGTGTTCGTTCCTTCCTCCGTCGTCGTTTTTACTGCGCTGTATTGCCGTTTCAGTATGTTCCACCAACTAGCCGACAAGTTGACCTTATTAGACCATATTTTCCACTTGTAGTTACGAAGGATGGTGTCCATCATGCGCTCGAAAGTAGCGGGCGTGTTGCAGAGCCCAAAAGGCATTACGGTAAATTCTTATAAGCCATCCGGCGTTACGACAGCTGTCTTCTCGCAGTCACCTTCCGCCATCGGCACTTGCCAAGAGCCAGTGCGAAGATCTAAAGATGAGTAGTACTCCACGTCTTGCAAGCAGTCGAGTGCGTCATCTATGGCAGCGGGAGACGTCTTTACGAGTGATCTTATTAGGCGACGGTAATCCACAAAGAAGCGTATTGACCCGCCCTTCTCGCGCTCTAATACGACAGCAGACGCCTAAGGGCTCTGGGAAGGGCGAATGACGCCACGCTGCAGCATTTCATCGACTTGCTCGTAATGACCTGCCGCTCGGCTGCCGACACACGGTATGGTCGCTGGCGTAATGGAGGATGAGAACCTGTGTGGACGCTGTGACTGACGTTCGCTGTACGCCCCAAGCGCGGTTGGTCGCAATCAAACGACGAGCGAAAATTCTGGAGAAGCGCAAGGACTTGCGTACGGTGCGGATGCGGCAGATTGGCATCCACGACAGATTCAAAGATGTCTGGCGAAGACGAAGTTGACGATGAAGATGACGTGCGCAGGATGGGAGAAGTGAAAGCGTCGAGCTCAGAACAGGGCGTGTCATCCGAAGTCTCGATGATGTGGAGCGGATCAACAGGCTGAACGCAACCAAGAGATTCTCCGCGCAGCAAGGTCACAGGGTGTTCAAACGGATTACACACAAGCATTGTCGATAATCCGGATGTGGTATTGAGGACGGCAAAAGGGAGAGGCAGAGCCCTGCGATGCAGGAAAACATGCGATGGTGTAAAAAGGACAGTGTTATACGGCGCGGTTGAGCAAGACACGGGCACAAGCACTGACATGGCGGGTGGTATGTCCGTGTCGGATACAACAGTGAACTTTTGGGCGGAACTCGTAGAAGGGTAAGGCAATGTGTCATCAGAGAAAGGGGAAGAGCGCCACTTCGGCCCGTGTGCAGTAGATGATGGCACGATGCTGAGACAAGAAATCCCAGCCGAGGATGATGTCATGTGAACATGAGCACAGCACGAGAAAATCGACAACATAGAGGACGCCATCAATAACCACCCTTGCGGTACATGCAGCAACCGGCGCTATGTGCTGCGTACTTGCGGTGCGCAGCAGGATGCCGGAGAACGTCGTCGTGACCTTATGCAGTTTACAGCAGAAGGTCTCGTCTATGACTGAAATCGCAGCCCCAGTGTCAATAAGCGCAGTTGCGGCATTTCCTTACACCATTACGTCGAGTAAATTGCGTGGTGATTCTGCAGGCGTTGTAGAAGTCGCGAAGCTGGCAGTTCGTGCCTGCGGAACTGCAGCAGATAGTTTCCCTCACTAGGGGACTGCCGACGACGTAAGGGTGAAGGCGAGCGACGACGGAGCGAAGGGGAGCAGTGGTTGCCGAAAGGCCATCGCGGAGGCGGCGAAAAGTCTGAGCTGGGACGCGTGGCATGATCCGCAGCATCGTGTGGGTAGCCGCCGTAACCGGGCGTTGCGGCAACTTGATTAGCAGGTGGCACGCGACGGTTGCAGAAGCGGGCCACATGTCCGGCGAAACCACAAGCGAATCAAATAGCCCGGTTGTCGCGTGTGCGCCAGGGATTTTGAGCATGCTGGCTTCGAAATAGCATTGGTGGTGACGCAGGAGGCCTGGCTGTTGGCGGGCACATTGCGGCTGGGAAGGCGAATGTCGGTGGCGGAGGTCGAGCCGCGACTGCGGCATAGGTCAAAGGTGCAGCCACAGGTGGACACGGTTGGGCCAAAGGTACCGACTCGGCGAGTTGATCGTGGATAGCCTCCTGATGGGGGCAGCAAGATATGCGTCAGGCTGTACGGATTCATCGGTCAGAGGTAGCATAGAAAGCTGCGGCGCCACTTCTTCCCGAATGAAGTCCTTGATCTGGGTATACAGTGTTGTAGCGGGCGACGGGGCAGAGGCAATCGTGAGGCCCGAGAGTGCCTCAGCAGATGCGCCAGAGCTGCGCGCAAACACCCTTTGTCGACGCAGCTCGTCAAAGCTCAGACAAAGAATGACGACGGCCGCGACAGAAGCAGGGTTCCGCGCAAGAAGCACCTGAAATGCCTAGTCCTCGATGCCTTTGAGGATATGCTTAACTTTTTCCACTTCGCTCATGGAGGCATTGACGCGGGAGCAAATATTGATGACATCCTTTGTGTAGCTCGTGTATGTCTCACTAGGCTGTTGAGCACGCTGGCGTAGGCGTTGTTCAGCGCGAAGTTTTCTCAAAGTTGGGTTGCCGAAGACTCCTACAATTGCTGTCTTGAAGTCTGACCAGGTAGGAGGCTCACGCTCATGGTTTTCAAACCAGAGGTTGGCGACATCGGCAAGATAGAAGGTGACGACGCGTAGTTTTGCCGGGTCATCCCAGTTGTTGGTTTCACTGACGCGCTCATAGGTGGAAAGCAAAGCTTCCACGTCAGCCTCACCGGTACCGCTAAAATAGCAGGGTCACGGTGTCGCTGAATGGCGCCGCCGGAGGTGGTAACATTGGTGGTGCCGGGCTGATTGTTGGCGATGTCGGTCATTGCAGCGGTTGAAGCTGGTGGCAACGTTCGGTTGCGAAGTTCCAGGATGAGGTCAGAGATTGCAGCAACCTCCCCCAAATGTCGTATTAAGATTTATTGGGAAAGCAGAGACGACTTGGCAGTCAGAGCAGCGCTGGTCCGACAGGAACGCAGATCTCGCGCACAGCTACAAACGCCCGAGCGTATCTTGCTTCTCGTCTTCACTTCATGAGGAAAACTTTGCAAACTTCCACGGCGTCATCTTCCGCCCCATAAGTTAGGTCCCGGCACAGCAACAGCTGGGGCAAAAGTGCAGACGATAGCAGGTCACAAATCTTGTGACTTAGTCTCACGTCTGCTATCTTCATGACCTTGCCAATTTCATAGTACCAATATGTATGTCATAGTACCAATATGTATGTCACGAACAGCAATCAACAAGAAGGTTGCAAATCCAGTAGTTAGAAAGCGCTGCGTGTTTGCATCTTCTATGTTTATTTATTCTTTTTGCTGCGAGTGGGACTAAGTAATCAATTTGATAGGGGCGTTATTCGAAAATGTCGAATAACGATTCGAATAGTGTTCTATTCGAATCGGTACTCGAATCGAATAGCGAATATTCAGAATACCAAATATTTTTGAGCATCGGCGAGAAAACGCCAAAGGATGGAAACGTTCACAGCGCCATCTGTTCCTGTCTTTCTGTTCTAATAACTGAAGAAAGGCACTAAGGCTGCCCTCAGCTTCAGAAATGTAATTTTTACACACATGCACATGAATAACAACAGAGGCAGTTGTGTCAGTGTAAATTGATCTTGCCGGAACAGTACTCAACACTGACGGTTGTACCTCAAGCTGCTGTTCGTGCGAAGGCACATGTTATAAGTTGTTTATCGGTTCCTTTACATAGTTAGCTCTATGTGAGGTGCTCGAGCATTGTTTATTTTTAAGCGTCAGTTTTATTTAGTAGCCATAGGGGAGGTATCACGTTCAATACGATAGTCGCTCCTGTATTAAATCCGAAGCATTTCTTAGCGAACTTCGGTGACTTTGAGCGTATCTATCTATCTATCTATCTATCTATCTATCTATCTATCTATCTATCTATCTATCTATCTATCTATCTATCTAGCCGCCTAGGACTTTGTGCTCTCCTGGCCATATCGTTAAATAGGATTTATACCAAAATTGGTATGGTATAACATGACTGTATGACAAACATGATTGACTGGTCATATTATGAAAATCGTGATTAACTTGTCATGAAAAGTATGATTGACACGCCATGGCCATAGCGCTCTTGAGGCCGTTTTCTTAACTTGATATATCCAAAAACTGGTACAATGAAACATTTCTGCATGACCAACATAAATGACAGGTGGTAATATGAAAATCATGACCTGCATGTCATGTACATGATTTACATGCCACGCTCATGGTGCCCTGACGGCCGTTTCGCTAGCTTGATATACACCAAATTTGTTATTGCGTGACGTGACTGTATGACGCACAGAAATGCCAAGTGGTCATATGGAAATCATGACATGTCATGTGCAGCATGACTTGCATACCACGCTCATGGCACGCTCGCGGCCGTTTCGCTAGCTTGATTTAAACCAAATTTGGTATTGAGTGACGTGACTGTATGACGAGCATAAAACAAGTGATAATGTGCAAATCATGACATCTAATGTGCAGCATGACTTGAATGCCACACTCATGACACTCTCGTGGCCGTTTCGCTAGCTTGATATAGACCAAATTCCCTATTGAGTTACGTGACTGTATGACGAGCATAAATGACAAGTGGTAATATGGAAATCATGATATGGCATGTGCAACATGACTTGCATGCTACGCTCATGGAGCTCCTGTGGCCGCTTCGCTAGCTTCATACACACCAAATTTGGCATTGAGCGACGTGATTGTACGACGACCATAAATGACAAGTGGTAATATGGAAATCATGACGTCATGTGCAACATGACTTGCATGCCACGCTCATGACACTCTCGGGGCCGTTTCGCTAGCTTGATGGACACCAAATTTGGTATTGATTGACGTGCCTATATGACGAGCATAAATGACAAGTGGTAATATAAAAATCATGACATGTCGTGGGCAACATGACTTGCATGCCACGCTCATGACACTCTCGTGGCCGTTTCGCTACCTTGATATACACCAAATTTTTAAGGCCAAAGCCCTCAATATCTCATGATTACGTCCGGCCATCCGTCCGTCCCACCAGCCGTGACTTGGCACGGTGCCAGGTGGGCGCCGGTGTGCGCAAACGGACGCTGGTCGCGTTGGACTCTACAGCGCTTGCGCTTTGCTTGCATAGTGTCGCTGTGCCCGGCGTCTCTAATCATGCAAGGAGGGAGACGCGCGCATCACGTTTCATTCTTACGGACCCCATCTCAGTGGGCACAGGCGTTCCAGGAACACACTTGGGAATTGACAAAGTGTACATCAATTTAAACGCTGGAACGCGGATGGCGTCTGCACGATGCGCAAAACGCAAGAACACGAACGCATGCGAAAGGCATGCAGATTGGTTACGCGTCTCGTTGCGATTCGAGGTAAAAAATTGAGTGAACATAAGTGGCAGGTGGTAACATGAAAATCTTGGCATACATGTCCTCTACAATGCCATTTACATGCCACGCTCATGGTGCGCTTGCGTCCAGTTCGCTAGCTTTATATACACCAAAATATGTATTGTGTGACGTGACTGTATAATGAACGCAAATGACAGTTCCTAACATGTAAATAATGACATGCATATTATGTACAGCATGATTTGCTTCTTGCTGGCTGCTCCGCATTATATCGATTCCCACAGTGCGTGGGATCTGCCGGTTTTTTCAACCCACCGTTACAAAATACCTCCTGCTCCAGTCGCTGCATCCGGTGAGCTTAACCCAGTTTTCACAACTGTGGTACTTCTTCGTTGATTAAAAGCACACCTAATGCTCCTTTGTTAAAGTTGCGAATTAGTTTCATCAATGTAATAATATCTCGGGTCCTTTTTTATTAATAAATGTATAGTTCCATTCAAAATGGTTTCTTTGCTATATGAAAATTATTCGAATAGTACTCGAGTGGTATTCGTATTCAATTCGGTTTTTAAATTCAGTATTCGCCCTATCCTGCATATTGACCGAATCCCAACTTGTCCAAACCCCCAACTTCTGTACTGATATAACAGCAGGTATTCTGAAGTGAATCTTTTTGTTCGATAATTATGCGCGGAAAAACGGCGTGTTAAAGATACAGATCAACTTATTTTATTTCTCATCGCAGGGACGAACGTGAACTAGCTCCAAACAAGCTATTGGAGCTAGTTCTATGTCAGCTAGGGCCTCAGACCAGATCTAAATTCCAGTTCACTATCCAGCCCTCTCGCAGCAAGCAGAAGACCAGATAAAAAATTACACCTTCTCCCGCTAAAGGGAACCATGTGTAGATGCGAAGCAGCGGGCGCTAACGCTTACACTGGCGACGGCGTTGACGCTGGCGCTCATCGCGGCGTTGCGCTGGAGAGAAATCTGGGGAGGCGCAATCACGCAGTGATGGACCGGTGCTTCCTACTAGGACATGCCAATCGCTGCTAATAGACAATGAGAGACAGAAGACTCCGATTGGACACAGAGACCAGTAGTCCGCTTTTAGTTAACGCGCACGCTGCGAATTTTTATCGTTCGACTACGCGCAGGAAAAATCTCCCTCCGGCACAACCTTGCAGGTCAAGATCCAGTGCCTATATATACGGGGTGGCCAGTGAACGGTTGTGCAGCGCGAGCAGCCGGATTTTTCAACCAAGAAACTCGCTAGCAGACGCTGCCTGCGTCGGCGTCACGAGGCGAGATAGGGGGGAGCGTAGGAGATGAGAGAGAGGGGGTAAACACATTCGCAGTGGGGAGTGTGGACGCCCCGGGTAGGGATGCCTAGAAGAGAGAGGGTGGAGCGTAGGAAGGCAGAGAGGGAGGGACGCGCATGCGTAATGAGGGTGTGGTCGCCGCGGAGAGGGATGCCTAGAGGATAGAGATGGGGAGAGGAGGTTTTTCATTTTTATTTTTTCGAAGGGTTTGCGCATGCGCAGTAAGGGTGGTCATGCCGCACACCACCACCACCACCGTATTGAACCCCGCTCTAAGATTCTTCACATCTAAAAAGCCACGGGAGGCACGAGAGAAGAGAGGGCAAAGCGTGGTGGCGAAGGGACGAGAGAAGAAGCGAGGAAGACGGGCCACGCTACTCGGCCGTCGGGTTCCGGACCCGAGCCTGGTGAACCGCTGAGCCCGGGACGACCTGCAATGTACGAGCAGGCCGTGGCCGCGCATCTCTGACGTGCTGCTGCTTCGGGGCGTCCCCCTGTCCGTGTAAGCGCTGAGCTGTCGGGCTTTGGGCACGAGCTCTGGCGTACGGACCCGGCCAGGACGCGACTACGGCTAGAACAGCGGTGTCTACTCGTCCAGTAGCTGCCAGTTGCACCTCTTCGCTCAACAGGCTCCTGTCTAAGGCGTACCAACGGACTTTGGTGAGACCAGCGTCGTGTCTCGTGTCTAGGCTAGGGACGGTTAGGACTTCGGTAGCGCGAGTGAATAATGCGGGGTCGGTCTTTCCATTCTGTCATTGTTATGTTTAGTCGTTTTTTTGTGTGTGCAGAAAATGTGGTGTGCAAACGGCCTCCTCTGTTCTTGGGTATCTGTGGCGACGTCTTGGACACCCATCTTTTAAGAACCTGCACGTTGTTCAAAACACCCTAACAACGTAACAGAGAGGAGGTGCGTGGAGAGGGTTTCCGCATGCGCAGTCAGGGTGGTCACGCCGCACGCCACCACCACCACCGGATTGAACTTCGCCATAAGATGCTTCACATCTAAAAGTAGCACATTCTTGATGCTTTACATGCATCTAATGAGTGCGTCAGCCTCTGAACACCCAGGATGGTTCCCATTTTTACAGCTTCCGGCATTCTAATATAATGAAATGTTCGTCGAACACAGCTGCCCAAAACATTGGGGCAGCGTTTTGCCTCACGTATAAAATTTCACACATGCGTAAACTTCATTTAGTGACACTCAGAGCTAACCATGCATTTGGAGAAAAACAACCACCGAGTCGACCAGTCTGCTCTTTTTCGAACACTCGCTCCTTCCCGACGGCGCGTCGCGCGCAGCTCTGTCAACTCTCCCCTACTTCTAGCGCCCTCCTAGCGAAATGCGGCGACTGCTGTCAACGCTGCTTCCGCGCTCTCACCCATTGTCTGCACCGCGACGCGTCCGGCCGCACCGTGTGTTTTCATCGAACGGCCGTGGCAGGTTTCTTGCACAGCGTGCTGGGTTTCTCGCACAGCCACAATGTGTGCTGAGCATCTTGGACAGAGAAAAACTGCTGCAGATCCAGGAAGTGAATGCTGATGATGGAGCGAAGCTGAACTGACGAAATGATAAACGATGTAAAGAATGTTTATGAAATCTATCTGTCCGTGCGTCCGTCCATGGATGGACGGATGCACGGACGGACGGACGGGCGGACGAATGGACGTACGGATGTGCCGACAGACGGACGGACGTACAGACGGAGGGACGCAGAGATGCGTGGACGGACGGACGGATGCACGAACGTACAGATGCGCGGAATGTCAGACAGGCAGATGGACGAACGGACAGACGGACGGGCGGACGAATGGATGTACGGATGTGCCGAGAGACGGACTGACGTACACACGGAGGGACGCAGAGATGCGTGGAAGGATGGACAGATGCACGGACAGATGCACGGACGGACGGACAGACAGATGCGCGGACTGTCAGACAGACAGATGGACGAGCGGACGGACGGACGGGTGCGCGGATGTGCGGAAGGACAGGCAGATGCATGGATAGAGTACGGTCTATTTTAAACCAATATGCGCGCTATGAACGCTCTATTGACGTTATATGTAACACCTGTGCTTCGGTCCGACAGGAAGCTACGACGACGGCGTGAACGGACATCGTGAGAGCCTAAGGAGCTTCGCTCCTAAAAAGTAAGCAAGTGATGCACCTGCGGTACTTGTATTTGACTCAAACAGCCAGAAAAAAACGATTTTCACAAACACTTAATCAACAATTCTGTTCATAGCAATGAGCAGAAAAACAGAAACATTGATATGCACGTGGTATTCAACATCCAAGAAAGTATTGACGATGTTTAGAAAAAAAACCCAAAACAAGCTCTATGTTTTCTATTAACCTGTAAATAATGGAGTGTGCATAGCAGGGACTCAATATAGCGCGACAGGCGTGCATGTTTATGCCGGTGAAGAAACTAGAAATTGTTAAACAACAGTCCTTATGCGAAATATCTGCGGATTTAGCCGTCACTATGCACGCTTATGGCAAGACCTGTAAGAAATTGGAGCGGTGGTACTTGGGTGAGAAGAGTCAGAGCACATGGGTTATATTGTAACTTTGGGTTATTGGGCTTCATGTATTGAGATATGCAAAATGTCGGCCAACTAGGCTAAATGATTCATTGGGCGTAAAAAATGAATTCGGTAAGCCGTCAAGCGGCTTACCGAAATCATTTTTCACTGTGCGGAAGGCTGTCGCCTCGTTCAGAGTGGCATTTAAGAAACAGATGGCACATCCTGCATCATGCCGCCGTCCTAGATGGTTGCCGTATAATTGGCATAGAATGCCATTTGGGCACATTAGGTATCTATATTTTACACAGTGTGAGAAATATGCCTGCTGATTTTGTTTCGACTGGCATGTAAAGCAGCCATTGCCATCGATGAACGAACGCTCCACAGTCCTCTAGTGTCACGCATTTTCTTCTCGCAGCCTGGGACAAACGGGAGCAGTTCAACATATCATTTATCTCCAAATGTTATCGCGAGGTTATGACATGAAGGTTGACGTGCGTTTTTGAAAAACGGCTCTTTAATAGGAGGATGTCTCGGGCTGCACGAACTGTTGCCAGGAAATTCGGCCACGCTCCATTTGCACCCCTGAATCGAAGTTATTGATGCGCTACGTGTACGATGTATTTTGCGTTGCGAAGTTATCTGAGCTACGCGATTTCCACGCCCAATTGAGCTCCATAGAGCCGCCCATTAAGGTTACTAGCCGAACTTTTCATTCTACTGCATAAAGGTTACAGCCGGCATGACAAGTTGTTCACCTGTCTGGTTCTAGGGCGCCCTGCTGAAAAAGAATGACCGAGGAACACCTTTGTTTTCAGAAAGCCAACGCACACAGGACGTATCCAAACTTCACTTCTAATCATCCAATCTGTCACACAAGCTCTATGTTTCCGACACATCAACAGAGCCGAAGAATTTGCACATCCCCACATCTCCAGAAGAACGGAGAGAACGTGGTTATCCGCTACCTGGACATGATGGCTTTGCAAAGGGGCATCTCCAGCGCACTCTTCACAGACAGCGACCCAAAAAAGGCCTCATATCTCTATTCTGTACATTCCAGGCGCCAGTCAGACAGCACATCTACTCTTAAGGGCAACCGTCGTAGTTGTTCGTAAGCCTATCTCCAGCATCTGCAGCACCTTTCCTCAAACACGTACAGAAAAAGCGCCAAGTATGGTACACAAGATTACTTCCACTGACTGTCACGCTTCGTATATCGAAGATACCAACACCTTTCGCGAAAGACTCCGGCATGACAGGAATGCCCATCGACAACTAGACACCACAGATACGGGTATTTACGCTGTCCATTTTTGTTAAAGATGCTTGTTATCAGAATATCGTCATCTATCCTAACACTACTTGTCGTTGCAGTGAACTCGCTCTTGCCGTTCGCTTGTGCTATCGATCTTACCGAATCAGTGTATTATGTCTTGAAGAAGATAAATCTCTGACCTAAACACCGACCTAATAATTAGTTGTTTTCAGAAAAAAAAACGCAATAAGAACACTGGTACATTCTTTTTATGTGATACCGAGAAAGGGCGTATATATCGAGACACAACCGAGTGTTCTAGTGAGATGCAAAGTCAACTTACCTCTGCTAAATCACTGGAGCAGGTTTAAGTAAACAACGACTGAGTTGCTCATATCCTGTAACAAGTGCACGAATAGTACGGGAAGGTGCCTTATCACTCGATAGCTCACACCCATCATTGCTGACGTGTGTAGCACAATGGTTTTTGCAGGGCGCAATACCTATTGCAGTTGGCCAGGCTTCGGAGCAGATGGCAAAATGCGTCACGTCTGGGCACCGCGTCTTCTGCGCTATAGATATTTTTTATCCGGGAGCAGCAATGCATGAACTAGTTCACTGAGGTCTCTTTTTTCGAATCGGCTTTGCTGTCGAAACAGCACTGACTTGACGTGCTCCACAACGAGTGGTTGGTGTAAGAGTGGTACCGCTGCAGCATGTTTTCGCGATAGCTTTTTTGCGATATTCTGTGTCATCAAGGCTAGAGTCCGTTCAAAAGACACCTCTCTCGGGTTATGACCATCAAATGTTCCATCTCTTCCTTTGAGTGTCCCAAAGGTGGCGATGCGAAAAGATGACTGACGACATTTTCACCCTTGCTGCTGCTTGTTTTGTTGGAGCCTTAGCAAGCGTCACCAGTCACCACAGATGGCCCAAACAAAATCCGCACCTTCGTAAACGCTTAGGATGTCTCGTTCCTTGACTTCTTTCAAACATAATTGACTGTTGTAGTTTATTGCTTAGCGGCTAGATGGCGCGATGCGGACCTCCGTGACAAAGGTTCTGATGCTGAAGCACCGTCCATGTTTCTGTTGTCACGCGCGTTACTTATTCAACTTTTGGTGCATCTTGTTGTCAGATACAGTAAATACAGATACAAAGGCTGTCAGCAATCCTCAGCGCAAACCGCGCCTTCAGTGTTCGAGAAGCTTCACGATTGTACTGCCGTTTTTTTTTTGTGACTGAGCCATGCCAGTGCTCAAAATTCCTGCGCACACAAAGCTTATACAAGCCTTATGTCGTAAAGGAACCACGTTAACATCCGCAATATAACGTGGTAGAAGAGTAAAATAAAAAAAACGGCAGATCCCACGCACTGTGGGAATTGCGCACTGTGGCATGTAAATCATGTTGCACATGACATGCACATCATGATTTTCATATTACCACCTGTCATTTATGCTTTTCATGCAAAATGTCTCATCGTACCAATTTTTGTATATATCAAGTTAAGAAAACGGCCTCAGGAGCACTATGGCCATCGCGTGTAAGCCATACTTTTCATGACAAGTTAGTCGTGATTTTAATGATATTTCCAGTGATTCATGTTCGCCATACCGTCGTGTTACCATACCAATTTTGGTATAAATCCCATTAACGTTACGGCCAGGAGAGCACAAAGACGTAGGCGGCTGGATAGATAGATATCTATATAGATAGATAGATAGATAGATAGATAGATAGATAGATAGATAGATAGATAGATAGATAGATAGATAGATAGATGTAACATTCCAACACGCACAGAGACAGAAGCTTTTTTTATTCTTCTTTCTCTACCCCAGTCCCCACGGCAAAGCAGTTGTTCGTTGTCTTTAGGTCGCTACACTCTCCCTGGCTTTGTTTTGTTCCTCCACTGGATTTAGGGAATCACATTGCTGATGGCAGCTATTTCCATGACACCGTCTTCCATCATGTAGCCGATAGTCTTAAGTATTCCGTCTTTTGTAGCCTTTCTGTACCAAAACTAGATCACCTCGATTAATATCGGGAATCTTGTTGTTATGGCGCTTGTCAAATGCTCGTTTAAGGGACTCCCTGTGTTTTCTTTGGCTCTCTGCAGTCTTCTTGGTCTCCTCAAGGTGTAGTTCTTCCTCGATTCCCAGTGTGTCGTCTGCAGGCCGATACGCCCGCTCACCGAAGGCGGCATACTGAGCACTGCATCCCAAAGCACTTGTATGGGATCTATTGTCATGCGACACTGCTGCTTGTAGGCAACATTTCCACCCTCCTGGGAATCCCGGGTACCTGCTTATACATTGCTTTGTGCCTCGTATGACCCGTTCTGCGAGCCCGTTGGCTGACGGGTCGTATGGAGCTGTAAACTTCAGAGTGATGTTTTTTTCTTGCGTCCACTTTGCAAGTTCCTGGCTCCTGAACGCCGACCCATTGTCAGACACAATGCATTCCAGTTTCTTAAACATATCTCTGTTCAGTAGCGCTATGACGGTTTGTGCATTCTCCCTTCGTGGCTTGGCCGCAACGATCCTTGAGCATTCGTCAATGCATACTAAGAAAGACTGAGTTTTCTTCACGCCTTCGCTTCTTTTCTTTAGCTCGGCGAAGTCAACATGAACGGTCTCAAATTTCCCACTTGCATGAATTGGGAATATCAGTGTCCGTTTTCTGCTTGTACTTGGCCTTGTTTAGTTGACAGTCATTGCTGGAGCTGATGTAATCGGCAACATCCTTCTTCATTCCTGGCCATGTAAATCTTTTTAATTTGTAGTATGTTCGATAAACCGTTCGTGTCCTCCTGAATGTGGGCTGTCGTGGTACAGCTCAAGACCTTTCGCAGCAACTTAGCTGGGACATTGAAATTTCCTTCTATGGGCGTCAGTTAATCTGTACCTTCCAAGAGTTTGAACAAGTTGACACTTTCCTTTTTCCTACAGCCACTGATTACTGAAAGCCGAGAAAGTGCATCAGCATCTGATAATTCTGGCCCGCTTATGTGTGCGACTTCAAAGTCAAACTGTTGGATTTCACTGATCCAGCGGGCAATTCTCCTTTTTGGTTGAGAAACGTTCAGCAAATGGGTAAGCGCCTGATGATCAATGAATAGTTTGAATTTTGTACCTTCGATGTAAGATCGAAAATACCGCATTGCTGGAACAACAGCCAATGCCTCTTTCTCTGTTGTGCTATAGTTCTGCTCTGCCTTCGTAAACGTATACGAATAGTAGCCAATGACTTGAGATCCTCTGTCGTGTTTTTGCTGATACAGAACAGCACCTGCGCCGAAATTGGAAGCATCTGTCGTGAGCTCAAAGGGAGGAGTGAAATTGGGCAGCATAAGAATCGGGTCTGATATGGCAGATACCAAGTCGTTGTAGGCCTTTTCACATTCATCAGTCCAAATAAAGTCTGTGTTCTTGTGAAGCAAATTGTTCAATAGATTCGCTCGGGTGGCAGAGCTCTTTATGAAGCTCCTAAGTGTCCGGCAAGCCCAAGGAAAACTCTGAGTGCGTGTACATTATCTGGCTTCTTCATCTGCCGTACGCACTCCATGGACTCTTCCTTATTGCTCTTAGTAAATTGCTCTTAGTCTTATTGCTCTTAGCTTCGCTCAGTGCGATCAAAACAGCAGTCAAATGTTCAGCGTGAGAAGTTTCATCTTTTGAATGTACCAAAATATCGTTAACATAGACTTTACAAAACACCCCAACAAATGGTTTCAAGACGCCATTCACCATCTTTTGAAACCAGGCAGCACCATTCTTCCACCCGAAAGGTAAGCGATTGTACTCATATACGTCAAAGGGAGTGACAAAGGCCGTGTACATCTTATATTCCTCTTCGAGTGGTACCGGCCAAAATCCTTTGCAAAGATCTATTCGGGAAAAGACTGCAACCTCCTGTTTCCTCAATTATTCAGTCGATTCTTGGCATCGGGAAAGGAAATAGGTCCGTTTGGTGATTCAAGATTCGGTAGTCTGTGCATAGTCTCACAGATCCATCTTCTTTAGGAGCCAGCGTAATTGGTGAGGCGAACGTGGACACCGATGGTCGTATTATGCCGGCATCTAACATATTTTGTATCTCGCTTTTCAACCACATTTTCTTCTCGCGTGACATGCTGTACGGCTTTCTGCTGACCGGTGTAACATCTTTCAGCTTGAAAAGAACCGAAAATTTTGTGATTGCAGGCGGATAGTTGCTTAAGCAGACAAGTTCGGGGAATTTGTGGCGGACGTTGTCTTCACATGTAATAAGGCGATCCGCGATACTCAAGGAAGCACACGTCCCTTTAGGCACAGTCACTTCATCATTCCTAGAAAGGGTTAACTTTAGGGTCTTCATATTTGGTCGAGAGAGTAAAAATTTGTATTCACACTCTTTTACTGCGAGAGCGTCAATGTCTGGCCTTGAAAAGAGATTCTTGTTCTCACCCATTCATCATAATTTGTCTAGTCCCATCAAAGCTTTGTACTTGTAGCGACCTCTCTCGAATAATTTCATTCCTCTTTACAAGTACCTCATTTATGACAGACACAGACGCCCCACTATCCACTAGTGCATCAACATCTTCACCATTTACCTTTAGTCTTATATATAGAAGGTTAAGAGCCGTTAGAACGTGCCTCCAGTTTTGTCGTCAGGTGGGACTGTGCACCCTCTTTTATTCGTTTTTTGTTGGTGCTGCTTCTGGATTCAAGTAAGCTATGTGGCCTAGGTCGTTACCGGCATCGGAGATTACATTGACCACTCTGCTTCGAATATGCCAATTGTCAAGATCGCGTGACCTCCAAGGTGCCTTCTCTAGATGGTAATCTGCCCGCCGTGGATTCTGGGAATTCGAATCAATTGAGAGGTTTCTAAAAGAACATAGAAGTTCCTCGACTGTTTTGGGCGATTGAACTTGCGCCTGTCTCTGGAGTTCCTTAGGGAGGCCGTGAATGATGAGCGGAACTATCGCCGACTCCGGAAGTTCCAGGCTTGCCATTTGAAGAAGCCGTCTTTTTAGATGTGAAGCATCTTATGGCGAAGCTTAATCCGGTGGTGGTGGTGTGCCGCGTGCCCACCCTTACTGCGCATGCGCAAACCCTTTAAAAAAATAAAAATAAAAAAACCTCCTCTCCCCCTCTCTCTCCTCTAGGCATCCCTCACCGCGGCAGACACACCCTCACTGCGCATGCGCCTCCCCTCCTCTCTCCCCTCTTACACTCCCCCCCTCTCTCCTCTACGCATCCCTGCCCACGGCGTTCACACACCCACTGCGCATGCGTGTCACCCCCTCTCTCTCCTCTCCTACGCTCCCCCCTCTCTCGCCTCGCGACGCCGACGCAGGCAGCGTCTGCTAGCGAGTTTCTTGGTTGAAAAAACCGACTGCTCGCGCTGCACAACCGTTCACTGGCCATCCCGTATATATGGCAATGGATCTTGACCTCCAAGGTGGTGCCGGTGAGAGATTTCTCCTGTGCGTTGTTGAACAATGAAACTTCGCAGCGTGCGCGTTAACTAAAAGCGGAGTGCGGGTCTCTGTGTCCAGTCGGAGTCGTCTGTCTCTCATTGCCCATTAGCAGCGATTGGCATGTTCCAGTGGGAAACACTGCTCCATCACTGCCTGCTTTGCGCCTCCCCAGTTTTCTCTCCTGCGCAACGCTGCGATGAGCGCCAGCGTCAACGCCGCCGCCAGTGTAAGCGTTAGCGCCCGCTGCTTCACATCTACACATGGTTCCCTTTAGCGGGAGATGGTGTAATTTTTTTCATAAAGATACTTTAGGGGCTTTCCTGATCGAAATTTGTAAAAAATCGCTTGGTCCCACCTTTCAACTGGGTTTTCGTTGAAAGCTGCCAGGAAACTCCTTTTCCACTTGTCCCATGTGTCGGTCTCGTGTCCTGCGTAGTCAAGCTCGTACCACTTTTGAGTCATACCGGTAAGAAACCAACGGATGTTTTTGATGCGCTTACTGGATTCTTCCCACAAGTTGTCCTCACATGGATGCTCGTACAACTTGATCCAGGTGTCCGGCCTTATGCTTTCACCATCGAATGGATCAGGTTTTGCTATCTCCTTGTTGGGTCTTTGTTGTGCTTGGATGACGGCAAGAAGGCTGTCCATGAATTGCTGCTGCCGCTCTGCGTACTGCTGCTGATGATAGAGCATTTCCATGAGGCATGAGCAAACAGAACAGTCTTCTTTACTTGGCGAAATCTTTGAAGAGGTTTTCAAAAGCGGCAGCATGATGTGTTCTTGAAACTCGGAGTACTTCAGTCTCAGCTTCACTGATGGTTGGCGGTCGAGTTCGTCCGGCGTCTTCCCGGCTTTTTGAGCGACGAACTCACGCAGTTCGGAAATCGTGACACTTACAGGCAATTCATACTTGTCTTCATCCACGTCGCACGATGAAAAACATTATTTATCACTTGAACTTTGGGATAAAGACAAAGTTATCCACATAGTTGCGTTCTTAATCCTGTCGTAGACTGCGCCAATGTAACATTCCAACACTGACAGAGACAGAAGCTTTTTATTCTTCTTCTTTCTCTACCCCCCCGTCCCTACGCCAAAGCAGTTCTTCGTCGTCTTTAAGTCGCTACAATAGATAGATAGATAGATAGATAGATAGATAGATAGATAGATAGATAGATAGATAGATAGATAGATAGATAGATAGATAGATAGATAGATAGATAGATAGATAGATAGATAGATAGATAGATAGATAGGTACGCTCAAAGTTGCCGATGTTTGCTAAGAAATGCTTCGCATTTCAAACCAGGCATCGCAGAATGCGAATTGTGTAACGCGGTGTTGCTTAATATGAATTGCATTACGAGTGGGTTGTTGAATGCTTCCAACCCATTACAAAGGGCTCAGCCATAATTCTACATCGTCATCAGCCAGCGAATCGATTAATGTAGTAGTGGGTAGCTTAGAAGCGTACTAGTATTAGTGGGCCCCAACAGAGTTCGCAACGGGTTCCAGAAATGGCGGTCTTCCAGCTGTCGCTGTGATTGTGCTTCGATTTCCGCGCAGGCCTGGCGATTTTTTTTTCTTTCTCTCACTAGACCCTCTTTCTTGCCCCCTATTTCCCCACCCCAGTGCAGGGTAGCGAACCGGCTCCTAATATCTGGTTAACATCCCGGCCTTTCTCTTCATCTCTCTCTCTCTCTCTTTCTCGCAGTAGTGCACCAGTGTGTTGTAGCCGATGGGCGTTCACCATTTCCAAATTTCAAAATCCAAGCATCACGCAGCTTTTTATGCTGACAACGCGGATGAAGGCTGACACATTGCTCCGTTGCGTACATTTCGCACTGCGGCACCGAACACTGAACTACCATATGAACATCTTCAAATGCAGTGACTGCGTAATGCAGTGCTTTCAAGTATTGTCAAGCGGACTGCTCAAGCGGAAAAACCTCGCAATTTATACGGAATTGCAGTTCAGGTGGAATTCTAAAATTTCGTTTTCATTGGGTGTCGGGGCTACTGAATCTCAAGGCATGGTCACTCATCGTACCAAGTACGTCACGCCAATGCTGGTGCCAGCTTTTCCAGTGGTGGGTCTGACGCCCTTTATAAAGGGGCTATTTATATTCCGCTCATTTATATATGACGTTATTAGAAAATTCAATGCGGTATATCGTGGAATAGCCTCTGCGAAATCCTTCTTGGTGCGGTGGTGGATTTAACTGTAACGTGGTCGTCATTCCATAAGAGATCACATTTGTAAAAACATGGTAGGTAACGGAAAGTCAGGTGATTGGACAATAATTGTTTAAGCCCTTCTTGTCATCTTTACTTTTAGATAAAGATCATTTTAGTATTGCTACCAATATTCGCGTACGTTTATAGTCAATAGGGCATTGTGCATACACATCTTTGAGTTTTTGCAACACAATCCATCCATATTCTTTCAAGATAACCACTGTTACCTAATGCTCACCGCCTGCTTTATCGCGTCGTCACTGCTGGGATGTCGGACACATCTGGGCTACTAATATTTCATCGTCCAGGATTCCGCGGCTTTCCGGCTACTGTGCCGACCTCTTTAGAACAACCCAAATACTTTAACTATCTTGCCTGTATTAGTAGTGGCAGTGCCTTGTTTTTCTGTTTTTCTCTTATAACATATATCTACGTTTTGACTGCGCCGATCAATTTTGACTGCGCCTTAATCATTCATACGTTGCTCAGAGGACGTTGAATTATCTTCCTATTATACCTTCGCATGTCCGATCCTTCACACCTATTCACTAATTTGAAAACTCTTCCATTTCTATGCTGTGTAATGCGTAATGTGGAGGTTTACTCGTCATCTGCCACCTCGCGCAGAGAGATCGCGGGATACGTGATGCCTCCTGACAAAAAGAGTGTGCCATGCTCTGTTAAAAGGAGTACTAGGGAACTCACCAAATGTTTAACTGCATGTATGTGTATATATTCTGATTGTTTCAAAAATGTTATTTAATTTAACTTTTTAAGCGAACAACACAGAGGAAAAAGGGAGCCGGCTCCTTATGCATTGACATGATACAAGCCGAAGGCGAAAGGCACCGTCTCCTTCTCTTTCTACTTCTTTTCCTTCTCGGTCAATTGTATTGAACCCTCATCCCTGGGAGCCTTCTCAGAGCCTCCGTTATTTATTCCAATGTCACTTATATGACCGCCTTCAAACCGGTAACTACCATCTCCTATCGCCCTTCCCTGCTGTCACCCGCCGGCTAGCGCTCAAGCAAGCTTTGGGATCATGGGAAACACCACCGTATAAGCGGTGCCTCAAGACAGAACACATACGAGCTAATTTTTGTTCAGTCGTGTTTTCAGCCACCGGGTGGCGTTTTGCCTCCCACATAATCACTATGTTGGTTGCATGGAGGAATCAAATTGGAACCCGGTCATGCAAGCGAATGCTTTTCGTATTTTGTGATGCTGTGTGTTAGGCTGCAATCCAAATGTGTTGCACGCAAAATCAATCTAGAACAGTCTCGCAGCGGAAAGCCCAGTTTGTCATCCGCACGATATGATTAGTCGAATGTTCCGTACGTTAACCCCAAATATTATTATTATTATTATTACTGCTGCGCACTGCCAGCACTGACTACCGTCGTTGCGTCAGTTTCCGTATCCGTCGACGAAGTCCAAGCAAGGCCTCCATCGGCACATCCAACTCGCGCACTCGTCTTTCGGCGGCCTTCTCACGACGCTTAGCTTGCCGAAGTTCCCGCTTTTTACTCGTTTTAGCCGTGTCCTTCCATCACGGCACGGCTAAACTGAAGGACGGGCCCGACTATAGGCAGAAACTGCTAGGCGGCGGACAGATCGCACTGTCTCCCTTTTAATTGCTCGGTGAGTCGCATACATGGCCAGTCATGTGGACACAGCTGGTAAAGCGGCGGTCAGTGCAGCGGAGGCGCGCGGCAGCAGCGGAGGCGGGTTACGTGCTTTCATTTCTTCACTTTGAGGTGATGTTTCGCCCACGGCGAAACTCGCGAGACTATGCCGGTTCAGAGGTAACGCGCCTACGTTCCACAAGCCAACCTCCTCGGAACACATTGTGTCCTTGTGCCGATGTAGAATTCTCGTGACGCTCCTGTGTCCTTTTCAAACAGTAAAAACTCAGGAAGTGTTAATCCTCTCTGTTTCAAGTAACGACCGATTGATTAGTCTAGAACTCTCAGAGTCAAATTAACATTTAAAACATTAGAATGAACAGTAAAAAGCAGATATATAAGTATGGAGTAAAAAATGTAAATAGATCGATTTTGTGTTAGTGCATATTGCGCCAACAAATCATAAAAATGAATAAAAGTGATAAAAATTTGGCATTTTCTCATCAGGATGCAAACAATAAAGAAACAGCGGAGCTGGCGGCTTCTTTGTGTTCTTTCGTGGTTTTTACGAGCTTTTGATGGGCTTTTTCCTTGGAACTAACTTTGCTTTTTCTTTTATTTTACGACACACCCCTTGGAGAAGCGTCGGCAGTCTCTTCTAGAACTATGGGCCCGTACGTAACCTGGCCAGGAACGCCGTACAATCCACTGCCATGCGTCATTCGGCCACTGTTTAAGACAGGCAGGCGGGGTGCAATCAGTCGCTATTCGACGTCGTTGAATTCTGGTTTGGGTGGGTATACATATCATTAGGTTTTCCTTAGCTGTCGTAATGTTCCAGTAAGTATCGAATCGTCGAAAGGATTGCGCACTGACATATTGAATACATCCTCTGCATTCGCAAATTTCTCCCTCAGAATTTTTTTTTGCAGCTTGACGACGCTCTGCGTTACTTACACTATCCCGATAAAATTTTCTGTAACCAATGTCTGCCGCAGTGTGCAGCTGAGTGCAAATGCAATCTTGAGGGAATCATGGTTGCAGCGTCCATCGGCCTACGACGTGGCTCCCCTCTTTTTTTCTTCTGAAGTTTTTTATCACACACACGATCGGGTCTTCATTTCCCCATTATTGTGCAGGCAATTTTCTCTTTTCTCGATGGTTCATGCAATAATGTTGATATGCAGCAATTTTTTAGCCCTTAGTTCCGCATTGTCAGTTATCTCTTTTCTCTTCTCGCTACAACAGTTCTAGCCCGAAATTTCGGGTCTTGACGACGCCGCTTCGCACAATTGCGCTGAGCTAGATCATTCTTTCGACGACGTTTCTCGTCCACCGGTGCAGACAGCACTTTCTCGGTTCTACCCGTCATCTTCTATTCTAGCCAAGTGAGCCACGTGCACGTATGAAATGAATATGCGAGAAAAAAGTATTAGTTGAGCCGAGTCTTTCATCTACGTCCGCCGCTATGCATCAGTGGTTACGGTGCTCAGATGCTGACCCGAGGGTCGCTGATTTGACCTCGGCCACTGCCGTTGCATTTCGGTGGACGTAAAATGGTAGAGACTACTGTACTGCGCGATGCCACTGCAGGTGAAAGAACGCCAGATTGTCGACGTTTACGGCGCCCTCTACTAGGGCGCGCCTTCTAATCATATTGGTTACGGCACGTAAAAACCCAGGCACTATTACTGAGTTGTTTTTTTTTGTCTACACCCGGCACCGTACAACCTCAAGCTGAATCAGCCCCACTGTTAATAATACTGAATGATAATGACATACAGAAAGCAATGAGGTATATGAAATAGTAAAAGTGGTAAAAGATAATTATAAAAAAGCCGGCAGATCCCACGAACTGTGGGAATTGATGTAATGCGAAGCAGCCAGGAAGGAGCAAATCATGCTTTACATAATTTGCGTGTGATGGTTTACATGTTAGGACCTGTCATTTATGTTCGTCATACAGTCACGTCACGCAATACCAATTTTCGTGTATATCAAGCAAGCGAACTGAACGCAAGCGCACCACGAGCGTGGCATATAAATGGCGTTGTAGATGACATGCATGACAAGATTTTCATGTTATCACCTGCCACTTATGTTCGTTATACAGTCGTGTCACTCAATACCAAATTTGGTGTATATCAAGTTAACGAAACGGCCGCGAACGCGCCATGAGCGTAGATTGCAAGTCATGTCGCTCATGACATGTTATGATTTCCATATTGCCACGTGTCATTTATGTTCGTCATACAGTCATGTCATTCAATACCAAATTTGGTGTATTTCAAGCTAACGAAACGGCCGCGAGCACGCCATGAGTGTGACATGAATGTCATGTCGCACATGACAAGTCATCATTTCATTTTACCACTTGTCATTTATGTTCGCCACACACTCATGTCACTCAATACCAAATTTGGTGTATATCAAGCTAACGAATCGGCCGCGAGCGCGCCATGAGCGTGGCATGTAAATCACACTTTTCATGATAAGTTAATCATGATTTTCATGATTTGACCAGCCATTTATGCTCGTCATACAGTCATCTTATGCCATAGCACATTTGGTATAAATCCCATTAACGATGCGGCCAGGAGAGCCCAAAGTCGTAGGCGGCTAGATAGATAGATAGATAGCTAGATAGATACGCTCAAAGTTGCCGAAGTTCGCTAAGAAATACTTCGCAATTAATAAAATAATATTCTCTACCTGGACGCACCTACATGTATTTCAAGTTATTTTCCTCAAAATATCATCACACGAAAGCGCCCGCCGATCTATTCCGATGTTTCGCATTTGGAAGTGTCGTGATTGACGGTAATTATTTTTCTCGCCAATTGCAGTAGGTTACTCTTCGGTTAGGACAAATGCGCGGGAAATTTGGAACAACTCCAGTCCTGATATCGACGTTGTAAAAGACGGTGGCGTAGTGGTTACATCATCGGACTTTCGTGCTAAAGATACGTTTTTTTTATTGAAATGATGAAATAGGAGAGGTTGGTGCCATTGTGGTGGCACCGGCTACTCCTCCTCAGGTAGCAGACAAAATATGTACTAAGAAAAGTAATATGGACAGAAAATGCAATACAGTAGAACACATGTGTTGTATAACAAGTTCGGATAGGAAAAGTCAATCCACATGCAGAAGTTCAAACTCAAATATTCTGTAATGCTTGGCATACACAGCAATACACACTGAGGCAAATGATGACACAAAATCAAACGCACATCACAACACTACACTGTTCCTTTAGTATGAAGGGGAAGGCGGCATCGAGTACAGTAGTTCAATATTTCCATAAAATATTTGATTCTTCAAGAAACTTCTTGAAGGCGACAAGCGCTCTTTTCTGAAGACCTGCCGTTGGCCATGGACCTAGTATTTTCTTCACTGTGAAAGGTCTTGTATCTAAAAGTAGCAGACTTGCTCGTAAATCTTTTCGTTGCGATTAATATTCTTTGCACCCGATAAGCATACACTCTTAGAACAAAAGGAGTGCCTTTACGCCCTTTGCGAGAGTTTTGGCTTGTACCGCAGGGCACTCCTTTTTCCGGGGTGAAACTACTCTCTTTAGAGAGAGAGTCATCCCACGCCCTCTCATGGAGTACAGTACTCCGTCTGCGATAGAGTGAAAGCACTCCCACCGAGAGAGTAAAGCTGGCACATTGAAATAGCTCTGGTATAAAATTAATCAAGCGCAAAAAAAGAAAGACAAATACATACACGCACACATCCACGCAACCAAAACACGCAGAGCGCTCGCGATTACAACAGTTAGATTAAACGGAACCTTCCCGCTGTCGTGACGGCGTGATGTTTGGAAGCGTTTCGCTACACTGCCAGTCGAACACTCGCTCGAATCCACGCCCTGCAGGCATAAAATCTGTTCAAATTACGGCGCTGCTAGTCAATTCGTTATGTGACTACGCAGCGGGCTCCCAGAGAAAGCAACACAATAGCCCTGACGTGGCTTTTGCAAGATTCTAGGTCATACGGCCTGCAGCGCTTACGCGTGGCGTGCTGTTTATAGGCGGCCAAAGCGGCTGCAAAAAAATTTTTTGGCCCTGTAAGAGCGTCTGACGGGTTAATTTCATTGATACTTAATTCTGGGGGGTAATTAGAAGACATACATCAGTGCATACATACTTATACAAATAATACACAACACTGGATTCGAGCCACTGACCACACACACCGAGAGCAAACACGCTAACCACTACACCACAGAGCCACCGCATGCTGCGACGAGTTTTCTCAAGCATATGTATTCACAAAGTGCTTTGAAAAAAAGGGGGAGGAGCTTGCAACTTGTGTTCTTGCATCGTCAGCGTGCATTGCGCCTGCATTAAGTTCGTAAATAGGTTACGTGGCGTCATGAACTCGCGGAGACCTCCGTTAGCACCTTATGCTCCCACTTCGGTTCGTCGTCCGTCGTGCCGCAAGCAAAATGATAAACGTGTGTCCTTTTGAGTGTTCACCCTAAGTTATGGATGTTTTTCTCGCCCAAAATTCGCAGATACCAGCGTGACAAGTACCTTCAGGTAGCGAAACTCGCGTACGTGTATTCTACGAGCGTGTGCTGTTGAGTGATTCTGGTTATTTTTGCCGCGAGCCGCAAGTGTTTTCAGTGGCACCAGTGCGTTCTCAGCTGTTCGTATTTTCAGTGGCACCAGTGCCTTCTCAGCTGTTCGAGGACCATGTGCTATGGCATCTCATTGTTACATAAGTCAATGCCCGAGTTACAAGGGTACTTTAGCGTGCACATATACAACCATGTGTATTCATTGCGCGCGTACGTACTGTTGCGGGCTGCACGCCGGGTCAGCGGCACCTTCCGAGCAGTTAGACGAATATTTCCACCATGAGCACTTAACGCGCGCTGAGGCGCGATATACAGTGCTGCTCAATTAGTCATAGTCAGTATTTAATTGCTTCTATACACGGAGACTAGCTACCTTTTTCACTAAATAACATTTACTCTTCACTGTCGCGCGCCGTTATAATGAACGTCGTAGGCGTGCACCAAGCTCCACTAATTCGCGAGTGACATGTCTCCTTAATAATAACAAGATAATACTGTTGCGCTTTTCTGTTGCGAACGTCCGCGTATATTTGTCGGTCCTCCTGAAGAAGTTGTGCAGTATTTGCTAGAAAAATGGCGTAATTGTTTGCCTCAGTGACACAGCTGTTCTTCTGAAAATAACGTTTATTTATATTTCGTAGGATATCTTTTGTCACAGTAGGTCACAAGTGCTGCCACGAGCACTCGTACTACCTCGTGTACCTTTAGGTGCGGCCTAACTCATTATACAAATTATGCTACCGTTGATAAATGATCAATCCATCCATGTTCGATGAATGTTGGTCTGTTTCCGTTCACTGCCTGTCGCTTATTTGCATATTTTGCAACAATCATCTGTTCAGTCCATCTGGTATAACACAAGGATTATCTACAGTATCTCCCTCGAACAAAAGATAAAAGCGCCCCTTTTCAAGGCATACTGTCCACTACCAGGGGCCCCATCTGATTTTTGGTATGCTTCACCGCACAACTGATTTGCATTGCGGCGGGGCTGACCTACGTTTTTTCATCCCCTTGAGATGGCTGTAGATATTCAGTTGCCGTTATCTTGCGACATATGCAGTTCCCAGGCTTGCATATTTGAGGAGCAAGCATAGCTAGAAACAGGTGGAATGTGGCTGGAGACCGCACAACTTATTGACAAGCTGTTGAGATCAAACTGGCGTGACACTTCAGTTTGACCATTCTTTCGCACAGTGAAATAAAGGGCACCTATTTCACAATACATGAGTTAATTCATGGCACCTACCTTCATCACGTCCACTGTTCATTCCACAAGGGGTTTTCGTGACTGAGACCCACTGATCTATACGTCAGTGTTTGAACAACTTCTTTTGCATAATACAAGCTCTTTTTTTGTTTGAATGCACTAGAAAACCTTAAATATGAATTGATACAAAAATGTGAATTGTAGTACTTTATTTGAATCAAAACAATAACATCCATAATGTCAATGTAAAAATACACATTTTCATCTACAGTACAGAACGTATGCTCATTATTGAACACAGGAAACAAGATACACAGCACAACCGAAAGTACAGAAAAGAAGAAAAAAAACATCACAAGGCACGACACATATACTTAGCAATGGCGGTATGCATTTAAATCCAAACAGACGGCATGCACAAGGGACTTGGTGTCTGCTTACAAATGAAGGCAATTCGATAAGTCAATGAAGGCTTACAACACTTTTGAGAAAAATGCGACTGTGGAATAGGCATGCTAGCGTGCAATTTCTTTATATTGCATTAGTTTGCCCTCAGGCGTGAAACATGACACACGACTGTGCAGTCAACTTTGTTGTATAAAGACCTGTGGTGTCGACCATAGATCCACCGGCCAAATTTGTAAACACGCTTGCCTTTGTTCACATATTTTCATATGATGATGCAAATTTCTAAAATCAAGCTTGGGAACTAGGCATTATTTCACAACCATGATTCGCCGGAATATTATGCTTAAGTAGTAGACCTACAGTTATAATATTTTCATGCCAGCTAGTGCCGTGCCATCATTTGCTACCGGTAAAGAGTTCACCATCTTTAATAGCTGAATTTATAGCTCATGCGAAACTACCTCATGTAAAATGAATACGAATATCATGACTGGAAAGTTACGTTAGGCAATAACAAGTTTTAAATTAAAAATTGCCTATCAATACTGGTGGTGGCTTGACACATTAGAGCCAAGGACTGGATATGCCATGAGGTTGAATAAAAATTGAACAGGCTATAAATACAGGTTGTAAAACAGCCAGGAATTAAGTTCAGTCAACTAAATGAGTTTACATCCTTTTTCAAGACATATAAAATTTTCAAAATGTGTACTCTTATTGGAAAGTTCGGTCACAGCATCGTGCATAACACACTGCAGGAGTCCAAGTGCTGGCAATCCTAAATGCTGAGTGATGTACAAGATCGTCAATACAGTGTACTGTAAGGCCCATGAGTGTTTGCAGAACAGGCTGTCCTGTAGACGAACAGGTGGGCCAGAACTCTTGCTGCTTCGTCAGAAGTGTCTAGTCTTCCTGAAAAAAGACATCAAATAAAGAAGTGTATTAGGCTTTCTGCATCCATACAAATGAATGCCCTACAAAAGACTAACATGACATCTCTTACTGCAGACTTTTTGAAAAAAACATCACAAAAATACAAAAATTGAAACGCTGCCTTGAGAGATCTCCAACGAGTGCAACATGCTTTTATTATAAAATCTGAAAGATGTAGCAGTATGATACAGAAAGACTGAGCTCATTGCTTGTCCATGTATTTCTGCCATGTTTTGATACACATAGCAAAAGAACAAGGTACGATGGCTAGTGTGCAGTGTTGCTTGTTGTTTCATGGAGGCAACTCCTACAAGAAAAATAATTCATTCACCCTCAAAATTTACTGCAAGTTCAACCAAATAAATTATTTTAACACTTGGGCTAGATGGGACAAGATATAGATATATACTTATGAGGCATGCCACAGTGCACAACCTTGATTCTTTAATGTACATCTAAATCTAAAACCATGCTAATGCCAAAGCAACACCAAGACAACATTGTTAGTACTGCACGAGTATCTGACTAAACCAACAGTGTATACAGCACCTGCCTATAAGGCATGCACTATCCTGCTGCTGCCAATGACAAAATACGTGTTCTCTGAAAATTTTCCATGCTGCTTACTGCTTGATATTAACTTAAATGTCACCTAGCCAACACACACTAGACATACAATAAACATAACTATCAAGTCTAAACGAATGTAAAAATTTTCCTAACTGTGATAACTACAAATCACGAGGTGCATGGAACCAATCCTTTTTAAGTGACTCAGTATTTCACGCCGCACTGATCAGCTGTAAAGCACGCCAGTACCTATATCAGATAACTGGCATAAATTCACTTTCACGTCCATGCATGAAACACTTCTTTAGCTCTTAAATTTATTATCCTAAAACACTCGAACACGAAAAAATTAATTGAGCACACAATACACAAACTGACAGTGTGGATAAGGCTTTTCTATTACTATGGGAAAAAATATTTCACAGTATTACACTGCAAGATTTTTTTCATTGCTGCTCCCATTTAATATTAGCATTAAAAGCATTGCTGTGCTTCCTACACAAAGTGACCTTAGAGACAGGCTTTAAAAGGTGCCATATTCTTCATTCCTGTAAAGTTTTTCTCTGTTATCTTTTACCCTCGTACGCCCTTCGTTTGCACAGCATGGCCAGCCAGATAACAGCTGGCAAACACGCCTGTGTTACCATCTATGTCTTTCTTTCCTTCTTTCAAATAAAGTCTTGGAGCATTTCGAAATATACACATCATGTTCAGTAGTGTAGCGTTGCCAACTGCACAAACATTGATAACCTTCACACTACACAAGACTTCATGAGGGTCTAGTTGGCGCATACTGGCAAAAAATTACTTAGCGCAAGAAAAACACAGCACACAAGGAAGATACAGAAGGGACAATCGGTTTTCCACTGTATCTCCTTGTGTGCTGCGTTTTTCTTGCCCTAAGTACTTCACACTATGGCGAACCAAATTAGCACTGCCTCTGTGGTGAGACTAAAAAGCAAATACTTGCAGGTTCAAGCTCACTCCACACCTATTTCGTCAAAAGCACAGCATTTGAGTTTCTTATAAATTAGGTTGTTTACCAGGTATCATTCTAATGAAAGAGCTGAAAACAGAGCACGGTACAGCATGGAGTAGGCGCACAACAGCACGTCCTTTGTGAATTTGCGATGGAGTTATCCGGTGACCTGCGTACTACTGCTTTCTGACGCCGCAGTAAACTCAATATTTACATTCATCAAGAAGCATGAATGTAGGAAGCTTACACGTGGGTTACAGAAGTAAACCATAACAAATGACTAAATATGTCTTGTCCTCGCCGAACACTAGTTTTTTTAACTGCCATAATGTTTAACGTCTGCTTAGCTTTTCTTCACAACTTCATAATAGTCTTATGCAAGACAATTATTTACAATTGTCTCCCTACCATCATGATTGCGTTGAGCTGACTTGCGCTGATGTGACTGCATTAGTCGGGCACAGCTCACATATCTTCAAATGACTGAGAATATTCACATGAAATCCAGGAAGGTTCCAGTGCTGATATATGTCACTAATTAAGTGACAATACCGTAAAATGCAAGTGCTTCACCATACACGCTGTCACTTAGCAGATGACTGTCACATATCGCCATAATTATATCCCTGCAGCAGAATTTATTCCCACTAGTCAATTAAACTGAACCTAATAACGTTATTAGACCATGGTATGATGATGATGATAATGATGCAAAGGAAGGAAAGAAAATAACTTTATTGCGATATTGATGCAAATACTTTTTTTTGTCTTAGACACGGAAAAAGAGTGTAATGCAAAAATGTTATGGAAAAGTATTCCCACTAATATTCTGTGCCTCGATAAAATTTCCATAGTTGCACGGCGGAAGAACAAGGGCGCCCAGTGCACTCTGTATCCAGCGTAAATTCTGCCAAAACATGGGCGCCGGGTGATGCCACAGGTTAATAATGCACACAAGTCGACACTCAGACTGAAGAAAAGCACAAACACATCCAGTATGAATACTAATAATAACATTAATATTGAGGGTTTCACGTGCCAAAACTATAATATGAGGCCCGCCTTATTGAAGACTTCAGAAGCACTGACGTGAACTGACATCGCAGAGTACACGAGCTTCTAACATTTCGCCTCCATCGAAATGCAACCGCCGCGGCCGGGGTCCAACTCGCGACTTTCGGGTCAGCAGCCGAACACCGTAACCATTGTGCCACTGAGGCGGCCAAGAATAACAACTGATTCAAATGAAAACATAGTTCGTCTTAAAGCACTTATTACGGCATGATAACCGCGGGCTTTCGCGTAAGTGTATATTTTCTGCAAACACGCTGCCGCATTCACGCTTTATGGAAAGCAAATAAATTATAACGCACTAACTGACTTTATCGAGGCGCATGTGAGCTTCGATAGACTGGCCGTGCGACGCCTGTGCCTTCACAAAAGCTTTTTAAACGCGCATCAGGCATCACACGTATGTACAGCCGCGGCCACGTCTGTGTAGAGCACGCGAGCAGCCGGTTTTTGCTCTGCGGGGCGACATCTTGAGGCTGTTTCGGGCTCTGACGTGGTCAGCCTGACTACTAGACCTCGCATGCTCCTGACACACCACGTCAGAGCCCGAAACTGCCTCAAGCTGTCGCCCCGCAGAGCAAAAAGCGGCTGCTCGCGTGCTCTACACAGACGTGGCCGCGGCTGTACGCCTAATGTTATTTATTGTACTTTACAGGCGACACAGCATGCACTATTACACATCTGAACAACGATAGGACGCGAAGCAGAGAAAACAGAAGCACCACTTACCGTTCATATTCCTGACTGTGCCGAACCATGTCTTGGCCGGACACTCAGTCACGCAGTTGAGTCTGCAGACAATCACGAAACCAACGCGCACACAGCACGGGATGTTGCACTCACGACCTACTCTATACACTTCACGTCCAGCGCCGAGATCACAGTCGCGCACACACGTACACACGCCGCCGACGCAGCTGAACAATCACCAAACTTTAACAACTGAACAACGCGTCAAAATGGCGAAGATAACGACTAGAGACCGGATTATAGGCAAATGCCTAATTTTTTTCCTTGCGTTCCTATCACGCCACTTTGACATATGAGCATGAATTAGGGGTAAAGGAGGGCTTTTATAGTGTTTTTACAGTGCCTATAAATGCCTATTTTTGGGGTTTGTGCCTAAATGTCTATAAGTGCCCATAAATGCCTATTTTCAAAATTTGTGCCTATATGAACGCTATTTAGCCTCAAATTTTGGTTTCGAGTACAGTTTGAGACCGCAATTCATGTTACCGGGCAAAATTGACGTTTCGGAACTTTATGGGGTTCCCTAGTTCAACAAACATCCGGGAAGCAACTGGTAGCAGCAGTGAAATGGGACGCGCCGGCCACCTTACCCACCGCACTGACATGGCGCGAACGGTTGGAGCAGGGGAGAGGAAAAGACGCTATTTCTGCAACCCTAAATGGGAGCACGTCCCACCGTGTACAGTGGAATGGGGAGAGGAAAATAAAGGCGGGAAAAGGGGAGGAGAAGAAGAGGAGAGTGGGGTCTATGGCCGAGGACGTGGCGGGCGGCTTTTACCGCCGGTTTTCCAGTTCAGTGTTCCCATGGAATTGAAGCACCTCCTTGAAGACTTGGGCGTGGTGGGGGGGCAGAAAACAGGAGGTGCCTGCGCGCAGCAGCAGGAATATGCAGAGCGAATGCGAAACCATGGAGTGCCGTCAGGGGAAAGTAGAAAGTAGGTAAAAAAAATCAGATGTGCACATGGCTTTTGTTTCGTTTGCAATTTACTATAAAGGGCGCTTCACCAGGTCACATGAGAAATTTTAGTCAGATACTGGAAGTGTTCGCGTGCCTAATGAAGAGCTTTGTACCACAAGAACTTTTCAATTGGTTCATTACGAGCCGCGAAAGCATAATGCCGGTAGGTGAGCTTGAAACCTTTGCCACTCGCAAGCCAAATTCCTTCCCTGCGCTCTTCGGTATCAGAGAAACTCGGAGCCGGAAGATCACACGACGTTGACGCATCAACACGCCATGCGCACGCAAGATTACACTATGTGCACATGACATGCCCAAGCCATGTCGTGCGCACAAGCGGTGTTGTATCGTTTCGGCGTTCGCTCTATATAGTGTACTGCCTGTTTCTCTGGGATGGATCCGTCTATGCGTTTGGAGAGGCTGGCATGGATCCTGTATCCTTACCACGACACAGCGTGTCATACAGCTGGAACTGCTGTAAGGGACGATGCACCAAAAACATGCTAAGCGTTGTCAGTGCTGGCGCCGGCACGACGCGGGAACGGCGCAAACACGAACGCAAAAGAAATATAGGCAGCTAAGTCTCGCATCGCTCTCGATTCGAAGAAAAAGCTAAAGAAAAACGCGCACACATTCCGTTTGTATGTTTGAATATTTCTATTAACTTTCATTCTTCTGTTCAAGCAACATATTGCACAAATTACACATGTAGCCTCGAATAATTCTAGCAGTTTCATGTACTACTGTGACATACACAGGACCATTCCTTGTTGAACTTCACCTCCCCCACATTGGTGCGCGCGCCGGTGAGATAAAGGGCACGAGGCATTCAGTCTGACATTTCACCTCCTTCCGGGGAGCGTAGCGTTGCAAATCTTGGCAGACGTGATCTTTAGCGTAGTGCATGCATTACACTTCTAGCTCAATACGCTCAAACCTGGTAAGGGGCCCTTTATGGTGTTCACACAAAGATGACAAATTGACGCTGCGCTATTAGACCCGGCCAATACGAGGCTAACAGACCCTTCTGGCCTTTTAACGGTCTGGCTATTGAATCCTGTGCTGCCCTTCTCAGCCATGCCGAAAAGAAGCAGACCCAGGAGCGTGTTTATTCGATGGTGGACACTTAACTTACCATTCTGGACAATAAAAGGAGAGACCGTGTTCTGGAAACCGTGCCCGAAAAGGGACCATTGCATGGCTATGTTAAATCATTAACGCCTTTGTACAATCATAAAATATAACATTTGTTTGCTTTCCTGTCGTAGACCAGGTCGCGCACGTCCTTATTCGAAAATTTGAGTTTTTGTAAAAATTTATTGTGCCTATATTTACGATTTTGGGGGCCTAAAACTGCGTTTTTCCTGCCTATTTTTGGCGCCTAAAGCACGATTTTTAGTGCCTAAAAATCCGGCCTCTAATAACGACGGGCGACGGCAGGGTTTCAGCCTTTCAGCGCTTTCAGCTGCTTCGGGCGCGCGCACGTTTCTCCTCTCCCTGTTTCACCGTTTCTTTTTTTCTTTCCTCGCGCGCGCATGCGTCGTACGGTTCTGTTATCGTGCTTGTAGTGTTTCTCTCTCGCCGTTTCGCCGCCGCTTGATGCAAGTCGCGTCTTTTTTTTTTTTCCCTATCGCGACAGCTTGGTTTCGGCGGCGTTGGCATGTTTGGTTTTGAGCGAAAAAGCAGCTTCTACCGTGAGCGAAAGTTCGTGCTAGATGCAATTAAATATAGGAGCCAGAGGCGCGTTTGCACTTTGCAATTTGGGACGGTAAACCCCAACGATTAATTGATTAAAAATGAGCATTTTAATTTTTGCGTGTTACGGAGGGGTGCACAGATGAGTGAGATGTGCGTGTTGTTTCGACTACTGGCGCTCGGCCCCTGAAAAGTACACTATTGTGCTTGCACAGAACGGTGCAGAACTGCCGCAGGCACAAATGCTTGTGATAACTCGCTTAAAGTACGAGCAGAGCTAGGTGGCATATTATGGGACTGCATGTTTACCAAGCCGGGATGTGAAGTCACCGAAACACTACTGGCGTTCGCCTTGCGGTCGCAAATACAAGTGTCAGCAAAGCTTGCCGAGCACAAGTGGTCGTGAAAACGCAGGTGTGATGTTTGGGAGCGCTGGGAGTGTTTCAGTACGAGTGAACATAATCGCGTGCATTTACGATCCCCGATGCTTTGGGCATGTCAGCGGTTTTCGACACGACACGTTGAGGAGGCATATGCTTCGTCGTCCGTTCATGGAGAACCCAGACCGCTACGTGAATTCTATATCGGCCTGCGGCAGATCCCCAACGGCTTTCCACGTCACGGTGGAGTGCGCCGAAAAATTGTTGCCTCCCTCCTGTCATCTTGCGTCCCTTCCGCACTAAAATGTGGGGTGATGCCAGTGGCGTAGCCAGGGGGTGGCACACCGGGCACGTGCCCCCCCCCCCCCCCCGAAATTTTTTTTTCGCCATGGCATACATAGCGAAAAATGGCCATTTCAAGGAGGTGCCCCCCCCCCGAAAAAAAATTTCTGGCTACGCCCCTGGGTGATGCCCTCAGCATGCGACGGGCTTCTCGAGAGCCTCCAGGCGTTCAACGGGCCCGTGTCGCCAGGACGATCCCTCCCGCAGGATTGAATGAATGAATAAAATGTTATTATTATCATAAAATTAGGTTATTTAGTTTATAATTTTTGAGTGAGTTACGCTGTGCATCACCGCGTGGCCTTGAAGCGAAGAACGGATACCCCGTGACAAGCCGCGCGAAATTATTAGTGGCGTTGCAGATGTGCACGAAGTTACAGTGGACGCGTTCGTCGGCTTGTCTGTCCGAATGGCCTTCCTCAGCGTCCCAGGTCAAAACGCAAGGAGCGCGCGCATTTGGTAGCAAAGGAGCACGCGAGCGTCTGCCGGTGGTTTAGGGGCCTGCTGGTGTTTCGTAACCGGTCTAGCCGAGCTATGCCGCAGCCATTATTTTAAAATAAAATGTTTTCTCTCTCGACTGAGCGACAGTCCGAGATACAAGACTGCGCGGACTTATCTTTGCAGCTTCAATTGGGAGAATGGGACGAGTAAAACAAGCTCTGAAACAAGCTGTCGTATGGCAAAGGAGTAAAACAGGCATTGAACTCTCTTGCGGTGTGCAGGAGTGAAACAGGCACTTTACTCTCTTTTTCCCAGAAGGAGTGAAAGCCCCCTTTCACTCCTCCTGGCCAGAGAGAGTAAAGTGACTCTCTGTAGAGAGAGTATAATTTCTTACTCTCTCTGCAGAGAGAGTAACAAAGCTTCTTTACTCTTGCTGCTGGAGTTTCAGTTTTTAGAGTGTATGATGTGCATTTTCGTCAGGGAAGCCGTTGTTCAATGACCGCATCAGTACAATTTACATTTGCAGTTGTATTTCACTTGCTGCGATATGTGCACAGCTGACGTCACCGAGAGGGCGTACCATCAACCAACGGAGAGCGCAGCTGCGTCGGCAGCTGCGACACAAACGCCGTGAAATCCTAACGTAGTGGGCCACATTACCTGTCGGGTATATGGGTCATCTTAAACTGATTGTGGGGCTAACCAAACCATTTCTATCGAAATGGTAGCGTCAGAATAGGTGAATCGCCGAGACACGCCCTCCCTCCCCCACATCGGTGCTGGATTGTTACGTCGGCCCTGTAGAAGTTTCCCTGAGTAGTAGCATATCTGCTCATGCGATGTGACAATAAATTCACTGAGGTTTATGTGAAATGAGTAATTGCGGTGTCATATGCGTCTCAAGCAGCCGATTTCATTCTGTTCCTGATATGAGTGCATCTGCTGCGCGCAAAAGACAGTGACACTGTGGTATATTCGCTATGCCGTGAAATGAAGAAGAAAAAAATGACAGTCCAAGTTGTGTGGGAAACTGCGGCAACGTCAGTGTTCTGCGGCGCTACGTAAATATTTGACTCAGTAGAAGCACTCGGGGTAAGCATGCGCTGTTGCTAAAATAAAACGCGTTCATCGGTACTTTCAATCCGCTCCTCTTACCATATGTTTCCTTGAGAAGGCACATGACCTTTGGCTTCCGATTTCAGATGTTGCCCTTCGAAGAATTTTCTTTCGCCTCAGCTGCAGTTTTTGTTCTCGTACGGAGGTTAAGGACCCATAGCGGCTCATGCCAGGAGATATTCCGCAGTGGAGGGAGAGAGGTAGAATTTGACCACCTGTAGTTCTCCGACGTGCACTGACACCGCAAAGAACACGGGCCTTTATAGGTTACGGTGCTCGGCTGCATAGCTCGGAATACACGTGTTGGATTCCTGTTGCAGCAGTCGCATTCCCAAGGAGGTGGAATACTATAGTATTTCGCCTCCTTAGGAATGTGACTATTGCTTTTCTCCTCCTTGGGAAGGGAAGTATAGCGTTCGGCCACCTTGAGAATCCCAAGTGCTGCAGCCGAATCTGAATACACGTGTTCCGTGTTATGCAGACGATCAGCGTGACCACTGAGCCACCATGACAGCTAGTTATAATGTGCTGTAAACAAGCAGGATGAGGGATACAACCGCCCTTTCCGTGTAATTTAAGAACTGCGACATGTCTCAACAAATGGCATCCCGAAAAATTTCTTGAAGCAGAATGTGCCCTTGGATCGATCACTACATAAATCACTTTTTATTTCTTCTCGTACGTCTAATTTGTGCTAATGAAGATAATATGGTAAGACAGATTTGCTTGAGCTATTGTTGTAAAAGAAAACGATTGTCCAGTGTAACTAGTTGTAAGCCAAGGGTTAGTATTCCGCAAACGTTTGCGTGGATGGGATAGCAGAAAACTGAAGAAAATAGCTCCATCAATTGAACAGCGAACGGAGTGCAGTGGCAGAACACTGCGAGTGGTTTGAACACCATATCAGATCCAACGGGGCGGTGACCCTGGAAAAAGAAAGGAACCTTCGCCGGCGGCGCTTCCTGGAATCCTGGCACATTCGGCAGACAGCGGGAAACATCTTCCACACCACGGGGACACTGCCCTTTGTCTACTGCCAGGACTTGCGACGAGTAATGGCAAACCCCTGAAGAAGCCGGTCAGGCTTCGAAACGTGGGGTTCCTAAAATAAATTGTGCTTGGAGTTTTCTCTTTTCTCCAGTTTTTTTTTTAGTTTGTAAGCCGCATTCTGTTTCTTGCTATTCAGTTTGTAATTGTGTTTGTTATTAATGCTCCTAGCACCTAGAGCACTCGTTAGTGCTTTGCATTACGCAATGCCGCTGGGCTCATAAGATGGAAATAAGTTTAAGAAATAACCACACCAATGAAGGCACAAGCCATAGGATGGCTTGCATAAACTGGCTCGTTGAAGACACGCGTTCGCCTGCGGTATCTACTCAATAAGGTCTCGTCGTTCTGCTTCGTCATTATGTGACTTCTTAAAAGCGCTTTCAAGGCCCTGTTACCATACCATGTTTATCGTCACAGAGTGACTGCTTTTTCTTTTACCAACCAGAGATGACCTTTATCGACTATACAGCCGTCGCGACTGCATTGCGATCATGCCGTTGTTCATAGTTGGCCACTGTCATTGTCTTGCAGTCCAATACGGCCTATATCCATCGCTGATGCGCTGTCTGCTAAAAGCGCCTGTGGTGGTTCCGTAATCGACAATGTGGTGGCAGGACATAGGTTGTCATTGCAATGACAGAAAATAGATTTAATGCAACTTTCATAGCTAAGTCGCAGGTGTGCTGCCAATAGTTATCCACCATAGTGTTTTACGGTCGACTTACTAGCACCATGCCAACTAAGCCTAGTTATGGAATAGCTGATTCAGCTTTTAATAAGTGATGTAGCAAATTGTCAATTAAGCTCTGCGTGATATCTCTAGGCGTAAAACAGTAGCGTTATTTTGTTGGTGAACTATTCCAGAGTTATATGTTTGTATTCATTTACAGCAACACTCACATAAAATTGACACATGGTCTTGCCACTCATTTCTCCAACGCTGTACTGTCACTTGAACAATAAGTCAACCAGAGCAACATTTACTCCGTGAAACTACATTACGCCCGTCATGGCCACATAATCATATTATTTTCTATGCTTGAGCTCATGATCCGCTCTTCGTAATCGGAAAGTGATTTCTAAAGTTCTTATTCAACGTTTGGTTCACCATCATTTGCTGAGATCCGCCGGAAATCAGGTGTCCTTCCCCACAACTTATAATCCACGTAATGATCGAACCCAGCCTACACATCCCACGTTTGCGCATTTACAATAAGATCTAATTATTGGTTATCAATTAATTTTGTTTGCAAGGCTTCTACATAGCTAATACATAGATACACAGCTAATACATAGATATATTAAGGTTGCTTTGCTTGTTGTCTTTTCTCGCGTTTTGGGGATTTTGCTCTTTTTGTGTCGCTCGTTTCATTTTCAATGTCTGCCGTCATGCGCAGATGACTAAGCGGTGATCACGTGTGCCACCTTGTCTTCGTTTTTTCATGTTCGTGTTAATAAATTTCAGTTGGAAGTCAGCGATAGTCCTCGTCGGTTATTCTGTCCTTGTCTGTCTCACGCGCTGTTCACGTCGTCATGGAATACCAACTAGCCCGGTCACATACCTTGCTTCAGTTCAAAAAAAAATCACGCCATATCCACGTAGTGAATGATGTGAGTGGGCGAAGCTCGATCGTTTTCATCCATGGCAGAAAGGGAATGTGTGGTTTGGAACGCGCCTATACTTCATGGTCATCAGCGTCATCGTCATCGTTATCACGTGTAGTGGGTACATTACACTATACTGGAACGCGCTTATACTTCATCGTTATCACGTGTAGTGGGTACATTCGACTATTCTGGAACGCGCTTATCCTTCATCGTTATCACGTGTAGTGGGTACATTCCACTATACTAAAACGCGTTTATACTTCATCGTTATCACGTGTAGTGGATGCATTCCACTATACGGCGTCATCGTCATCTTTATCACGTGGAGTGGGTACCATCCACTATACGTGGCTACCTACCTACCTACCTACCTACCTACCTACCTACCTACCTACCTACCTACCTACTACAACTACTACTACTACTACTACTACTACTACAGAGGAGGGACAGACCCACACCCTAAGGAGCTTCGCCCCTAAAAACATCTATATATGGGGCAGCAGTTGGCGTGTTCTTGAGCGTGCAGCACCTAGAGTACACAGCGTTTTCAGAGTCATTTAGCTGCTGTTCCTTGAAACGTTGCGGACGCAGGCAAATCTTCTAAAGTTATGAGCCCCAAAAGCCGTGAGTAAAGTTCACGAAAATACCTTGATTGCAATTCTTCAGACACAAGGTGAGTCTTTTTTATTTCGTTTTGCCTAATTCGTGGCGCATTATGAAACGTTATTTTGTAGGTGCAGATTTATTGTGAAGTCTACTCGCACCATAGCCACACTTCCTGTTCTGTCTAATGCATTTGATGAAAACATGGTACTCCGTAAGCAGGAGGGGAAACAGACGACAAACACAGCACGCGCTTAAACAAACCGTCTCCAATCAGTACACCGATTGCCATCAGCAAACATCACAAGTGAAGTTACAAAAAAAAATCAACGCATCTCCACGGAGTGAATTATGACAAGCGGGTGAAGATCTGGGCATCGTATGGGCGAGTAACGTTACGTCACCCGAGCGTTGCCCCATATAATGTACATTCAGTGACATAAAGTTACATGAAGAGTCGACGACAATACTAGGTCCGAAGGTCCATATTGTTTACGTTGAAGTCTCCGACTAGTATAAAGGGTTTGTGCTTGTGGGTGTTTATATTGTTCTGAAACAATTATGATTGATATTAGTTTATTGTTAAACATTTTTTGTGTCTCACATACCGTACGTTACCTGAGCGTTCCCGAGCGTTGCCCCATATAATGTAATGGTGACAACGGACACCAGACAAGCCTCGCCCTTAAGGTGATTCGCCCCTAAAACCAGGCCTGTACGGAAAGCGTAGCCCAGTCACAGCGAAAGCTGGAAGACCGACATTTTTAGAGTCCCTTGTCGACTCTGTTGTGGCTACTATAACAAGTACACTAGCAAGGTAAGCACTATGCCATAAATCATAATTTTTGTCAAGTTGGAATGCATTCACTACGCCATTATTCTTCATTCTGCGGAGAAGCGGGGTACCCGCTATACATCAGCAAGCCATTTTGTGTATTCTGTTGATGCAGTGACTGATGACGATGACGTATTATGGCTGACACATTTTTAATGGGTTGGAAGCTCTAAACGACCCCGTAGTTACGTTATTCCCATTGTGCGACTCGCGTTCGTTATTTTATTCTCCTGCTTCGCTTAATTACATACGTTAACGTGAGAGAGAAGAGGGAGGAAGAACTTTATTGAGATCGCGAAGGAACGATCATGGGGGCCTTGTGGGACACCTTGGCAACTAATACAAGTACACTTCCCAAGTACCCACTAAGCTGCAAATCATAATTTTTGTGAAGTAGGGAAGAAATCAAAATGTCATTATTCGTCATTTTGTGGAGAATGGTGGTACTTGCGACGCACCTGTAAAGCATTATGTCCACTATGTTGATGCTGTGGCTGATTATGATGAAGGATTATGGCTGAGCCTTTTGTAATGGGTAAGATACATTCAAAGACCCAGTTATTAAGTAATTCGCATTGTGTGACGCCTTCTTACACAATTCGCACTCTGTGACGGCTGGTGCTTACTTTACCTTTTGCCGCGTGATATGTGGTACAATAGTGAGATGCCACCAAGAGGGCCGAGTTCGAACCTGGTTCCATTGTGGGTATTTTTTTTCCTTATTTCGTTGTTTTTTTCTTATTTCGCGCGATAGTGGTTACGGACACCAGCGGCGGCGGCGTTGACGGTGGACAACTACGGCGGCGAAAACGGCTGTACTGGCGATCCCGTAACGGCTTTCGCTGTTAAAAGTTCCTGGAGATCCTGCGCACTGCCGGAACCAGTGTAATGTCATTCGTCGCCTTCCTAGCTCCCTTGACAATGTCATTGACCTGCTGAAATGAACACACGGCTATCATTCGCAAAATTTTTTGAATGTCAAGGAAGCATACGACAATGTTTCCCACGAAGCCATATCTGACAACCTCGAGTCGCTTGGTCTGGGTGCGTGAGTGTACAACTGAATCTGTTGCTTCTTACATATGAGATCATTGTGCGTGCAAATTGATGATGCGCCGACTTTAGAACATTGCACACACCGTTCTGTTCCTCAATTTGTTGCATAGAGCCCGACACTATTCAGCCTCGTTCTGATCGGTCTCAGGGAATGCCTACTAGATTACGTGCAGATATCTAATATGCCAGCGGCGTAAATCACGGAAGGGTCAGGAGGGTCACGACCCCCCCTGTCCTCAGGCTGGGGGGAACACCCATTTCAAGTTACCAACCTCAATTTTATCTTTCAAACATCATATATCTTAATGGCTTGACAGTTAATTATGGCGCGTTAAACATTTTAAAGCCTGTTTTTCTTTCAGCGTGTACCGATGTTCAATACCCCTGAGCTGTGTGAGATTACTGAAATCGCAACTGCCACTCGTTCGGTTTCAGAGAAGACCCAACAGAGCAATGCAATTATGCGATTTCAAAGCCCACGTTCGTTTTTTATTTTGACTTCAAGGTAGGATTTTAGTTTTTATGTGAGTAAAAATTAAAGAAACATTTACAAAAACAAAATGGCCACCATGGCAAGATCTGTGCCGCACCTTCTGATTTTTGTGCATTTATACGACTGATCTATGCAGATGATATTTGTGTTTGGACGTCTGGTGTACCAGGTCCTCAGGCACGTGCGATGCTCCTGAAAGCAGCAAATTCTGTATCGGCGTATTGTAGAGAACAAAGCCTCGATATTTCTCCTGTGAACTCGGTGCTGGTTGCGTTCACGTGGAAGGCAATGATGTCATATCCCATCACCATCAATGGACAAAATGTCTGCTACGTGAAGACACTCAGGTTCTTGGGGGTCACCATCGATGGAACTCCCTTGGGCGATTCCGATGTGGCCACTCTGAGAAGCTCCCAAGAGCCATGCACAACTTTTCAAATTCTTCGGAGAAAAAAAACGTGGGGACGTCGGTGCACGCGATGTTGCAGTTATTCAAGACGCTGTTTCTGTGGCACCTGCGGTACAGCTTGCCAGTTTCGACGAACGCTTGCAAATGTAGTACACAAAACAATCAAAAACGCCCAGGGCCTGGCACTCGGAGTTTGTCTTGGATTGCCACACTGCGCATCAACACCAGACACCATCGCAATCCCCAAAGGTCATCCGGCCGCAGTGCACATGAGTTTGGAGGCGCTTAGAGCACAAATTAAGCACCTTGCTCGCGCCCCTGCACAACTTATCGCTTCGCTTACAGAAAACTGACCGAGTGACCCTGTAAGAGAATACTGCCACGCGCTATTCTTATTTTCACTTTTGTTGTATTCGGTTTTCGCCCACAAAGACCGTCAGCAAAGCTCAACTCAAACCGTGCCTTATTGTTCTACAACCTTCGCGATTATTGTAGATCGTTTTGTTAACATTGCGCGCAAGACGCGACCACTCGAGATTATTCCAGAGCGTGCGCGATGACCAGTGATAAGGCTAGAATGTTCGACGCGTGATGCATAAAAGCGGACGCGCTCCAACGATGTTCACTTGATCGACGGCCGACTCTGTTCGCCGCTATCAGTGCCAGCGTGTATTGGTATAATCCTACTTTCCGTTTACCGCCCACAAGTTCGGCCTAGTAAACAGTTTCATCTTGGACACGTCGCCTGCTGCCTTCGTCGACGTCACGACCACGTGACATCTGGTGGAGGTGCTGCTTCGTTCATGTACCGGACGCCCCCGTCAAGCCGTGAACCCAGCCCCAGTAGTAAAGCAGACGCCGACACCAACCACGACCACCGAGTTAGCCATAGGCAGCAAGGCCTACAACCGGAGTACGGCCCTCTACCCGTCAAGACTCGCAAGACCAAGACCATGACCACGACTGCGGCAACGATGACAGCCCCTGCGCCAACTTCCGCGATTGTGATGCAGCCGCCAAGGGAGCCGCCAATCTTTCGGGGATCATCATGTGAAGACCCAGAAATATGGCTCGAGTCGTACGAGAGGACTGCGGCCGTCAACAACTGGGACGTCAACGACAAGTTGCGGTTTGTGTACTTCGGGTTGGAAGACAGCGCCAGGACCTGGTATGAGAACAGGGAGTCTACCCTGACAACCTGGGACGTCTTCCGGACCAGCTTCCTGGCAGCGTTCGCAAGCGTCGTACGCAAAGAAAGGGCCGCCGCTTTACTAGAAACACGGGTCCAGCTCCCGAACGAAAACGTGACAATCTTCACCGAGGAGATGACCCGACTTTTCCGACACACCGATCCTGACATGACCGAGGAGCAGAAGGTCCGTTTCCCTCATTGCCACGCGCTATTCTTATTTTCACTTTTGTTGTATTCCGTTTTCGCCAACAAAGACTGTCAGCAAAGCTCAACTCAAACCGTGCCTTATTGTTCTACAACCTTCGCGATTATTGTAGATCGTTTTGTTAAGATTGCGCGCAAGACGCGATCACTCGAGATTATTCCAGAGAGTTCGCGATGACCAGTGATAAGCCTAGAATGTTCGACGCGTGATGCATAAAAGTCGGCGCGCTCCAACGATGTTCAGTTGATCGACGGCCGACGCTCGGTTCGCCGCTATCAGTGCCAGCGTGTATTGCTGTAATCCTACTTTCCGTTTACCGGCCACAAGTTCGGCCTAATAAACAGTTTCATCTTGGACACGTCGCCTGCTGCCTTCGTCGACGTCACGACCACGTGACAATACTAACTTACCGTGAGTGGCTTCCAACCTACCACAGGCTTCCGGAACGCATCCTGTCACCCCCCTTTTTGGACGGACGAGAACTACGCTAGACAATGCCAGGGATTTGCATGAAGGCAGAGCTCCTGCCACCAGCTTTGAAGCAGCTGACTCCACTCAAGCTGCACGAATAATACAAAGACCATGTTAAACTTTACCAGGATGGCTAGATGACTGTTGAAACATCTGCATAAGCAGTGATCTTCCGGGGAAAAGCCGAAGACATGAAGTTTCGAACGCAGCACAAGACGTGATCGACAGCCGCGGAGCTCGCGGATATCCGCAGCGCACTCCAGACGATTGATCGAGAAGTACCACTAAAATGGAGCATTTTTAGGTGTGAAGCATCTTATGGCGAAGCTTAATCCGGTGGTGGTGGTGGTAGTGTACCGCGTGGCCACCCTTACTGCGCATGCGCAAAGCCCTTAAACAAAAATAAAAAACCGCCTCTAGGCATCCCTTCCCGCGGCAACCACACCCTCACTGCGCAGGCGCCTCCCCCTCCTTCCTCCTCTAGGCATCCCTGCCCGCGGTGTCCACGCTCCCACTGTGCATGCGCGTCCCCCCCCTCTCTCTCCTACGCTCCCCCCTCTCTCGTCTAGGCATCCCTGCCCGCGGCTTCCACACTCCCACTGCGCATGCGCGTCCTCCTTCTCTCTCTCCTCTCCTACGCTCCCCCCCTCTCTCACCAAGCGACGCCGACAGCGTCTGCTAGCGAGTTTCTTGGTTGAAAAAACCGACTGCTCGCGCTGCACAACCGTTCACTGGCCACCCCGTATATATGGCACTGAATCTTGAGCTGCAAGGTGGTGCCGGTGGGAGATTTCTCCTGTGCGTTGTTGAACAATAAAAGTTCGCAGCGTGCGCGTTAACTAAAAGCGGACTGCGGGTCTCTGTGTCCAGTCGGAGTATTCTGTGTCTCATTGCCCATTAGCAGCGATTGGCATGTTCCAGTACGAAACACCGCTACATCACTGCGTGCTTTGCGCCTCCCCAGTTTTCTCTCCTGTGCAACGCTGCGATGAGCGCCAACGTCAACGCCGCCGCCAGTGTAAGCGTTAGCGCCCGCTGCTTGGGATCTACATATGGTTCTTTTTAGCGGGAGATGGTGTAATTTTTTACTCATTCCAAACCAACTCTGCAATAACTTCGAACTGCTGTACGTCGTGGGCTTCATGACCAATTTGTGCTGGAAATACAACTATAGGGAGTATGCACTGACGTCACTGCGACCGCCATTTTGTTGTACAGCCAGCACAGTGAAAGGCGTGCTTTCTTATCTTAATCTGCTTATCTCCAGTACAGTGAAGCAGCGAATTGTACAACAAAATGGCGCGCGATGACGTCACGTGAATACCCCCTATACCATCAACTGATAGACAAAGGACATGACGTAACTTTACAGTGGCTAGCAGGTAACTGCGGCATCACCGGTAACGAGCATGTCTACGATGCAGCTAAGAATGCTCACGAAAATGGCGTGATGGAACCTATTACACTATCAAGAAGCGACGCAGCAGCTCACTTGTTAGATTGCGGATAATTATCTATGTTATCCCGTGTCGTGTTTTGCTTACGCCTGTTACTTTGTAGATGTATCCTTTACGTTGCCTAAATGCGCAGTGTGCTCTTTCTGGTTCATTTGATTATAGATTGCCAAGGCTGGGATAGTCACGCATAGTCACGTGCTGTTATTTTTTCGGTGTATATATGTTTTCGTGGTCTTCAATAAAAATTCAGTTGAAAGTCAGCGCTGTGCCGTGTCCACTTCCTCGTCTACGTGTTTCGTGCTGTTTACCGCAGTGAATCTACACCAACTCACCCAGTTTTCCATCCTACTTTGAGGAAAAGTTTGTGGAGAAGTTTTATGGGATATTTTGTGGACAAATTTGGGATTTCCTAGCAGACGAAGTGTTACAAGAACTTCGTGTCACCTTTTCGTGTGACCACGTGATCAGACGGGGCGTGATGTGGCTTTACTTGAAGCTCGTGAAAATAGTTTATCTACATCGCCCACGATGCACTTGCTGCGGCATCAAAGTTGCCGCGCTTCCTTACAATGTACGCCTACCCCCCACCCCGGCACTGTCTCTGAATGGATTAATCGAAAAGGTTTATTCGATCTCGTCGATGAAATGAAAGATGTACATTCACGCTGCTTAATCGATTTCCGGGACGATTTTTATCGTTTGATCGCTTAACCCTTTACTGATATTAACATACCTTCTTCGAACGTTTTGCTTTAGAGCGTGGAAAGGCTCTGCTGCTTCGCTGCCTGCAATTTCTATCGCATTAAATGTGTAGCGGATGCTTCCTCATCAAATAATTCCGCTGAAAGTGCATGAACGAGACGAGCAAGGAATATCAGTTGTGTTTCAAAATTATATTTTTCCCCAAAGCACGATGATGGCTTGCGCGTACTGGCGTCGCCTGGCGGAATATCGTTTTCCTCTAAAGTTAGTGTTCATAGGCAGACGTTGCTTATGAGTGCAACAAATGATTGTTACTTTCATAATTTCTTTATATAATTCGTTTCCACCTTCTGTGCTTGAATGACTTTCAGGACCTTTATAACAACAGAATGCATGAAAGCCGTGTTCCTGGTTCAATGGAAATTCAGTGACGCCAGAGAAGCAAGAATTCAACCAGGTCAATTTCCTCTTAACAGGTCATTAACATTAAAAATATGATAAATAATGAGAGACCCCAGTGGTATTTAAGGGCTACTTTCGTCTTGAAATTCTTTTCCCTCAAATAAGAGCGCATTTGTGCAGGCTGCACGCTATACTAAAGCACCTCAACTACCAGCGTACTCAAACACAATTCTATTGGTCTGTTATTATTCTACCAACCACGACGTATTATACGATTACTGAATTTGGGACAGTTACTTTCTAGAATGCTTCCTAAGAGAGCGCGATCACATGGACTTATATTGGCCTTTGTGTGCAGCCTCTACGCACGAAGTAGAGGAAATGATGTACTGACCAATGGGAACTTCGATGGAACACTAAATCTTATAAAGGTAAGTGTGTAAGACCTCCTGTACCGTGAATCAGTTTGCCGACAAAATCCCTCACATATATCAGCGTTAATTAATCTTAAGAGGACGCTTCTAAGCCTGCAAGAACTGCGAGAAGCCATACTGCTGATTATCTGGGTGCTACAGTTCAGTGTGCATATTCAGACACTTCGTTGCACAGAAAATTGTAAAATGGCCACAGGAAGATGCGCCGTGTTGTCCAATTTCTCCAAATACAAATCTTGGATATACTTAGCTAAAGGCGGAACGACATTTCGTGCTATGTATGATGCTATAAGAGAGGGGGAAATGAAGCATGGCCTGCACTTTTAGAAAAATTTAGGCAGCTTCGCACCGATGCCAAGCATTAAGGAATTGCGCAGCTGGACAGCCTTCTTTGTTTCCCTTCGGCTTTCTTTCTTGTTCTCCTTACCAGTTTTTCTGATGCTTTTCTCTTCATTTATAATAAATTCTTTGTTCCCATTTTTCCCTTTCTTTTTGTTTCTAGTTGTCTTTTGCTTCCTCTTGTTCAAGTTTATACGTGGTTTTGCCCCTAAAGTGCTTCGCACTTGCTATCATCATCAAGGCCCTTGAAGAACAAGATGAAGAAGACTTCTGTTTAACTTGAGCCTGCGCTCAGTATGCTACAGTTGGCTATGCTAAATGTGGTTTTTGCTTGGGTTTAATATCATCAACAAGGCGCTCGAAGAGGAAGGAGGCTTCTCTTTGGCGTGAGCATGCGCTCAATACGCTAGTGTTGGCTTTATGCTATATGTCGTTTTACCTGCGTTAAAACCACCATGAAGGCGCTCGACGACCACGAGGAAGAAGACATATTTTCCACGAGCGCGCGCTCAGCTGGCTATGCTACATGTGGTTTTGCGGGCCTTACGCTAAGCAACGACGACAGAATACGATCACAGTGTACGACAGCACGTGACAGCCCGGCCCCCTAAAGTACTCAGAACTTAAAGACTGGATGAGCGTAGTATGCAGCTGCTTTGGGAGAGGAAAATTGTTTTTTTTTACTGCCCAACAAATTTTCAAATTTACATGATTTAGTTAACATTCATTGCCAGTGTGCAGGTATTATTGCATTTCGGAATGCTGCTGTAATTCACCATGCCCATTGGCTGTCACGCCAGCAAGTGGATGTCAGGAGACCCGCCTGGTGGATGTTTACCAGAAAACAATTTGCAGCAGCTCCTTTGTTCAGTTGTTATACCTGACTGTTCACGCGCCGGCAAAAAAGGAACAGTGCGAGTTACCATGCCACATGCATCAGTGAACACACCATCCCTTCCGTGATGTCATGAATCTGATTTTTAATAGTTTTTGTGAAAATACGTAATGAAGCAGCAGGGCAAGTCACGTTGTCAGTGATGGCCCCATAGGTTATCAAAAGCAACGTGGAGCTCTCTCAGGCTTATTAGAAAAGTATTTTCACTTGTTGCTTACTCGGACTCAAGACACACCAACATTTTGCACAACCGGACTTACTCGCACTGAGGCTCGCTAATTTTTTTTGTAGCGAGATCTACATTGGCCACATTCTCGCCATTTCGCTGTGGCCGATGGCGACACAGATAGCTGAGCCACGATATGACGACAGAGGAGGAGCCAGTCAAGCCGGGTTGCAACAACAGAAGAGGAGGCGGCGTTGTATCGTACAAGTATAGCAGGGGCGGCTCGGTTATGAAAAGTGAGCAGGAGATACTAAAATTAGCCAGGCTTCATCGGCGAAACGAAACCAAGAGGAGGCAGCCAACCTAGGAGACTGGAAAAACGAGCTGCACGCCTCGAGAAGCTTAACCGTACAGAGAACCAAGGTAAACAATAACATTAACCGTACCTCTCGTTACGCGCACCCAGGCATAAGTGAGTTAAGCCACAGGCAACTTTTTTCTGAACTGCACCAGCTCGCAATAAAATTAACAAAACATTATGCCCTCGAACTCAGTCGGACTAAGACTACGGCCTGATCTGTGTCGGCGTCAGTCGACTTGTGTGTTCGTCTGCTTATATTTAGCTTTTTCGATCCTGGTGTCAATGCCTTTTAACACATATATTTGGCATAATTGGTGTTATACATGGCGTCTTCTAATTACATTCATATTAATATGAGTTGTCAGTGGTTACAATTGCGCAAGGACATTATTTTAAGAAGATGACTCAGACGAGATATTTTTATCAAGAACTTCCCGTGAAACAGTTTTCCAGGTGGGAGGTCGAGGCACATCGTCGTCCACGTAATCCATAAATCACGCCTTTGATCAATAAAAATTCAGATGATGTATGAACACCAGTCCGTTGAAATATGCGTGAGTACACGTGAGTACGTACTTAAGCCGACATAAGGCTGAGAGTACTGCTGATGTTGTGTACACAGATAAATAGGTCGCAAGAAACTGGATCTCACTCAGACTTCCTGAAGAAATATACTCTGCGCTCAGGGCTCAGTCGGACTGCGACTTAAGAAACATTTTCCTGAACCGGACTCGCTCCAACCAGACTCACTAAAATTTTTCTCTAGTGGACTCGGTCAGACTCAATCTCTTCCGGGCACAGACTCAGACTCGGTGTTTGCTTGACAGAGACTGGGTTTTCCTACTATTACGAGAGGTTCCAGGGTCTCTTGGGTAGCAGAACGCGAGGGCCAAAGGACTGGGCTGGGAAGATCAAGGCAGTGGCAAGGCGAAAGACATCCAAAGAAAAAACATCTAATTCATAGCTAGGATAATTCACGAACAAAGAATGTGGACAGGAGGAGAAGAAGGAGAGCTTGAGGAAAGGAGAAGACGCAACTTCTGCCGACCTATACTCCATCTCACAATTACCTTGCAGCACTGCCGAAGCTACGAGGAGTAGAACTGACATTTGGGCAAGTTGGATTGCGTTAAACATGACGAGTGGTTTTCAGCGCAAAACGACGAAGACAGAGGAAAAGGAGGGACACGAACACCAGCGCTGTCTCACAACTGACTTTATTAGCAACGGAAACACACATTCTATAGTACAACCTATCACACGTGGGCCCACGCCGATTACGTCAAACAGAAGATAAATGAACATATTGAAGGACTAACTGAGAACAAAATGTATCACGTCACAAAACCACTCATCATGTTTACGAGGAGTAAACAGGCAGTGTTCTTGCGCAGCACATAATATAGTCCCGGGCTTAACTCTCATTATCAACGAGGTGCAAGTGCTTTAGCTGTGCTTCTCGCATGACGCGTTACGGCGCTACGTGGCACGTTAGGCCCTTCACGCATGCACTTCGAAATTTCTGAAATAATGAAGAGATTACCGGCTGGTAGCCGTAATAACCACCCTAACCTCGGTGACGTACAGCAACATGGCAGCCCCCCATACACCCCAGACCACCCGCTTCCATCCGAATTCGGGCTTTTTACTGGCTCTCTGCCCGAACAGCAAGAAATAAGTGGCATAATCTGTCATCGCTTAGTCTAATCTAACGCTGAGGGCAAATAATCAGGTATCTTCTTTCGCTATTATTTACATCACTCGTTTATTTTGGTGCTGCTAGGACTACTGAGGTGATGCCAAGCTGTAAAAGTGGTTTGATGTTAACTGAGAAGATGTCGCCACAACATTAGCGTCTGTGATGCGTTGACGATGCGAAACACCCTGAATGTCTATATTGTTTTCTGTGCCAATCATTTGCTGTTCCCCTCAAGAATGGTACGCGATAGCTGCTGAAAGGGCGTCGACCGCGCTGACAAAAAAGAACTCGGTGAAAACGCCAGTACCACGGCCTTTTTTATCCAGCGGCCGTGCCAGTACGAACGCTGTTATGAAAAGAACCGCGTTCCTCACAAACGCCAGCGAACACGCCAGGCACAAGTGGGTTTCTGAACATAAAGAAACAACGAGGTGGCGTTCCCACAGAGGTTTTTGCGTTTTGTACTAATTGGAGGGAGTAAGTATCGACAAGGTAGGCGAGCCGACGCCAAAGAGACGACGAGCAGACGACGCGACGCGGATGAACACGTCTCGAGGGGGGCTTTCGCCTTTCCTATTGGCTAACAAGCCCTGCAGCTTCCACAGTGCTGCAAGGTACTTCTGAGATGGAGTAGTTGAGAGCACGACTCAGCGCCTGTAGGGAAATGGGGAGAGGGTATTAAAGATGTGGAGAAGAAAGGAGAAGAGAAACATGAAAATGGAAAAAGGAAGAGAAATGTCGTCCATGATCGAGGACGCGGCGGGCGGCTTTATAGCCGGTTGTCCAGTCAAGTGTCCCCAGGGAAGCGAAGAACCGTCTTGAAGATCTGGGTTTGGTGCCGTGCAGGAAAGAGGAGGTGCCTCTGTGTAGCCGCGGGTAAACCCTGGTGATGGTGTGCGGTGTGCAATGCGGCTCATTGTGCTTGAAGCGCTGCGAATACACACAGCAGGTGCTGAATGGTTTCGTCCGCGCCGCACGCAGTGCACGCAGGGGACAACGCTCTACCAAGCCCATGACTCCGGGCCGTAGGCCAGAAGCAGCCGATGCGTAAGCGCAGAAGAGGGACCTCTCCCTCCTGATGAGAGCCCGAACAGGCAGCCGAGTCGGTGTTTCCATCCTGGCTACACGATCATCGGGGTGGCAGCGTAGTAGTATAGCCTCCTTAATCTGAGCGCCGAAAAGTTTGAGGCGACCATGGCGCGGCACACAGAGAAGGAGTGATGCGCTTCTTTCTTTCGCCAGAGCGTTTGCCTGCTCATTTCCTTAAATTCCCACATAAGATGGGCCCCAGTGCAGAGAAACCTCGACGCCACTGGAAAAGAGGGCGTGCAGCTTTGCGCGGAGAAGTTGCGTTCTGAAGCCTGCCCGTTCCCGTTTCGCCACGGCCAGCAACGCGGTTCTTGAGTCGCACGCGACAGCCACGAGGCACATTGAGGGGTCTGCCGCCAGTAGGACAACTGTAAGGTGGAGACCGGCCGTCTCTGCGGCGGTAGAGCAGGCTGCAAAGGGGAGACGACGAGAGGCCGCCTTAGCAAGTGCTGGTATTACGAAGGAAGCTGTGGCTAAGCCTATCTCTAGGAGGACACAGCCATCCGTTTAATCGAAAGGAAACATCTCCCGCTAAAAGGAAGCAGCGGGCGCTAACACTTACACTGGCGGCGGCGTTGACGCTGGCGCTCATCGCAGCGTTGCGCAGGAGAGAAACCTGGGGAGGCACAAAGGACACAGTGATGGACCGGTGTTTCCTACTGGAACCTGCTAACCGCTGCTAATGGGCAATGAGAGACAGAAGACTCCGACTGGACACAGAGACCCGCAGTCCGCTTTTAGTTAACGCGCACGCTGCGAATTTTTATTGTTCAACAACGCACAGAAGAAATATCCCACCGGCACTACCTTGCAGGTCAAGATCCAGTGCCTTAAATACGGGGTGGCCAGTGAACGGTTGTGCAGCGCGAGCAGTCGGTTTTTCAACCAAGAAACTCGCTAGCAGACGCTGCCTGCGTCGGCGTCGCTTGGCGAGAGAGGGTGGAGCGTAGGAGAGGACATAGAGGGGGGGACGCGCATGCGCCGTGGGGGCGTGGACGCAGCGTAGAGGGATGGCTAGAAGAAAGAGGGGGGAGCGTAGGAGGGGAGATAGGGAGGGGACACGCAGTGAGTGTGGTCGCCGCGGGGAGGGATGCCTAGAGGAGACAGAGGGGGGAAAGGAGGTTTTTATATTTATTTTTTGAAAGGGTTTGCGCATGCGCAGTAAGGGTGGTCAGGCCGCACACCACCACCCCCCACCACCACCGGATTGAACTACGCCTTAAGCTGCATCGCATCTAGTAAGGCTTCCAGCCAGCGCTTCCTCTAGCTTAGAGGCAGACGCCTGCTGGAGAGCTCAGTGTGGACAAGGAAGCCCTCGACGCTCAATCTTTTATATGCATTAGGAGCAGGATGGTGCAGCGAGGGAGAGAGGGAGAGAGCACTGAAACGGCCGCAGCATAAAAAAGGAGGTTTGGCTTGTTGCGTGCCACCGAAGCGGAGTCTCGGGCTGAGTTCAACTCGTGCCCGCTCTGGCACCATTGCTCGTCCACGGAAAAGCGCTTCCACACACACATTGATACGCGTGACAGTGACTTTAATGACGCCGTAAATAACGCTTTTTGTAGATACACATCACACGCTCAATACTGAAGTCGTTATTAGAAGTGCGTATTTCCCCATATATGTGAGAATTTTGCCCTAGGAGTGCCAATCTTTCGGAGAGTGGGCCTCAATACTCTCCATGAAATGTGCCCGCTTCAATCATCTGCAGTGACAAGTGTCACTGATCCCTTTAATGGGGAAGCAATCACCGGGTCGCTTCCAAGGCCTGACGTAACAGCCAACCGAAATGCACCACGAAAGTACAGAAAATTCAAGTGTAGTTCACTTTAGTGCGCCAGCGAACACCGGTTGTGATCCGAATATCGAGTTAAAGCCAAGAGTTGACAACACCAACCGAATGTATTCTCACTAAAAGCAGTACAAGCATCATACAAACTTGCACACTTAGTAGGAATCAATTACAACTCACATCGCCACTTAGAGGCTATTTAAAACAACGGGAACAAACTTACCGTACTGCAAATGCACTCTCCTGCATTAAAAACTATAGAAGAACACTTAAAAGCCTTGGATATTTACCAAACGTGTGTAGTCCATAATTCTTCGAACGTTTCTCGAATACTTCCTTTGCAGGAAACACTCAAATGAACTCCAGCGCTGATGGTCGTCCGGGCGACACTGCGATCGACTGACCGCACTACACGACTCACTCGAACAACATAACTTCTTCGCCGACATCACCACCCTGTCCTACCCTCCGTCATCTCTCGTCTGGATCCTTCCCGGTTTCGCGAACATTCCAAGTGATTGGTCGGCGCGTAGCACGTAGCACAGCGACATCTAGGGGAAATATATTCGTATCGCAGGTTCGTCTGCGAGAGCGGTCGGCCCCAACAGAGGCTGCTCTATGATGTCTCGAATTCTCCTGATCTGCGCGGGCGTTAGGCTGTCGCGCCGGTGTCTTCGGTGTAGTGGGTAAGGAGACGCCCTCGGCGCCTTTTGATACTTTTTTTTGTTCGTTGCGCGCGCCCCATGGGGAACGCTCGGCACGGCGGTGATTTGATGCTGTCGGCTAGAAGCGGCGGCGCACGTTTGAATTGGCACTCGTTGGTGACAAAAATAAGTGCTCTATTACGAATAATACGTTTGCCGACATGTAGATCACAGGGCATACGTGGTAGTTCACAGTAGCGTCTCTTCTCGCGTTCGAGTTGCACTTCGGCACACAACAGCTTCGCGGCATCTCACACCACTGGTAGAAACCGCCTCAAACACATGTGCGCACCAAAAAACTGTACTCAAGCAGAGGAAACATGAGGCAAGCTGCCTACCCATGATTACACACAGAATACGCACGAGAATGCACACAAACACGCATGAATCCTAGGGCAACCATATTCTAACACGAACCGGCATCTCATTTGTACACTGCAGTAGTGGTGCCCTCACTAAAAATGCCCCCCCCCCCTCCCCGAAGGGAATCGTGAGGAAATGGGAATGCATTTCGCGCGCGCTTCACTCCATTTATGTATGGTGGTTGTGGTTCCAAGAAGGAAAAGGCGCCGAATTTGTGCAGCCCGGTCGGGAGCACGGCGCAGCGGGTTTTTTTTTCTTTTTTTTTGCTTTTTTTTCAGTTTTTTTTATTTTTTTTAATTCTTTATTATTTTTATTTTTTTTAATTTTTTTTTATTTTTTCTAATTTCTTTTTTTTTATATATAGCTCCGCCGAGCTCCCGCGATGCGAGCGCCCTCACGCACCAGAGCGCGCTCCTCCTCTCCACTCACTATAACACCTACCGAGGCCGCCGCGGACAACGCCAACGCCAGATGCCTGACATAACCCGACTAAGAAATGCATTCGCATTTAAAATTACACCATCTTCCGCTAAAGGGAACCATGTGTAGATGTGAAGCAGCGGGCGCTAACGCTTACACTTGCGGCAGCGTTGACGCTGGCGCTCATCGCAGCGTTGCGCAGGAGAGAAAACTGGGGAGGCGTAAAGCACGCAGCGATGCAGCGGTGTTTCCTACTGGAACATGCCAATCGCTGCTAATGTGCAATGAGAGACAGAAGAGTCCGACTGGACACAGAGACTCGCAGTCCGCTTTTAGTTAACGCGTACGCTGCGAATTTTTATTGTTCAACAACGCACAGGAGAAATCTCCCACCGGCACCACCTTGGAGGTCAAGATCCATTGCCATATACCAGGTGTCCCAGCTATCTTTAGCCAAGGGTTAAAAAATACAATATTTGAGGCAGGCGAGTGAAATCAGTTGAATATTGCTTACAGCTATCTTGCGCACTACAGGCAATTTTTTCTTTTGTAATTAACGAATTTGTTAATTAGAATTAATTTACTAAATTGATAAATATTGACTTTACGCGAGAAATGAGAGTTCCAAAGTTAGAGGGCGTCTTCAGAAACCCCCATGGCATCATTTGCGATAAAGAAAGTTTTACGCGTACCATCTTTTCCGTGCTTGAAAGAAAGCATGCGAAATACAAAAAATACCACGTGACTAGCGCATTCGCGCTCCCGCGACCGTGCTGCTCTCAGCCGTGGTTTGAGCGAAGAAAATCAGCTGCGACCACGACCCGCCGGCTGCGTTGCAGCGGTAGGCCGATAAGTTGATGGTGGTTTCTTGGCCCGTTGTCAGCCAGTCGGTGCGTGTGACTGTGCAAGTTGTGCCGAGCGCGGGCGAAGAAACCACCGTAAACTTATTGGCCTACTGCTGCAACGCAGCGGGCGGTTCGTGGTCGCAGCTGATTTTGTTCGCTCAAACCACGGCTGAGAGCAGCACGGTCGCGGCGCGCGAATGCACTGGTCACGTGGTATTTTTTGTATTTCGCGGGCTTTTTTTGCAGCACGGAAAAAATGGTACGCGTAAAACTTTCTTTATCGCAAATGATGCAAGGGGGGGTTTCTGAAGACGCCCTCGAACTTTGCAACTGCCTTTTCTTGCGTAAAGTCAATATTTATCAAGATAGTAAATTAATTCTAATTAACAAATTCGTTATTTACAAAAGAAAAAATTGCTTGTAGTGCGCAAGATAGCTGTAAGCAATACTCATCTGATTTCACTCGCCTGCCGCAAATATTGTATTTTTCAACCGTTGGCTAAAGATAGCTGGGACACCCTGTATACGGGGTGGCCAGTGAACGGTTGTGCGGCAACGCACGTCCAGTTCGACAATACTTTTTTGAATCTATATGTTCATATGTTGAAACACAGAAGGCCCAACAAGATGTACCTGAGTGGCTTCATCAAGTAGAAAACCTTCTGCAGATGAAGCAATTTTAATAGCCTGTAAACTCTGATATTTCAGTAGGTTTTCCTTTTCTTTTTTTTGTGTTTCTTTTTTTTTGTCTCGCATATATCTGTTTGTCAATGCTGTATGTATGTACATAGGCAATAAAGAAAGAAAAAAAAGCGAGCAGTCGGTTTTTTCAACCAAGAAACTCGCTAGCAGACGCTGCCTGTGTCGGCGTCGCGAGGCGAGAGAGGGGGGGAAACGTAGGAGAGGAGAGAGAGGGGGGCGCGCATGCGCAGTGGGAGTCTGGAGGCTGCGGGCAGAGATGCCTAGAGAAGAGAGGGGGGAGCGTAGGAGAGGAGAGAGAGGTGGGACGCGCATGCGCAGTGGGAGTGTGGACGCCGCGGGCAGGGATGCCTAGAGGAGAGAGGGGGGAGCGTAGCAGGGGGAGAGAGGAGAGGAGGCGCATGCGCAGTGAGGGTGTGGTTGCCGCGGGGAGGGATGCCTAGAGGAGAGTTAGGGGAGATGAGTTTTTTCATTTTTATTTTTTTGAAAGGGTTTGCGCATGCGCAGTAAGGGTGGTCACGCCGCACACCACCACCACCGGATTAAGCTTCGCTATAAGATGCTTCACATCTAACACCTGCCGGCGCGCACAGCTCCTCAACCTATCCTCCAACGCCGGATGCCTGACATAGCCCGACTAAGAAATGCATTCGCATTTAAAACAGCGGCCGCAACTATCAACTCAGCCTAGACGCACTCGCCCATTGACGGTGACGGGACGCAACAGGCCGCACCCTCTTTTTTTATGTACCAGCCGTGGCACTGCCCATAGGGTTGCGCGCTCAGTGCATTATTGCCGGTCGGTTCTGAGGCATTTTCCCAGGTAGTGGTGCTCGGGGCCCAGCCTGTGGGAGCCTTCACTGTGGTTGGTCATAGCACGTCCATAACTCCTTCTCCGCCGGGGCAACGTTGTCCCGATGAACTAGAGTAAGCAGGCACTGTGCGGAGGGATACATTCCCTATCGCAAAACCCAGCGCCGCTGGGTACCAGCGTCCAGTGCCATGCCGGATTATGGGCCCAGTATCGCGCTGGATACTGGGACGCTGGAGCGCCATTTTACTGGGAGGCGCTGGTACTCCCGCGCAATACGGCTCTACAGCGTTGAAATAGCGGTGCCTATGCGCCATAAATAAATATATTAGTGCAAGAAGTGATATAGAACGCATTAACGCAATAAAAAAAAAAGAAAAAAAAGCCATATGAAAAAAAAAAAAAAATAAAGTATCCGTCCGCAGGACTCGAACTTGCCACCTCCTGATTCCGAACTGAGTCTTCTACCCACTACGCCACGCCTGAACATGCTTAGCTGTGCGTAAAACAGCTATTTAACCAACAAACACACGTTTCGGCTTCATGTTTACATGTCGCACAGTCAAGATAGACGCGATCTTCCTTTCCAAATAACAACTGCGTCTTTATTAGACAAACGAACGGCGGCCGGTACCGGATGACATGCCGATAATGGCAAGAGCGGTAAGTTTCTTTAAGAATTCACATGTTAACTATGAAAAATATGAAATACACCTAGAGCAGGCACTGTTTGCTGGCTGTTGCTGCCGATTTTTTTAATAGCCGTTTCTCGCTCTTCTATTGGTCAACATTTACAGAGGTTTTATGATGACTAGTTCGATAAACAGGTGCGCACTGATTGAGTATTGAGTAGTGTTATCGCACAAGCGACGATACGCCAGTACAGCGGGCGTGCCAATGTACAGATTTGCAGTTCTATCGATACCTATAACTACGAAACCGCTCAAATAAATACAAATACAATGCGCTAAAGGAATATGTCAATATGTTAGTTCACTAAGGCGTACCAAATTACCGACTGACAATTATGCGTTCTTACATAAGAGTCACGAGAAGTACCGGTAGCGCGGCCGGCAGCTTTCGGTTTCAGCTTGTGTGCGTTGCTGGAAGCGCGTCGCTTCGATGGTCATCGCTCCTTGTACGGACACCATACACAAGGAAAAATGGTTGATTTAGGTTAACGAATGTCCAAACTGTACTTTACAGTCATCCTTACGCTTTAGAATTGCGTGTACTTAAAGCGCGGAGCGCCGGTAACATGTAGACGGACAAGGCCGGCACACTAGGCCTAACGCTCGCTGGGAGTCTCGCTGGGTAGGACCGGTCTCGGCGCAGCTGAGTTGCGATGGTTGAATTTTCTGCATTCAAGCTTCGGAGCCTTTCTAATGGTTAACTAAAGTTCAGCTGAAGTAAGTGGAAGGGCAAACAGTGCCAGAGATGCGTTTCCGGTGTGGTGATATCGAACGGCGGCTGTTTTTCTGGCCTCCGTTGGGTGGGGTTGCGAAGCCAGAGCTCAATTGCTTCTCGCCAACTGTGCGGCGATGTAACGATTTCCTGTTTCTGGTAGGACCGGCGCCTCCAGACTTATAAACACTGCAAAATGTAATCATTACAACAACCCATCCCTGATGCCAGACTGGTATATGCGCGGCGCATGCACAAAAAGTGCATTCATCGCTGCTACGTTCTCCGCAAGAATTAACGCCGTTATTGAATCTGCGTGAATAAGAAAAAAAAGGCAAGCTAACAAGCAAAATAATCAGCGTTGGCTCCTTTGTGTTATTAACGCAATTTTTTCTGCATTCCAAAGGGAAAAATAAAAATGACGGTGATTTCGCATATACCACATAATGTCTTGCGCTTATCATTCTCTTTCTCTGCCAAGCTAGAAGTTGTGAAAATGTTTGGGACCTGTTAGCAGGCCCCTGGCCGGGGGGGGAGGGGGGCTAGGGGCCCGGGCCTCCCCCTCGAAATTCGGATGGAAGGGGGCGTTTACCGAGAAAAAATAATAAAAATCGGTGTTTTTCAAGGCTTTCAACAAGTGCCCCCCCCCCCCTTTCCCCCCCCCCCCCCCCCCCCGAAAAAAAATTTTGGCTACGGGCCTGCCTGTCAGGGTAGCATCCATTGGTACCATTCAATCAAACATTCTATATTCAAAGACACCGAAACATTCCGCCGCATACACTACAGAAACTTGCATGCCGCACTGGAAGAAACAGTGCAGGCTCCAGTGTGCACCAGCGCACTCCAGTGAAAATTCCAGCGTTTCCAGCGCTTCCCAGTACGCGCCAGCGTCACAGCGGCCAAGCCAACGCCCCTACCAGTGCGACCCAGCTCTGTCCCAGTGCGCTCACCGAAGTGCCAGTGAATCCCAGCGTGTACCAGTGTTCCCAGTGCGATCCAGCGCCAGAAAACGTACTGGTATCACGCTGGGGGCGCTGCTTTTTGCAATAGGGTTGCGTAAATACAAAGTAAATTTTCCGGCGACGCTCAGAATCGCTGCCGGCCCTGTAGCGTCGGCCACAGCACAAATGTCGACTTGGTCTTTGCACCACGATAAGGCAACACAACAAGACCCATCAACACACACTCCTGTATGGCTGGCTTCCCCGTTTTAACACGAAAGTATTTTATGCCGGGGCCCACCAAGACTTTAGTGACGTATTTCCGTCATGCTTATGACGTTGATAAAATGAACGCCATCAAATGAGAAAGAAAAAAAAAACTTAAAAAAAAATGTTCCCCCAACCGGAATCGAACCTCCGACTCCTCAGCCCGCGACGGTAAGCGCCCGACGCTCTTCCGTCTGAGCTAAAGAAGCACACGAAGGATATTATTGCGATAGCAATTATATGGACACTCGTGGCTGGTTTTCGCCGTCGGCGTCATTTGCCGTATATGTATATGTATATATATAACCGGGCCCGCCCGTCGTTCGTGAGCGTGAAAAGACGCGAGGGGGGGGGGGTCCCTCGAGCGACCTTCGATTTTACGAGCGGGGGGCGCGCGCGTTATCTCCCCCTTCTCGGCGGCCGACAGCGGGGGGGGGAGGGGGGGAGGGGCGACGTTCGATTTTACGAGCGCGGGCGCGCGCTTTATCTCCCCTTCTCATCTCCCCCTTCTCGGCGGCCGGGCCGGCGTACCCTTGTACGTGCTGCGCTCTCAACACGAAGAGAATTCTCTTAAACAAGCGTTTTCTAGAGTTGCGTGAGATCGGATCCAAAAAGAGTTAGCTGCCAGCCTCACTTCGTATAACATTACAATTTTTTGCTATCGCATTCATTGCTTCACCCCTGCGGTGAAACTGTGACTTTTTCTACCAACGCGCCTTATATCTCTCACACAATCTCTCTCGCTCGGTGCTCTCTGTTGGCGGCGGTGCCGCCGTCTGTGAGCGATGAAGAGAAGTAATGCGACATGACACTAGCACCGATAGAGAACGATTCGTCGACGACGCAGTCAAAGCACGGCGTCCGAGATTGCACGCCGGCGCGCCGTCTCGGAGGTCATGGTGAAGGCTTCTCGATCGCAGCAACAAACACTGGCCGCGCTAGCATCGGGGAGACGCCCTAGACGCAGTTATGTGTCACTCTAGCGTTTCGCTTCGCGAAAGCGTGTGACAGATTGTTGTCAGAGTAGTGCGCTTCCACATGCAGCAATGGTGTTTCTCCGCCGACTACTTCGAGTGCAATAGCACCGACTAATAAAACTGCTGCAATAAGCGGTGCTGAAAGGCAGTGATGTCGACGGACGAATGTGGTGCCTTGGTAGAGCGAGACGGAGTCCAGTGGGATGCGGAACGCCTGCGCGCGTTCGCGGCTCAAGCTCTGCCTCCCGTGTTGCTGAAGCGCAGTGTGGTAGTGTATGCAGGAGCACAGGCGTAGGTTACCGCATACCTCGGGAGCGCAAGCCTTGCCGTTTCTATCCTTCAATGAAGACGCTTTGAAGAAGTGAACAGCATCAGTGTTTATTACGTGCTTCTCGATGTCATGTCACGTTTGCGCGCGATTCGTGATATGCTGTGTGCAGGTAGAGGTTAAATAGTTTAACTACCACAGCGGTTAAATCATGATCATGGGTGTTAGTCGTCGCGATGGGGATGTGCCTCTAGGCATCGACGTGGGTGCATCCACGTCAAACGGTGCTATGTCTGTAAAACAGCAATACACGTTGTACGAACTCTCATTATCGCTACACATTAAGCGCTACTCCTGTGAATACACTTCTCACTTTCGTGTTATACCGATTCCTATGACAGAGGGATCATCCATGTTTTTGTGACGGTTGTGAGCATTGAGAACGGCATTTTGTCTTGGTGTTCGTTCTAAGCTACTGTGCCATCGCAATGGTGGCTTCACCGGCACCCGTCGTCGAAAACAACCCACAAGCACCAGACAATTCACTGTAAGAACTTCCAGGCTCGTATTAAAACAACCAATAAAGTTGGCAAACAGGAACAAAAATTCACTGTCCAACACATTAGCCAAGACCTCTTTTCTCAAAGCTACTTTCTCAAAGATACTTTTTTTCTAAGAACGAATTACATTTTGCAAAGCAGTGAGTGGGAGTTTGTAATGCATTCAGGCACACTTGTTATTCGAAGCAGCGATTTAAGTCATCTGCATTATCGTTCATTATCCTTCCGTCGTATATTGAAACTGAATGGCTACAATGCGAGGCTGAAGCGAAGAACGTTCTCGCATGACACATTTTCTTTTTTTTAGTTGGTCGATGACGCAACGCCTCACCTTTCGCGATACTGGAGGAACAAACTGCTATTTTTCTTCTAATGAGCTAATTGTTTACCTTCATTTCCTTCCCGGACGGAGTTCTGCTGCTTCAGAATTGTTCAGTGTGACTCCGTAAATTTGACAAATCCAGCCTTGCCGACCGAGAGCAAGCCTTTAAAATTTCTACACGACAGTGGCAAGGAAACTCGGCATCAGTTCTAGCCACAGCTTTAGCGTCTGAATCGGCAACGCATTCTGGGGTGTGTCTGGGGTGTGTCGTATGCGCCTATCAAGGCAGGGGAATTATAATTTAGCTCTCTAGGATGATTTCATGCTTTTGAGCGGGCAAACGGAAAAACATTGCCGTGTTCAAAACTAGTTCCCATTCTCATCAGAAACATTTCTGGTTTATTGGAGCATAGGAAGGAATACTCCTGTGGGAGTCTGGCCGAAATTGCAGCCTCAGTAGTTTACGCTGCAAAGGGACCCTCGATATGGACGCGTGCGAGAGGCAGGCAAACGCTGCTCCTCTGCACCACCTGTCGGTTCAATACACACTCGCCAATGAAGTCCTTGACGCTGACGTAAGGTGGAAGAACGACATCCATTGTGGCTGCGCAATCTCGAAGAACCTTGCAGCGCTTTTCGTTGAGAGTGAAATTTTTGATGAGCGGCTTAAGCAGCTTTAGGTTTTCACCGTAGGCGCGGACATACGAGAATACATTAGGCAAATTTCGGCAAACCGAGGCAAGGTGCGCCTGTTGAGGGCATTTATAGCATGTTATCGGTTTCAGAGCTTCGAACTGTTTTTGATCTCACATTAAAGGAAGCTTTACGTCGCGTTTTTTCGGATTTTTTCTCCGTATCAGCGCCTTTCGCGTTTCCGTCGCGTTTGAAAAAAAAATTACACCATCTCCCGCTGAAGGGAACCATGTTTAGATGTGAAGCAGCGGGCGCTAACGCTTACACTGGCGGCGGCGTTGACGTTGGCGCTCATCGCAGCGTTGCGCAGGAGAGAAAACTGGGGAGGCGCAAAGCACGCAGTGATGGAGCGGTGTTTCCTACTGGAACATGCCAATCGCTTCTAATGGGCAATGAGAGACAGAAGACTCCGACTGGACACAGAGACCCGCAGTCCGCTTTTAGTTAACCCGCACGCTGCGAATTTTTATTGTTCAACAACGCACAGGAGAAATCTTCCACCGGCACCACATTGCAGGTCAAGATCCAGTGCCGTATATGCGTGGTGGCCAGTGAACGGTTGTGCAGCGCGAGCAGTCGGTTTTTTCAACCAAGAAACTCGCTAGCAGACGCTGCCTGCGTCCGCGTCGCGAGGCGAGAGAGGGGGGAGCGTAGGAGAGGAGAGAGAGGGTGGACGCGCATGCGCAGTGGCAGTGTGGACGCCGGGGACAGGGATGCCTAGAGAAGAGAGGGGGGAGCGTAGGAGGGGAGAGAGGATGGGAGGCGCATGCGCAGTGAGGGTGTGGTTGCCGCGGGGAGGGATGCCTAGAGGAGAGAAAGGGGGGAGAGGAGGTCTTTATTTTTATTTTTGAAAGGGTTAGCGCATGCGCAGTAAGGGTGGTCACGCGGCACACCAGCACCACCACCGGATTAAGTTTCGCCATAAGATGCTTCACATCTAATTGCGAATCTATTCTCCAGGCTTTGATTCGAAAACGCTCCCCGTGTCTGCTGTTCACCATGCTGCGATGCATGGTACGACGCGTATTCACCCGCGAGCTCCACCACCTTTTCAACGGCGGTCACGTCGGGCCTGTCGAGAATCCATAAATGCATTCGGTCGGGAATCATGTTATAAAACTACTCAAGACACACGCATTCCACAACTTTATCCATGTCTCCATAAGCTGTCGCGCTCTGAAGCCATTCAACGAAGTTGAGCTTTAAGTTGTACTGGAACTCAACGTATGACTCATCTTTCAACTTGGTGGCTTTCTGGAAACGCTGGCAAAACGCCCCGGGAGACAGGCGATACCTCTTAAAGAGTCTCGATTTTACAACCTGGTAGTCCTCATACTGCTCCACGTTGCGTCTCGCCATCGCGTCCTCTACCTGACGTGGTAAAACGGTTAACAGGCGCTGTGGACACGACCTTTTAGGGAATTTCATTTTTTGGCATGGCCGTTCAAAGTTTACGAGAAACATTCCAATGTACTTTCCTACTTGGAAAGGCTGCATCAGGTCCTGCATACAAAAATGTTCCCTTGCTTCTGCGACAAGGGGGGTCACTGCGACAAGCGAAAGCGAACGCTAGCCGCCTTCGTTTTCTTCAGTTCCAGCTCTAGGCGCTTTAATTCCAGCTCAAGCAGTAGCCTCTCTTTTTCATCAGCCTACCTCTTTTCCTCCTTTACCTGGAGCTCATTGACGATTTCCTAACATTCGAGACGCTCGCTGTCATGTGCTTCCAAGACAAGTAATGTCCGAATAATTTGCGGCTTCCACATGGCGTTCACCGCTTGTAGTCCCAAATGTGCGCATATTAGTAACAATTGAGGCTTGCGTACCGAATTGAGATTCATGACCAGCTCAGACAGTGAAGCCTTCTCCGTATCAATTCCTTATCAGCTACCGCTCAGTGCGATAACGGAAAGGAGTTCAGTATTGATAAAGACAACCTGTCAGCTTGAAACTTCAACAGTATTCTTAAAAGCCTGGCAAATCTCAAAGAGGAAAAGTCCGACACTCACGTAGCGGCAGTCACGAGCTTCGTTACAAGGTCCACGGTTTGGTTGGCACAAGTCGCATGGTGCACTGCAATTCCACCACTGCCATCCACTTGTAGGAGGGGCTCTAGGGTCACTTTGGTAGCACTACACGAGGGCTAAAGGACTGGGCTGGGATGATCCATGAAGTGGCAAGGCAAAAGGCATCCAAAGAAAAAAAATTTAATTCATAACGAGGGCGATTCACACAAAGAGCATGTGGACGAAGAAGCCATCGACGCTCGGTGCACCTTAGTGGTTCGAATGCGTCCATCGTCTCTGGAAGATGCGTCCAGTGTCTCTGAGCCAGCGAGGGAGAGAGCACTGCACAAGGGGTCGGGCGTTCAGTACATTAATGCGCTCCGTTCTGGAGCACTTTCCCAGGTAGTCATGCTCGGGGTCCAGCCTGTAGAGCCGTCACGGTGGTGTGTCACAGCGCGTCCATAACACCACCTATAAATGGCTGTCAGGATACACATTTCAGTTAAGCCAAGCTTTCTGTAGCCGTGCAGTTTAGTGATGTGTTAACGTCTGCTATGTATGTTCTGTTCATCTGAGTAGAAAGTCACACTGCTCAGCTTGTTTATAGAGCCAGTTGGTGTTGTTGCAGTGCATGAGAACCTAACATCGTACGTTGGGAGTCGCGTGAGCTTCGATGTCCTATTTCATGAATCAACGCTAACAGGGCTTCAGAACAAATACGTGATACTTTAAAATAAGACGCAACATACTAGGTCATACGTTAAGTGCGCAGTCGGCGTTGTGTATGCCATACCACTATCGTGTGGAGAAACCTACAAAGGTCAAACGGGGACATGTGTTAACGACCACGCACGGGAACATGAGTTGTCCTTGAGAAATAAAAGTAATGCGCATTTACCGGTCGGTTGCACGGCCTGCACATGTGCATCGCGGCTACACGGGATTAAGATCCTGCGTAGAAGCGCAAGTAACTTGTCAAGACAGTTACTTGAAGCCTATCATATCAAGAGCATAGGCACGGAATGTATTAGGGACACTTCGGTATATTTGATCGATAGCGAGTATAGCATGTTTGATTCGATGCCTCATTAGCGACGCGGCGGCGGCACGCATGCGCAGGGGGGTCTGCGATGGTTGAGCAGAAGCTTCCAGGTGTATTTTACGCTGACGATATTGTCTTATTTGCGGACAGTCAAGATGATATACAGCGGCTGGCAGATATATGCGGAAGGGAAGGCGAGGCTCTAGGACTAGGTTTTAGTGCAACAAAATGTGGATTGATGGTATTCAATGATCACGAAGACCATGCGGTCTTAATACAGGGCCAAGAAAATACCGAGGGTAAGCGAGTACAAGTACCTCGGAGTGTGGGTAAATGAGGGGGATAGATATATGGAGGTACAAGAGAAAGCATCGGTAACAAAGGGAAAGAGGAATGCTGCAATCATGAAGCACAGAGCGTTATGGGGATACAATAGGTACGAGGTGCTTCGAGGGCTGTGGAAGGGTGTGATGGTTCCGGGGCTTACATTTGGGAACTCAGTGGTGTGCATGAAGTCAGAGGTGCAATCAGGAATGGATGTAAATCAAAGGACTGTGGGACGCCTCGCGTTGGGCGCTCAGGGGAAGACGACAAATGAGGCTGTAAAGGGTGATATGGGATGGACAGGTTTTGAAGTAAGGGAAGCTCAGAGCAAAATTAGATTTGAAGAGAGGCTGAGGAAAATGAAGGAGAGTAGATGGGCAGGGAAGGTTTTCAGGTATTTGTATAGAAAAAGCGTCGACACGCAGTGGAGAAAAAGAACTAGGAGGCTCACCAGTAAATATACGGCTAGCAGTGTGGGCGACATGGCAACAAGGAGCATTAAGCGAAAAGTCAGAGAGGCGGAGAGGACTTATTGGATGACAGCGATGGAAAAAGAAGCCGGCTCTCAGTGACTACCGAAAGGGAAAAAACGAAATAAGGAGGGATAGGTTTTATGATAATTCAAGGGGAAGCGCTTTACTGTTTGAAGCAAGGTCGGGTTGCCTTAGAACGCGTAGCTATAAAGCGAGATTCTGTAACGAAGAAGAACAATGTACATGCTGTGGGGGAACTAAGGAAACGATGGAACATGTACTGATTGAATTTGGCGATATCCACCCAGATATACGTGTGGGCACGAGTCTACATGAAGCCTTGGGTTTTAGGGACAACAACGGAAAGCTGAACACGTCCGCGATAGAAATAAGTAAGAGACGGTTAGAGTATTGGTGGCAGAAAAGTACAGATAAAGGACAAAAATGAAGAATGGGGAAAAAAATCACAGCATATCCACGAGGTGAATGATGGTGAGGTGGGCGAAGCTTGAGAGGTTATGGTTGATGCCGTTAACCCTCCGAGAAGTTCGCCCGATAAAATCATCATACAAACACGTGAGGTACGATGAAGAAAACTTTTATTGAGATTTCAAGTTACCTTTATATATTACGCACTTGTGGTCGGAGAAGTGCACAGCTAGCGGCGCCAACGTGCACTCCGAGCAGCGAGAGCAGCGGACCCCGAAAGGCGAGCCCGAGAAGCGGCGGCCCTCCGCGCCCGCTGCTTCGCTTCGTCCATGCCCCACCAACGATTCGACACGTACGGCGACGATCTAGGAGACTGAGAGAGGCACTCGATCGCCGCGCACTCAGGCAAAGCGCGCGCAGCAGCCAATCGGAGAGTAGCGGCAATTCGGAGAGTAGCGGCAGAGTAACGCCATCTAGGAAATGAGACGAGAAATGGTCATCTCTTATCATGGCCTCCGAGATGGCAGGCGATACTGGGGGTTACGCGTTACGCCTGACAAGGTTAGACTAAGAGGAGCTTCGCCCTAAAATAAGGTCATTCTGCCTTAAGAGGCAGAGAGATGGACCGTGAATTTATATTTTTCTTTGCTATAATAACATAGATTTAATCATTGTAGATAAGGCATTAGGCCAACACAAAAAGAAAGTTTTTTTCGAGCCTGGTGGCAGACATGCCACCGCCCCGTTATAAAGGGGACGCTCATAGCATCCATCCATCCATCTACTTTCCGTGGTATTTTTCCTAAATAAAGCCAGTTGATGTTTAGCACTGGCCCTGTGCACTGTGTTCTCTTCTCTTCTCAGTATTCTTTTTTTTTGCACTTTTGCACTAAAAATACAATCTGTCAACCATGTTACCGACGAGAATTTTTCACGGGACATCGAAGGCTGTGAATGCACCGAAAGTGACATGGACGATGAAATCACGAGGGGCGGCTTGCACTGGACGTCCCCATGTGCTTTAAGCGTTTTCCTCGCACTCGTAAGTCGCTTTTAGTGTATTTAGTTTACCACAGTGGTGCGACCAAAATAAAACAGCTTTTTTTTACGGAATGCATGTAGGCCTACTTATCCTGAATATTATGGAGCACCGCATGCCACCAAAAGGCTGCGCGAGTAGAAGCGAAGGGGTGTAGGTGTTAAACAAATCACAGCATCGCCGCGAGGGCGAAGCAATGAATATGGTTACAATGAGTTGGAATGCTATCAAAAGCAAGGCCAGCACCTAACTTTCCTCGATGCGATCTGGCATAACTCAACAACACGCTGGTTAAAGGAAACACGACTGCTCTAGGTACTGAAGCGGCTTGCATGCTGTCGCCAGAGCGCGAAGTAACCGTTGAGAGCACCGCAACCTAATGAGCTGACTAGTGATGTCTGTCAAGAGAGCGCACACGCCACCGCGGGTGACGATGCCATTATGAGCAAAGTTCTTCCTTGTACTCTAGCGATGCCGCCCACCCCCCTCTTCACTGACGCCTCCTCATGTTCCTTACGCAAGACGGGTGGCACGTCTGCTCTCACCTTGAGGAACAATCGACAGCGGGCCTCCCCGTGGGGTGATGCTATCGCATGCACTCTCTGTGCGACGGAGATTGCCAAGTGGTTTCAGCTCTGCGTCAGCCGCGTGCGTCACCAACACTCGGGCAAATTTACTCTCGTGTAGAGCATACGAAGAGCGGGGCGATTTGGCCCTTATAGGAAAGATGACGGCGATGGCGAAGGACGTGAAAGCGTCCATAGGATCTGTCAAATTGCTATCGCTATAAAAGACGAAAGGTGCAGTTGCGGCCACCTGGAACACACTATACAAGTGAACTGCACACAGGTAAACTCTTAAATTGACTGTTCAATAGCGTGGCTATGATCCAAGCACTACTGAGTGGGATGTCGAGCACCACAATGACAAGCTTGCATTCGGTTGAAGTAACTGCGCGTTCCTACCGCGCAAGTAATGTCTGCGCAACATCTTTAGAAACTATCGCCATAGGCTTGCGCACGATGAGGAGAGGCGTGGGTAGGGGGGCTGTCTAATGTGTGGTGTAGTCAACCCCATACTTTTACTCAATCGAGCTTGTGCCGTCATCGTTTAAAAATCTGGGTCATAACTACGCAGGTTTTTAACAAAAATGGCGGCCGAAAGTCCGTAATGCTGCGTTGCAAGAACTTTCCACTTCTGAAATTTACTCCCGAAAAGCCATGAACCTGAAGCATGCCATCGTGAAAGGTACCTGATGGGGTCATTTTCGTTTTTTCATATATTGTAAATCCTCTTGTCATTGTTAAGCACTGCGGAGTGGCGTACAATATTAATGATAATTCCAGTTCACGCATTTGTGCATGGTCCGAGAGCTGAAATATGACATTTCACAAGTAAAAAAAAAATGAGGTGGTCAGGATTTCACGCCTCCCATGATTTGGGCAATCATTTGGGCTTGATATGTATTTCAGTGCAACTCATTTCGTGTATTCCGGTGGAAGCGTTACGGGTACCACCTATCTCTCCCTATGCTAGCAGACGGCTCGACCCGCCTCCGGCAGCTTTCTTCAATTGCACGCCGCGCCAACAATAGTTCGAGGGCATTCCGTATAATCACTAGGCACTTGTACTGTCCAGCGCAATATGAGCGGGTGAACACAGCCCGACGTGGGACGATTAGCGGCGGCCTATTTCGGAAACAAAGCGGAAGGGGCGGCAAGGTTACGCTAAGCGGTGGAACTCCCTATTCGCTAGTTTTGCTTCATTACGGCGGCTGATAATTTGTCCCTCGCGGTGGCAGACCGTAAGAAGGAAGAAAGGAACAGGATGGAGATGCAAGGCTGGGATTTTAACTAGTCTAGAAAATATCGCACAGAAGGAGACGGGAGGATTAAAGTTAGCGGTAGGTACTCTACCAGCATCAGTAGTTATGGTGCTCGGATGCTCCATATCGAACGCTGGTCGTGCTTTCTATCCCAGCGGGACGTTCGCATTTCGATGGAGTCGAAATGGTAGAGGCCCGTGTATCCTTCGATGTCTGCGCACGCTGTAAAACTTGAGTTGGTAAAGATTTCCTGCACCCTCCTCTACGGCGCCCGTCAACCATATCGTGGTTTCGGGACGTAAAACCCAAGATATTATTATTTGGCAAGAGGCGTTCTCAGGTGGTAGAGCCGGGCAAACGAGAGGTGACACACGAACAAGACCGAAACGAAGCTTTTATGACAAAACCGTCGTCGTTCTCTCTTTTCAAGCCATCTCCCCTCTACCCATTATTTCCAGTTCAGTTATTTCCCCGGGGAAAAGAAGCCGGCCCGGCTACCTAGGGGTACGATAGCACAGGCGGGTCATAGTATCGCTTTAAACGTTCTGCATGAACACTTTGAAGGTTTCGACGGCGCTTATCCGAAGGTGGTTCAAGAGGCTCCACGATGTTGTTAACGGGAGATGTTTGATTCGCTACATGGCCTGGTACTTTGAGACGAGTTTGGGTGACAAGCCAGGTGTTGCAGCAGGCACCCAAAGACACACAGGCGAGCCAGGAACATAGGATGCATTCGGGACGGTAGGATCACGGTGGTGTTTCTGGCGCTGCTGGTCCTCAGACGTTAGCATACAGGACAGCTTTCGACACTCTTCTGCGTGTTCGGCAGCGTCGGACAGGGTAGTAGATTCCAAGCGTAACTGCTGTATGGATTGATGGTATCCATTGTGGATGATGGTTCGCGCCCGTAAAGTAGGAAGAAGGGGGAAAACCCCGTGGTGGCCTGCATGGCGGTATTGTAAGCATGTGTGACAAATGGGAGAACATGGTTCCAATTACAATAGTCAGATGTGACGTACATGGCCATCATCTCACCAAGAGTGGGATTGAAGCGCTCAGTCATCCCATTAGTCTGCGGGTGATAGGCAGTTGTGGTGCGGTGAATGATTCGGCAATCTTTCAGGACAGATTGTACGACGTCGGAGAGAAATGCACGGCCTCTGTCACTGAGTAGTTCTCTTGGTGCCCCATGACGAAGTATGATGTAGCGCAGAAGAAACGAGGCAACGTCACGCGCAGAAGCGCTGGGCACGGGAGACGTTTCCGCATAACGCGTGAGATGGTCGATGGGCACAATCACCCAGTGGTTTCCATCTGATGTGCATGGTAGAGTGCCATAAAGATCGATGCTTACGCGATGAAATGCACGTGCTGGCAAGGCAGATGTTGCAGCCGGGCAGCTGAACGATGTGGTGCATCTTCGCGGAGTTGACACGCCAGGCAGGAGCATACATAATGACGGACGAATCGGTACATCCCACGCCAGTAATAACGAGGTTGGAGGCGTGTGTGTGTTATGAGTACACCTGCATGTGCGCACTGTGGATCATCGGGAAACGCCGGCAGAGATCCGAAAGGAGATTCCGAGGGATCAGAAGTAACCATTGACGGCCGTCCGGTAGGTAGTTACGACGATATAGGAGCCCATTGCGAACGGCGAAGTGGTGTGTACGGCTGGCAGGGTGTGCCGATGGCTGTTGCAGGAAGCCGAGCAAAAAAAAAACAATCCAATGGTCCTTCTTCTGCTCCAAAAGCATGTTCGTGGCAGAGAGGGACGACTCCGATAACGACAAGTTAGGAGAATTAGTCTCGCTATTGAGTGGAGAGCGGGACAAGGCGTCTTCGTCGGAGGTGTTTTCTACCGGAACGATAGAGCACTCGAATGTCGTACCACGGCCGCTGGATAAAAAAGAAGGTGCGGCCTGTTGCGTGCCGCCGAAGTGGCGTCTCGGGCCTAGTTCACCGCGCGCCCGCTCTGGCGCCTCTGCTCCTCCCACGGAGAAGCGCTACCACATGCATTTGTGGAGCTTTTTTCGAAATGGGCTAAATCCAAAACCGAAACTAGCACAACAAAGGCTCCGTTGGCACGTGAATACTCTCAACTTTCCTCTAAAGTAGTAATAATAAGTTAATAATAATTATTATTATTTTATTATTACTGCTTTAGAGGAAAGTTGACAGTATGTACGTGCCAACGGAGCCTTTTGTTGTGCTAGTTTCGGTTTTGGATTTAGCTCATTTCGAAGAAAAGCTCCTCATTTGTACGGGCGACAGTGACTTTAATCAGGTCGTAAATAACGCGTTTTGCAGTTGCACATCCCAGGTTGAATATTGAAGTCGTTATCAGAAGGGCCCATTACACCACATATGTGAAAAGTTTGCCCCTAGGAGTGCCAATATTTCGTTGAGTGGGCCTCAATACTCTCGGTTAAGGCTGCCCGCTTGAGTCATCTGCAGCGAAAAGTGTCACTGATCCCTTTAATGGGGAGGCAATCGCCGGGCAGATTCCAAGGGCTGACGTATCGGGCCACCCAATGGCACCACGAAATCACAGACAATTTAAATGTAGGTCCTTTTAGTGCACCAGCGAAGGCCTGCAGCGCATTGGCGTAGCCAGGGGTGGCACACCGGGCACGTGCCCCTCCCCCCCTGAAATTTTTTTTCGCCATGGCATGCAGAGCGAAAAATGACGATTTCAAGGAAGTGCCCCTCCCGAAATCAAGGGGTGCCCCCCCCCCCGAAAAAAAATTCTGGCTACGCCCCTGCTCCAGCGGTCAAAGGACCGAGTTACAGCCAAGCGTTGACAACTCGAACAAAATGTATTCTCAGGTAAGGCAGTACAAGCATCACACAAACTTGCACACTCGGCTGGTCTCAATTACAACTCACAACGTCACTTAGATGGTGCCTAAAAGAACCGGAACAAACTTACCGCGCTACAAGTGTAATCCCATCCATTAGAAACTATCCAAGAACACTTAGAGGCCTTGAACATTCACCAAATGTGTCTAAATCACAAATCTTCGCACGTTTCTCGAACATTTCTCTTCCAGGAAACGCTCAAACGAACTCCAGCGCTGACCGTCTTCTCGGCGGCACTCTTCATAACACGGATCCCACGGCGTCATCACACGAATCTTCAAGATCGACTGACCGCCCTACACGACTCACTCGAACAGCATAACTAGACTTCACCCCGTCCTACCCCTCATCACTTCTAGTTTGGATCCTTCCCAGCTTCGCGAACATTCCAAGTTATTGTTCGGCGCGTACCACAGCAACAGCTAGGGGAAAGGGATTCGTCTCGTCAGTCCGTCTGCGGCGGAAGCCCCCCAAAAGAGGCCCCACTACGATGTCTCGAATTCTCCCGATCGGCGCGGGCCTTAGGCTGTCGCGACGGCGTGACGGCGTGTTCGGTATAGAGGGTAAGGGTGCGCCCTAGGCGCCTTTTGATACTTGTTTGTGTTTTTTTTTTTTTGCGTTGCGCGTGTCCGTTGACGGGCTCGGTCGACGCGCTGATTTGATGCTGTCGTCTGGAAACAGTGGCGCGCGCCTGTTTTCGCTCTCGTTTGAAACAAAAAGAAGTGCTGTATTACGAATAGCACGCTTCCCGACACTGTAGATCGCAGGGAAATACGTGGTAATTCACAGTAGTGTCTCTTATCTCGTTCGAGCTGCTCAGTGGCACATACAGCTTGGCGGCATCACACCACGGGAAAAAACTGTCTGCCACACACGTGCGCACCAAAGAACCGTACTCAAGCACAGGAAACATGAGGCAAGCTGCCCCCCACACACGGTCACACACCAAAAAAAAAGCACAAGGAAGCACAAGAAAAAGCACACGGACACGCATAAATCCTGAGGCAACCCCATTGGAACACGAAGTGTCGTCTGCTTCATGGACTGGAGTCGGGGCGCCCTCACTAAAAAGTGGCCGCAACTGTCAACTCAGCCGAGACGCGCTCGCCCATTGACGGCGTCGCGACGCAACAGGCCCCACCTTCTTTTTCATCCAGCGGCCGTGGTCGTACTCTTGTAGTCGAAGCGCCCATCGAGCTAGACGACCGGAAGGTTCCTTTAAAGAAAGCCACCACAGGGAATGGTGGTCAGTTATCACGTCGAATGGGCGGCCATAGAGGTAAGGTCGAAATTTAGTTATGTGCCAAATGATAGCCAAGCATCCCTTTTCTGTGACTGAATAGTTGGTTTCAGCCTTCGTCAGTGAGCGACTGGCAAAAGCAACGACGTACTCATCGAAGCCAGGCTTTTTTTAGGCAAGAACAGCTCCGAGGCCGACACCGCTGGCATCCGTATGAACTTCTGTCGGAGCACTTGGGTCGAAATGCCGTAGGATCAGAGGAGAGGTCAGAAGACGACGCAGCGTTGCAACCATGCCATCGCGATTCAGTGACCAGATTGAAAGGTTGTGGTCAGCACGAAGAAGCTGTGTCAAAGGATCTATGATTGTCGCGAAGTTCTGGATGAACCGGCGAAAGTACGAGCATAAGCCGATAAAGTTGCGAAGTTCTTTAAGGGTCTTGGGTCGTGGGAACTCAGCGACAGCTTGTAGTTTCGACGGATCAGGGAGCACACCATCCTACGACACGACATGTCCGAGAATGACTAGCTGCCGGGCGGCAAAGCGACACTTCGTCAAGCTGAGCTGGAGGCGGGCGTTGGCGATGCATGTGAGGACGCATTCAAGTCTAAGCAGGTGGGAATGATAGTCCGATGAAACTATGACAATGTTGTCGAGATAACAAAAACAGACCTGCCATTTAAGTCCACGTAAGATGTTATCCATCATTCTTTCAAATGTTGCAGGTGCATTGCACAGGCCGACTGGCATGACGGTGAACTCATAGAGACCGTCAGGGGGGACGAAGGCAGTCTTCGGCGGTCTGCCTCAGCCACACGGACCTGCCAGTATCCGGCCGTAAGTCGAAGGACGAGAAGAATTCGGCGCCTTGGAGGCAGTCTAGTGCGTCGTCAATGTGTGGTAGATGATAAACATCTGCGGGTTATCTTGTTCAGTCGACAATAGTCTACACAAAACCGAATAGTGCCATCATAAGTCGGCAAACTCACTCATGACTCGACTCACTGATACTCACTCATACTCAGACTGAGCCGTGAGTCTGAGTAAGTCCGGCTGGGTAACACTTTGGTGAGCTTGAGTCCGAGTGAGTCCGGTTGAGAAATATTTTTGTGAGTCTGAGTCCGAGTGAGTCCGGTTGTGGAAAACTTTGGTGAGTCTGAGTCCGAGTGAGCCCTCAGCTCAATATGCATTTCTTGACTGAGCCTGAGTGAGCTCTATACTTTCATGCCGATCTACGGTTCTACTTAAGCAACTTAGCTTTACTATCAGCCTTAGGTAGGTTCATGTTTATACTCACGCCGACTCACGCATGCTTCAAAGCACCAGCGTTCACAAACCAGCTCAATATTTATTGATCAGAGGCGTGAGTTCTAGAGCACGGGGGGGGGCGTGACTCCCCCCCCCCCCGCCTCAGAAAACTGTTACCCGGGAATTTTTGATAAAGATATTGCATGTAAGTTGTCTCTTTTAAAAAAAAAGTCCTTACTACATTGCAACCCCTGATAAGGTACGAGATGAAAAGGTGCCAAGTACAGCACCGATTACGCGAGATATTGGTGTTAAAGAGCATTTACACCAAGTTAGAAGAAGCCAATTGTACGCTAATGGACTCATGAGTCGGCTCACTCAGACTCACTCAGACTCCAGATGAAGCCATGATTCTGAGTCTGAGGGAATCCGGCTGGGAAAAATTTTCGTGACTCTGAGTGAGTCCGGCTGGGAGAACTTTTAGTGAATCTGAATCCGAGTGAGTCCGGTCGAGGAAAAGTTTGGTGAATCTCAGTCCGAGTGAGCCCAAAGGCAAACGATATTTCATGGGTGAGTCTGAGTGAGCTCCACATGTTTTACGACCTATGGGTGCCATCCTTCTTTACCATCACCACAGGAGAGGCCCAGGGACTGTGCGAAGGTTGTATGACGCCGCGTTTGAGCATGTCTCCTATGTGCTCGTCGATGACGCGGCGCACCGTGGCGGACACACGATAGGCCCTATCGGGCAACGGCGCGTGGTCTCCGGTGTGGATGTGGTGGACAACTGTCGAAGTGTGGCCTAAACGAGGTTGTTGTAGGTCGAATGATGTAGAAAATCGGTTAAAGAGGTCGACAATGTGGGCGTGCTGGCTCGAAGTGAGGTTGGGATCGATGCACCGCGAAAATGTTATTTCAGGAGACGGCTCCGCAGGAGGAGCATCAACGTCCACGGCGTCAACCTATACAGGAACCGGGTTGTCAGGCACGTTGTAGACATAGGTTGGGTCAAGTTCGTCAGCCTAACCGAGACACTCATCGTGGTGCAACGTAGCCGGATAAGAAAACATGTTCACAATATAAAGTGCGCTGACACCCTGTCTAACGTTAAGAAGGGCAAAAGGAAGCAAGAAGGGATGACGGCGAGTAGCGACCTTCGACGGCGTGAAAAAAACTGAGGAGTCCGAAATGGAGCGCACAAACAGGTACAAGGGTGGAAGAGTAAGGAGGAACGTCGGTGTCGGTGGCGACTAACACTCGACCACGGGTGTCAGAGGAATCTTCGAAAATGAGGTCGCTGAATGGAGACAGTGAAAGTTCAGGACGGGCGCAATCGATAACGGCATCTTGAGAAGACAGGAAGTTCAATCCTAAAATCATGGCATGAGAGCAGCGAGGCAGAACGACAAACTGAATGTGGTACAGTGCGTCGTCTATAAAATCACGGACGGTGCACGCTCCCAAGGGGTCAATGGGCTCGGCGATTGCTGTACGTAGCGAAAGCGCAGAACACGGAGTCACAACTTTTCTGAGCTTAAAACGAAGCTGGTCGGAAATCACTGACACCGCTGCTCCCGTATCGACAAGCGCGTGAACGGCAGTACCTTCGGCATAAACTACAATTAGGTTGGCAGGGGATAAATGAGGTCTTGAGCAGTCGCTGAAATCGCAGTTCTTGCCTCCGGAACTGTGTTCTTCAGTTTCCCTCGTGGGCAGCTACAGACCGGCGGATGAGTGGAGACGGAGAACGTCGACGAGGGGATGGAGACCGACGGGTAGTGTAGCCTCGGGATGCAGAAGACGCGTCGTTGAAACGTGGACCGGGAGGAGCAGGACGGAAGGCGTAGTCCGGACCAGTGCTTTGTGGTCGTGCAGAGTCGGAATACCAAGCACGGCGGTGACAATATCGTGCTACATGGCCAGCATATCTACACGAGAAGTAGATGGGCCGGTTGTCCTGGGTGCGCCACGGATGAAAAGCAGGGGCCGCAGATTCAACGAAATATGGCCGAGCCGGGCGAAGGGGCTGCCGTGGCGGACCATAGTTTCTAGTCGGCGTATAGTGTGCAGTCGTGGTTAAAGGTGAAGAGTAGGTGGGCGTAGGCGCGTACTGCACATCCGAAGATGGTGGCCTCGGCTTGGCAACGGCGGTAGCGTACGTAAGTGGAACTGTCGCTGGTGCCGGCCGATGAGTAAGTGGTACGATGTCAGCGACTTCTTGGTGTATGGCCTGACGGATAGGTGGAGTCAGGAACAATTCAGATGCTTGGGCGGTGGGCAAGATAAACAGCTGGCGTGCGACTTCTTCCAGAACAAATGGTTTAATTTGATCGAGGAAGGATGAGTCGGAAGTTGCTCCACATGAATTGTTGGTTAGAGCCGAATGCGAGCCCTCTGGAATTAGAGCTCGGCGAGTGGAAAGCCGTTGTTCGCGCAGTTCTTCGTAGCTCTGGCAAAGACTGATCACTTCGTTTACTGTAGGTGGGTTTTTATCCAAGAGCATTTAAAGGCGTCGTCCTCTATGCCTTCATGGTGTCCTTTATCTTCTCGTCTTCGGTCATGGTCGGGTTGATGCACCTGCAAATGTCAACTACATGTTCTATGTAGCTGGTGAAGTTTTCACCTTTTTGTTGAGCACGAGTGCGAAGCTGTTGCTCAGCCCGAAGCTTGCGGACAGCGGGGCGACCGAATACTTCTTGTAGTCTTGCTTTGAATGACGTCCAGGTCGTAAACTCATTCATGGTTGTGGAACCAAATGTTGGCGACTCCGGAGAGGTAGAAGCTGACGAAGCTGAGCTTATCCGCTTCATTCCCTTTGTTAGAGACGCTGGCTTTGTCATACAACGATAACCAATAGTCCAGGTCTTGATCTTCAGTGCCACTGAAGATGGGAGGATATCGTTGACGTGTCGTACCTGAACAGACAACTGCAGGTGACGCCTGGGGTATACTGCGCTGCCCAACCTCGTCGGGCATGGTTGGCACGGGAGGGATTGTCCGGTTTCGGAGTTCCAGGTCTGGAAACACCCAGCACATCCACCAAATGTCAAGAGGCGTTCTGGGTGACCAAGTTTTCAGGAGCTAGAGCCGGGCAACAAGAGGTGACACACGAACAAGACCGAAACGAAGCTTTTATGACAAAACCGTCGTCATTCCCTCTCTTCAAGACATCTCCCCACTACCCATTATTTCCAGTACAATTAAACTTATAAATAGAAAGAGAGAGAAGGAGAGGCGGATTGCACACACAGAAAGCCACACTCCTAGCAGTAACCATATCGCCATTGATTTATAGCCGCCGGTGCAAGACTGTCGTCTTCAAGAGTTCGAGCGATGCCTTCGTCACCTTATCCACGATCAGCTATCAGGACGACATTTCAGCCGGCGCCATCGTTCTGTGGTCAACACAAGCTGGAGTGCCTACAAGCGATAATTTCTGCACACTGTAACGAATACAGCCGCGGAACCTGTGCTCTAATGTGTGCTCGCCACGAAATTTTTCACGGTGAGCATTTTCAGTCGCTCTGGTGCTAAAGGAAAATGACTTCGTGAAAGCCACTCTTAGCCCTCAACGTCAAAGCAGAGTGGCCTCTTCTCCGTAGAGTCCAGAATGTGTCCGAAGACGAAGAAAATTTTTCGGGTAGTGGTGGCACGGGCTGCTCAGTCTATGTGCTGAATGACAAGTGCAGATATTAATTTCTTGTGCCATCACTCGAAGTTGGCTACCAGCATCGGTCTTTGATAAAGTATTCGTAGCCGTTAAAGGGACCGACAACTGATTTTTCTCGACCCATTTTTTACGGCGTGACAGAAAGGTCACCCTTCGTAGTGTTTGTAGCTGCAGTAGTTAATCCCAAAAGCACGTAGTTATCTAACAAGCAGTATTTTTCAATCTGAACGGCTCTAAACACAGATGTGCATTTCCTCCAGAAACGCTGAAAATTGATAGGGATGCTGCCAGCCTTACTTCCGATTTGTGAAAGCTGTAGTCGTTCTGCTTTCGCAGAAGTTCCTGTGACTATGCTTAACCACCTTTACTTCGAGCTCTTCAACTGTTTTTTTGAAAAAAATCATGTCATATCCACGAAGTGAATGATGATGAGTGGGCGAAGTTCGATCGTTTTCATCCATGGTAGAAAGAGAATGTGTGGTCTGGAACGCGCTTATACTTCATGGTCATCAGCGTCATCGTCATCGTTATCACGTGTAGTGGGTACATTCCACTATACTGGAATGCGCTTATACTTCATCGTTATCACGTGTAGTGGGTACATTCCACTATACGTGGCTACCTACCTACTACAACTACTACAACTACTGCTACTACTACTACTACTACTACTACTACTACTACTACTACTACTACTACTACTACAGGTGAGGGAGAGACCCACACCCTAAGGAGCTTCGCCCCTAATAACAAGCTGCTACAATGAGACGATGTGGCATTATACACTTTCTCTGTATTTGTACCGTGTTGTGGGCGCCTGCGCCCAACGTTACCTGTGCCTGTGTCATGGGTGGGTTGTCCCGGCGTCGTTACTCTCTCGATACTCGAGCCAAGCCAAGTCACCGAAAATGTCACTACGCATATGCACGGCCGTGCCGAGTAGCAGTGCGTGTCATTTCTGAGACGAATGGTAGGTAGTTAAATTATGTCGCCCAAAAATCTTAGCGACCTGGAAACTGCGTGCGCGGTTGCATGAGCACGCTAAAAAGTTGCTCAAGACGCGCTGACGAGCATGGGATTATTACGTTACGCGAAGGCAGCGCCGCTTTAATGCATACTACTAACGCAGGCCTATGTGCACATTTTTATGGAGTAATATCGTTTAATATAAAGAAACGAACAATATTTCAATACCAACAAAAAAAATCCTCGACCACGTACAGCAGTCAACAGTCACGTGACAGGGTAGATCAAATCGTTCATGTTTTTTGCCACCAGAGGCGCCAAAGGTAATTTGTCGCTCCTTTCGATGAAGAAATTAAAATGTGAATCCAATTCTCACCAAAAAACAGGGTTAGTTTGAGTCAATGTGACATACAATCTTTCCATCAGTGGAATCATCTAATTTCATGTTCTGGGCAGTTGCCGGTCATTTTCAGTACGGGAGGTTTGGTGCACAGGGGCAACTGCCCCACCACGGCGTTTTCCGAGAAGGAGGGGGGGCGTAGCGCCTCCGGGAATGTTCGGTATTCACCCCCCCTGCCTCCTTTAACCTGATGAAGGTTCCTTGCATCCAGGACCACTGGGAGTAACAAATCTAAGATTTCAACCAAAACTCCACCGAATACAGCTCATGACAAGAGTAAATGGAAGATAAGAAATGCTGACAAATGCTGGAAGATATGAAACGCAACACGCGGTTTTTCTGCAGAGGAGGAGCGACGCAGCTGCGTGAATGCAGTGGCAGACGCGTGGCATGCATGCAGCCCGCCATCTAGGCGGCGCAACGCTCTACTTTCTGACGTTCACGCATAGCACGTGTTTTCGTGTAAGCATGACAAAAGCAAATATCTGCTAAAAATGAAGCTGTACTGTTCACCTCGAACCAGGTTTCACTACTTGAAGCTCAAATCTTATTAGGGTAACACTAACACATGGTTTCAATATGTGGCTTCTAGGAAAAACTGCGACACATTTAATGTTCTTATGGCCTTGTTAGCTGGAATGTTCCATAAGTACTCTGTGTTTCTCAAGAACTCTATATATCCTACCAACACTAAGTACATGCGCTATACATCATGGTCCATCATTCCACCATTTTCAAGGGACGGCTATTCAAGAACATTTCTTCCGTAAGCAACACATTTCCAAAGCACAGTGACGCTCATCTACAGAATCAACGTAAGTCCTTCCACTTGAAACCACCACAGAAATACCTCCCTCTTTCATATGTCCGAGGCACCAACAAAAATTGAAGGACACTTTGTACATTCCAAAGTGTGTTCGGCGAAAGCGTGTGGTCATTCCACTGATTATGCCATCTCTTTTTTCTTTTACACTCTCAGTGGGATAAGACACAAACCGAATGGGTGCGTGTTTTCTTCTTTAATTTTTTACCGCGAATCGCAGCGAGACGCGAGACTCATCTTCCTCCGTTCGCATCCGTTAGTATTTTCTCGCGCTTTGCGCATCGTGCAAACGCCATCCGCGTTCCAGCTCTTAAATTGACGGACCCTTTGTAAATTGGAAAGTGTATTCCGTGAACGCCTGGGTCCATTGAGACGGCGTCGGTCAGAATGATTGCAAATTCTGGGCACAGCGACGCTACGCAAGCAAAGCGTGAGCACTATAGAGTCCGACGCGACCGGCGTCCGTCTGCGCATCCCGGCGGCCACCTGGCTCCGTGCCAGAGCTCGGATGGACGGACGGACGGACATGGACGGATGGACGGACGGACGGACAGACGGATGGATGGAGGGACAGACGAACAGACAGACAGACGGACGGCCTGACAGACGGACGAACGGAAGCCGGACGGAGGTCGGACGGACACCGGACGCACGTGAGCATGAGACATTAAAGGCTTTCGCCTTAGAGATTACACCATCTCCCTCTAAAGGGAACCATGTGTAGATGCCAAGCAGCGGGTGCTAACGCTTACACTGGCGGCGGCGTTGACACTGGCGCTCATCGCACCGTTGCACAGGAGAGAAACCTGGGGGGCGCAAAGCACGCAGTGATGGACCGGTGTTTCCTATTGGAACATCCCAATCGCTGCTAATGGGCAATGAGAGATAGAAGACTCGGACTGGACACAGAGACCCGCTGTCCGCTTTTAGTTAACGCGCACGCTGCGAATTTTTTATCGTTCGACAACGCACAGGAGAAATCTCCCACCGGCACCACCTTGCAGGTCAGGATCCATTGCCATATATACGGGATGGCCAGTGAACGGTTGTGCAGCGCGAGCAGTCGGTTTTTTCAACCAAGAAACTCGCTAGCAGACGCTGCCTGCGCCGGCGTCGCGAGGTGAGAGAGCGGAGGGGGGGAGTGTAGGAGAGGAGAGAGAGGGGGGGGGACGCGCATGCGCAGTGGGGAGTGTGGATGCCGCGGGAGGGATGCCTAGAGGAGAGAGGGGGAGCGTAGGAGGGGAGAGAGGGAGGGGACGCACATGCGCAGTGAGGGTGTGGCCTCCGCGGGGAGGGATGCCTAGAGGAGAGAGAAGTGGAAAGGAGGTTTTTTTATTTATATTTTTTAATGAGTTGGCGCATGCGCAGTCGGGGTGTGGACGGACGGACACCGGACGGACGTGAGCATGAGACATTAAAGGCTTTTCGCCTTAATACAATTGCCAGGGTCCTCAGAAAAAGAAGGCATCGGAGTAACTCACAAGCCTACGAACACACAAGTGCGCTTTACTTGTTCCTTAAAAGAAGCCGCCGGGAAAGTGAACCCAAGGAATCCTTGCGCTCGCTACGACTTGAGGTCCGTAGATCTGAGAAACGAAAAAAAATTGGGGGACCCTTAAGCGTCGCCTTTAAGAGTAGAACGCGATAGCGATATCCTGTCCCTAGTTAGTGCTTCAATCACATAGTGCATAGTATGTTTTGGGTAGCATTATGCGCGGGAAATTATGCGCGGGAAATGCGGGGAATGTTTTCGAACTTGCTATGCACCCACTATGTGGTCTTAAGAGAATACGCGCAGTAACGTGTGTGCTTCTTGTAATGGGTCGACGGCTTTGAACCACGCTTTCGTTAGGATATCCACATCTTCTGACGCCCGATGGAAATGTACGCTTGTACCACGCAATATTACTGCCATATTACATTTTCTATTGTAACGCCTGTATACAGGATGCGTGTCTTTGTAAAGCACGAAAGTTATGTTCACTGCATTTCCAAGCAGATGAAGTTATTTTCAATGTAATCCCAAGCAGAAGCATGGCTGTGTGGTAGAACACCTGCTTGCCACGCAGACGGCCTGGAATCGATCTTCATTCCGGCCCGGAAATTTTAAGGCGAAAGCCTTTAATGTCTCATGCTCACGTACGTCCGGTGTCTGTCCGTCCGGTGTCCGTCCGTCCGGCCGTCCATCCGGATGTCCGTCTGCCCATCCGTTCGTCCGGATGTCCGTCTGACCGTCCGTCCGTCCGTATGTCCGTCCGCCCGGCCGTCCGTCCAGATGTCCGTCCGTTCGTCCGGATGTCCGTCTGTCCGTCCGTTCGTCCGGATGTCCGTCCGTTCGTCCCGGATGTCCGTCTGTCCCTCCGTCCGTCCGGATGTCCGTCTGTCCGTCCGTCCGTCCGGATGTCCGTCTGTCCGTCCGTCCGTCTATCCGTATGTCCGTCTGTCCGTCCGTCCGGATGCCCGTCTGTCCATCCGTCCGTCCGGATGTCCGTCCGTCCGTCCATATGTCCGTCCATCCGTCCGGATGTCCGTCTGTCCGTCCGGATGTCCGTCTGTCCGTCCGTCCGTCCGGATGTCCGTCTGTCCGTCCCTCCGTCTGTCCGTCCGTCGGTCTTTCCGTCCGTATTTCCGTCAGTGGAATGGCCACACTCTTTCGCCGAACACACTTTGGAATGTACAAAGTGTCCTTCAATTTTTTTATTAAGGCGAAAGCCTTTAATGACTCATGCTCACGTCCGTCCGGTGTCCGTCCATCCGGTGTCCGTCCGTCCGGATGTCCGTCCGTCCGTCCGGATATCCGTCTGTCCGTCCGGATGTCCGTCCCTCCGTCCGTCCGTCCGGATGTCCGTCCGTCCGGATGTCCGTCTGTCCGGATGTCCGTCTGTCCATCCGGATGTCCGTCTGTCCGTCCGTCCGTCCGTTTGGATGTCCGTCTGTCCGTCCGTCCGTCCGGATGTCTGTCTGTCCGTCCGTCCGTCCGTCCGGATGTCCGTCTGTCCGTCCGGATGTCCGTCTGTCCGTCCGTCCGGATGTCGGTCTGTATGTCCGTCCGTCCGGATGTCCGTCTGCCCGTCCGGATGTCCGTCTGGCCGTCCATCCGTCCGTCCGGATGTCCGTCTGTCCGTCCGTCCGTCCGTCCGGATGTCCGTCTGTCCGTCCGTTTGGATGTCCGTCCGTCCGGATGTCCGTCTGTCCGTCCGTCCGTCCGTTTGGATGTCCGTCCGTCCGGATGTCCGTCTGTCCGTCCGTCCGTCGATCCGTCCGTTTGGATGGCCGTCCGTCCGTCTGTCCGTCCGTCCGTCCGGATGTCCGTCTGTCCCTCCGTCCGGATGTCCATCCGTCCGTTTGGATGTCCGTCCGTCCGGATGTCCGTCCGTCCGTCCGTCTGTCCGTCCGTCCGTCCGGATGTCCGTCTGTCCGTCCGTCCATCCGGATGTCCGTCAGTCTGTCCGTCCGTCCGGATGTCCGTCTGTCCGTCCGGATGTCCGTCTGTCCGTCAGTCCGCCCGTCCGTCCGGATGTCCGTCTGTGCGCCCGTCCGGATATCCGTCTGTCCATCCGGATGTCCGTCTGTCCGTCCGTCGGTCTTTCCGTCCGTCTTTCCGTCAGTGGAATGGCCACACGCTTTCGCCGTACACACTTTGGAATGTACAAAGTGTCCTTCAATTTTTTTATTTGCATCTTTCTCAATTTTTCGGTCACGGACAAGATGATTTTTCGATGAGGACCAACGATGCCGCCGCCGACACTGACGCCGGAACTTCTGCGAAACGAGCTCTCTAACGCTATCGCGTGAAAATGTCAAAGAAAGACTGCGACAACAGTACGACATCCGTGACTGTACCACGTGACTGCCGCCGTGTGCTGCCGGAATACAGCGCTCTCAATCATGCTTAAAGGGAAGCAAACCGTCCACGCGAATAGTCAAACAACCGCTCGTCAGGGAATACGGCGCTTTCTGGACGAGTAGGGCCCTCAAAAGTCCTGGAGCGCTTTAAGCCGATGGCTACGGCCACGGCCGCTCTCCTCGCAACCGTCCGCGTGAATGGTTTGTTTCTCGTGAAGCATGGTTGAGATTGCTGTATAAGAATAGCGCACTGCGGCAATTGCGTGGTGTAATATTATTTTTCGCGGGTTTCTTTAAACGCCGGCAAAAATCACTAGGCAGGATGTACAACGCCGCAAAAAGTTGGGTCAGTGGTTTTGAAATATACCCACAACGTAATACGAGCATCGCGCAGGCGAAGCCCACCGTCGATTGTTTCTCAAGCTGAGAGGAAACACCCAGCCCGTCTTTCGACAGCAGCGCAAAGAGACGCCAGGTGAGAAGGGGGGCTGAGTCACTCGAGCAGCAACTGCGAACTTGGCTGATAAGGGCGCGGTAGCCAGCGCTGTAGCGCGCCCACTCTTGACAGACATGATAAGACTGCTCGTAAAGTTACGGTGATGTCAACGCTTACTTTGTGTTTACTTAATTGACAGCACGAAAAGCTCTACAGTCCCTAGAGTGGTCCTGTTTCCTGAACCAGCATTTCTTGAAGTATGCTAGATCGGATCAAAAGAGTCAGCTGCAATCCTTAACTCGTATAACAGTCCGATTTGTTGCTATCGTATTCACTACTCTGCCTTTGCGTATGAACTCTGCGGCTCCTGCAGCCTTTCGGCGACATGCAGCGCACTAAGGACGCCATGATGCCTACCCGAGTTCCTCCTAACCTTCGATCACTAAAGATAGCAAAGCTTACCTGGTGTGATAACCAACATGGTCTAGAGAAATCCGCCAGCCGCCACAACGCTAGCGGCCACAGAGCAGGAACGAAGGAATACAAAAGATAGAAGGCAGGGAGGTTAACCAGACAGCAGTCCGGTTGGCTAGCCTACACTGGGGGGATAAGGGAAAGGGGAGTAGAAAGATGAGAGAGACAACGAGAAAGGAGCGCAAGAAGAAGAAGAGTGAGTGGAGCACTTAGGCGCTGACCACTGAATTTCCGCTCGGTGGCCTACAGTGACGCATGAATCGGCTTCTTTGCAGGCCCCGGCGCAAGTGCGGCGATGTTTCGCATTGATTAGGCCCCTGGTCAGGAGTGGTTTGCCGCGTGCTGCGGACGCTTCCACTGGTTTGTGTCTGCAAGGTCCGTAGCCACATGCTAGGAAGACATAAACAAGGTGGCCCCCTTCGTCGTACCGAGGGATCTGTGAGGCGTATATTAGGCAGCTGTACACGGCTGTCGGGCCCTACATACCCGAACATGTCGATGGCGCGAAACATGCCCACGACGCAGGACCATGGATGGGACTTTCAGGGTTGTGTTGGCGCTGGCTTTCCGGGATGCTTTTCTCCTCTAGGCAACCGGCGATGTTCAAATTCCTGTAATATACATAGGTCCATGCGAATTAGGGCCAAAGCACCTTAGGGACCAGGCTTGTCCATCCGCTGTGGCCATCGACGGTGTCCGTCCACGGAGTCTGTTGTCACGGCACAGTACCGTGCAAATCTAAAAGCGTGTATATAGAAAACCGTTGCTATAGTCGAAACATATTTCCATTAAGATTATAAAGTCTCAGATAAAAGTCACCTGCAGCACTAAGAACACTCCTAAATTTTTTTAATAAAAATGAAATGAAACATTAATTAAACGCACGATGTTTCCGAAATCAACAAATCTGGCTATCACAATTCTGAACGACATGCACAGCGGGATGTGGAAGATGTCGATACGCTCGATACGCTCTACGATTCATTTCATATTGCAACAATCCAGTAGTGGGTGTGTGCCACAATGTAGTAGAGGCTACCGGTCAGCGGGACAGACATCTACGAGTGGTTACGAGACAGTTTCCACTCCGTCATTGTATCAGTCACCATCTCTGCTTCTAAATAATTGCAAATATACGTTTTCCTGTAACATTATTGGTGGAGGTGCTGGGTACGACTGCATGCGTTTTCTCCAAAACCCAACACCGAACTCCGCAACGGACGCCACCTCCCTTTTACTGGAATGGCTGAACAACGATCGCCGGCGCAGCAGCAGCAGCAGGCCCATGTGGTTCTCCTGCCCCCTCGAGACCCAGCAACCTTTTCGGGCACTGACAATGACAAAGTGAATGTGGAAGATTGGGTCGCGTTGTACGAGCGCGCCAGCAAGTACTATAGGCGGGACCCCACGTTGATGCTCGCAAACGTGATCTTCTACGCTTGCAACTCTAAGCTCATAGAGTTGTTCGACAAGCCATTTGGACGACAGCAGGCGGCAAGGAAAGATCTACAATCGCGTGTTAAGGCGGCGACGGAATCCTACGTTTCGTAAATACAGGATGTACTGTGTCATTGCCGAAATGCTGACGCGAAAATGACCGAAGAAGACAAGATTGCGCATACATTGAAATGAGTTGCTGACGATTCGTTCAATCCACTGATCTTGAAGGACTGCGCTACGTCGATGATGTGGTCATGGAATGCCAGTGGTTTGAGGAAGATAAGAGTCGTCGCATCAGGCGCAATTTCGTGCGACTGTCTAATACCGCAGCCACGTCGACCTGCGAAGACCCCCTCCCTCCCACGTTCACGCCAGCTAGGTCGTCAGAAAATATCACACGCATTGTCCGCCGCGAACTGGAAGCAATAGTTCCGGCGGCTATCCATTCAGACGCTCCACAGTCTAACGCGTGATCTGTATCGCTCATACAAGCAGTCGTGCGGCAGGAAATTGCGAATGTGGGCATCGCACCTGCTTGCTCCATTCGCACTCCCGAGAATACTTCTGCTGCAGTAAACCAGATCCCAGTGTACCCTTCACGCAACCGAAAACCTGCTGACTGGAGGACGGCTGATGATAGGCCTATATTTTTCCACTGCTCTTGCGTGGGACGCATTACGCGTCACTGTCGCAATCACTTGTCATCGACACCCTCCTGGAACAATGGGGCATAGCAGCGATTTTCAGGAACTCTCGCGGGTTTGCTCCTCGATCCGATCTCAAGCCTGCTGAGACCAACGTCCAGAGCCAACGGCTTAGCCGATCATCGTCACCCCAAGGCCGTCGATCTCTATCGCCACTTCATCGATCAATGTCCCCTACGCAGCCTGGAGCCTCGACCTCGGGAAACTAGTCCATGCAGCTCCTGGAGGTGACGCTGCATCAACGACCTGGCCTGCAAATCCTTTGTTGACGATTCCTACACGCCGAAATGTTTTGGGATTTGTGGTGGACGACGTTACACTGGTGCTCAAATTTCAGTCACGAGCACTGCTCTACGGAAAAAACTGCGCAAGCTGCTCACGCCACCTGTACACTGTGCGGAAATAGTTGCTGATAGGAGCACATCTACAGTTCTTGGTATGTGCACCTCTCGTGTGTGTATTGCTGGCCGTCAGACGGTCGCGTAGTTCGCCGTGTTTGCGCAGTGCCCCCATAACGTGATCCTCAGTCTCGACTTTCTTTCGATGCACTCCCCTCTCATCGACTGCTCAACGGGCCTCCTTCACCTGAACTCCTCTAGACGTCATGTTGCCCATGACGTTCCAGGCCGCTAATGTGCCATGGAGTTCCTGCATCTTCCGCCACAAGCCACGACGTACGTCCAGCTAATTCCTGATCCACCTGTGCGCGATGGTGAATTTGTTGTTTCACCGATTACCGATGTCGCCTTGACGCATTCTCTTGCCGCTCCGCACACTGTGGCCACAGTACGCCGCAAGCAGACTTGTTTACCTATTTTGAACGTTGGTCTGACCGCCCATGTGCTGCCTGCAGGTATTACTCTCGGCATCGTGTCATCATTACAAGAATGCCAACTCTCTGAATTATCAGTCCATGGACCTAGCCGTCCTGCGAACTTGCTGACTGCAATCGACCTTCCGCGCGTCGATATTGAGAAAATGGTTGCGCCAGATCTTCCGCTCACTGAAGCACAAGATCTTCGCACTCGTTTGACCTCCTATGTCGATATATTCGATCTTCACAACCGCCATTTAGGCCAGACATCGGTTGTCACCCACCACATCAACACCGGTGATGCCAGCCCCGTTCACCGGCACCCTTACCGTGTGTCCGCTGCCGAGGGCGCGGTAATTAAGAAAAAGTCGAAAAGATGCTTGTCAGAGGCGTCGTAAAAGAATCTTTAAGTCTGTGGGCATCTCCGGTCATGCTTCTCAAGAAGAAAGACAATGCATGGCTATATTGTGTTGATTACAGACAACTAAACAAGGTTACTAAGAAGGACGTTTACCCCTTGCCCCGAATAGATGACGCACTCGACTGTTTTCATGGCGCCAAGTTTTTCGCATCCATTGACCTTCGATCTGGTTATTGACAGATTGCTGTTGATCCACAAGACTGAGAATAAATCGCATTTGTAACCCCAGACAGGCTGTACCAATTCAAAGTGACGCCGTTTGGCCTTTGCAGTACGTCTGCCACCTTTGAGCGCATGATGGACTCACTTCTGCGCGGTTTCAAGTGGTCAACATGCTCTTGCTACCTGGATGATGTCATCGTTTTTGCACGAACATTCGGCAGTCATCTTGAGCGCCTCTCCTCTATTCTTGAGGTATTCCGCAACGCTGGTCTACAGCTGAACTCATCGAAACGCCGTTTTGGTTGCCGTGAAATAACTGTACTTGGTCACCTCGTTAACGCAGCTGGTGTCCTGCCTGATCCTGAAAAAAAATTCGCGCAGTGAAACAATTTCCCGTACCCTGTTCAGCTAAAGATGTCCGCAGCTTCATCGGGTTGTGTTCGTATTTCCGGCGCTTCATCCGGAACTTTGCCGATATTGCGCGTCCTCTCACCGAGCTTCTAAAAAAAGATGTCACCTTTACTTGGGCTGCACCTCAAGCTACTGCATTTTCCGCGCTCATTGCGGCCCTCACAACATCTCCAGTATTAGACCACTTTGATCCGACCTCCCCGACAGAGGTTCGCGCCGACGCCAGTGGCCATGGGATTGGTGCTATTCGCTCAGCGCCAACACGGACGGGATTTCTTCGTCGCCTCTGCCAGCCGCCTTTTTTCTTCCGCGGAGGAGTGTTCATTCACTGAGAGTGAGTGTCTCGCTTTAGTTTGGGCTGTTGGTAAATTTCGACCATACCTTTTTCGCCGCAGCTTTACTGTTGTAACTGAACATTATGCCCTTTGCTGGCTCTCTTCGCTCAAAGATCCCACGGACCGCCTCGGTCGTTGGTCTCTCTGCCTAAAAGAATACACCTTCTCCGTCGTTTACAAAGCCGGCCAACTCCATCAGGACGCAGATTGTCTGTCACGGTATCCAGTGGATCCACCCGACGCTGCAGAGCGAGTCACCGGCGCTTCCGTATTGTCCATATCAGACTCCCCTGAATAGGTCATGAACAACGCAGTGGCTCAGCTTTACGTCCGATCATCGGCAATCTGAGTTCAACAACTCCAAGCTCTGTCAACTTGTACTGTCTTCACGACGGGGTGCTATACCGCGACAATATGCGGCCCCACGGCCCTGAACTTCTTCTCGTCGTGCCTTCCCACTTGCTCGCAGATGTCCTCCGCCAGCTTTACGACGAACCCACCGCCGGTCACCTTGGGGTCACACGCACTTATAATCACGTCCGGCGCCATTTTTTTCTGGCCAGGACTCTATCGCTCTGAGAAAAACTACGGCGGCAGTTGCGACATATGCCAACGTCGAAAACGACGAATACTGCTTCCAGCCGGGCACCTTCAACCTATTGACATCCCCGCCGAGCCGCTCTACCGCGTCGGGCTCGACCTTCTCGGACCATTTCCCACTTCCTCATGCGGAAACAAGTGGGTCGTCGCGGCGACTAACTATGCAACACGTTGCGCGATTACCTGTGCTGTTCCCACCAGCTGTGCTACCGATGTTGCCGACTTTCTCCTGCACGACGTCATCTTGCATCATGGTTCACCTCGACAGCTCCTCACAAACTAAGGCCGATACTTCTTGTACCGGATCATCCAGGACATTGTTCGTACCTGTTCCGCGAGCCGCAAGTTCACGACGGCATATCACCCACAAACTAGTGGACTTACGGAGCGTCTCAACCGCACTATCACCAACATGTTGTCGATGTATGTTTGTGCAGACTATCGCTAATGGGAGGCAACGTTACCCTACGTCTCATTCGCCTACAACTCCTCTAGGCATGACACCACAGGCTACTAGCCGTTCTATCTTCCCTATGGATGCGAGCCATCCCTGCCTCTTGACACACTGCTTCCCGCTGGTTCAAACTCGCCTGTCACATACCGCCGCGATGTCATTGCACGGAGCTGACACAGCACGCCAGATCACCCGAGAACGACTCACAGCCTCTGAAGCCTCTCAAAAAGACCGGTACGATCACCGCCATTGGGACGTCTCTATACGCTCGGCTCTCTAGTACTCTCGTGGACCCCATGTCGTCGCATCGGTCTCTCCGAAAAGTTGTTCTTCCACTATGACGGACCATACAAAGTCCTGCGCCAGGTTACTGCTGTCAGATACGAAATACAGCGAGTCGACCACTCAGTGCACTCAACCCCGCCACTATCCACTGTTGTGCACGTCGTAAGACTGAAGCTGTATGTGTCATGTAACTCTCCACTTCCATGACAAGCACCGGGGCGGCGCTTTTCCGCCGCGGGGTAGTGTAACAAGGCAGTAGTGGGTGTGTGCCACAAAGTAGTAGAGGGTACCGGTGTCGGGTAGAGACAGCTACGAGGGGGTTACGAGACAGTTTCCAGTCCGCCATTGTATCAGTCACCATCTCTACTTGTAAAATATGAGGGGAAACAACCAACCACCACCCGAGGAACGTGCACACGTCTTGCCTTTGACAAGTTTAGATTACGTCTACTCTAAGAACCATTCGCTCTCCATTTCACAGACCACAAATCAGTAATAATGAAGGGAAACCGGAATCCAGAACGCAAGACGATATACGAATTGTAATAAGCAGCTTATTATAGATGAGCATTAAAGATGAATCAAACACATACATTTGTATAAATATCCACATTATATGACTCAATTTACATTCGCAGTGCCAACACAAGGGTGGCGTACGGTGACATATCGGTACGATAGCCAGTGCTTCGCCCACTCGTCATGATTCACTTCCTGGAGATGCGTGGATTTTTTTCTCAAGAGATTTTTTTGTCCTGAAGACACTATATATGAATTAAAGGGAATTAAAGGAAAATAAACTGTAACGTTAACGTAACGATACGTTGCAATGTTCCAAATGTATCTGGAACGCGTTCCTTTTCGCCTTAAACGAACTTGCAAAGAGGACTCGTTGCGATATTGGGAAGGAACGTGGAACTAAAGCACTGCACGGGCTGTGATTCTCGGCTCCGGCCCAGCGCGGGCCTGGATCTCGTTCAATTCACCCGCCCGAGCCCTGTCCGGTGATTCAAAGCGATACCTGGGTCCGGCCCGAACGCGAGAAAAAGTTTCACGTGACCGCCGACCGGGCCTGACAGAGGCCCGAGCCAATAATTCATTTGGTGTTGCCCGACCATAGAATCGACAGCAAGCCGTGTTACGTGGAATATGTCTACACCTTTTGGGCGCATACTTTTCTAACAATTATGCTTAACCTTTGGTAACATCCTGTAAGAAGGGGCTCACGTTGGAAACAATTGAGCAGACATACTGGGTACGATGAACGTTTGTTGGCAAGCGGTGCGCTGCACTTCTTTTTTCTGGAAATGTAGCTAGGGTAATGAAGGGTGTTTTATAGTAATTATTCTAGCAAAGAAAGTGATTTGCAGCATGAGTTCAGTCTCGATAGTGAGCGCAATAAAAAGAGTGGAGACAAAGGACAGAACGCTCTCTACACTTTGCTTTGACTGTGCTGCCTGTTAAGATGAAAACCATGGTCTAATGACAAATGTTTTCGTACACCCTTCTGCATATGTAGCGCCAGTCTTCAGCATAGTAGTACGTTAACACAGTAAGAACAATGGACGAAAAAATTCATATTAATAACTTTTGTTGTAAATACACTAACCTAGATAAAAATTGTAACAGACCGCGTGCACCACGTGCAGGTTTAGAATACCTGTTGTAGCGATGCATTGGAACCTAGAAAATGGTTGCACTCTTGAGAGCCTTCTAGTGGGTCATCTGCAAAAAGAACGCCGCTCGCGCTGAGAGTTCGTGCCTGGTCCCGACTGTCGCCATTACGCAGTATCTCTGAGTACTGGCAAATAAACGCCTTAACAAATTGGTGGAGGTCCTGTGCTCCCGTTCGATACCTGTGGAACTTCGGTCTCGTACCCTACCATCGCGTCCCCAACAAATGGGACGACGACAGCAAGTTGACCAACTTGGTGTTCTACCTTGCGGGAGTAGCAGGTTTGCGGTATAACAACCACGCGTCCGATTTTGGGACTTGCTCCGATTTCAAGACCGCCGTCATCAACGTTTTTGGCCGCCCTGTCGTTCGTAAGCTGAAAGCCGAACAGCGCTTACGCGAACGTGCTCAGCAGGCCGGTGAGTCATTAACCAGTTATATCGAGGATGTCCTCGACTTGTGTAAGAAAGCCAACTAAACCATGTCTGAGTCTGACAAGATCCGAAACGTCATAAAATGTATTGACGACGATGCCTTCACCATGCTGCTCGCCAAAAACCCTGTCACAGTGGCCGAGGTCATAACGATATGCCCGAGCTTCGAGGAGCTCCGCCGGCAGCGTTCGATGACCCGTCGCTCCCCTTCACGAGATGCAGAGCTTCCTGGCTTGGTGACCACCTCTGACCAGGCGGCGTTGCTGCCAGAGTCGTTCATCCATGAGGAAATCGCACGGCAGTTCTCTCCCCTGACCTTTGCGCACCCGCCGGCCGTTCAACAATCGGCGATTACCCTTCTTCCTCCCCTCCGCCTAGCGATTGAGCAAGAAATTTTGGAGGTCATGCCAGCGTACCACCACCAACCTCCGGCTGCTTGCGCCCCAGAGTTACGCTCAAGTTGTCAGCAGACCGCCTCAAGTCCTTCCGGCGGCCGCACCTCTGACTAACGCCGAAGCCGCCGCTCGACCTCCGTCCACCGAAGCGGGTGTGCCCGCTACGTATGCTGACGTCATTCTTCGGCCACGACTTCAGCCCACCATGGAGTCATTCCAGCAGCCGTTCCGTCCGTCGGGTCTTGCGACATGCGTGGGACCTACCCCGGCGAACCGATGGCGCACACCCGACAACCGGCCCATCTGCTTTGCATGCCGTTACACCGGTCACGTTGCGTGTTATTGCTTTCGGGTGCAACCGCCTCCTGTCCCGTCGCCTGCCGCTGGCCAGCTGAGCCGTCCCTTTCACGACTCAGCCCCTTCTATGCCACCGAGGTCTCGCCCAGCTCCATCTCCTCGTAGGTCCACGTCGCCACGACGTCGATCCTTGTCACCCATGCGGCCAAGTTTGGCCGCTCAAGAGCAGGAAAACTAGTCGTCGCAGTCCACGAGGCAAGGGCTGCGACAGCTATCGAACTGTGAAAGCCCTCAGAGGAATCCTTCGAATGTCATCGACGTGTTTGTGGACGGTGTTCGAGCATCTGCCCTTATCGATACTGGAGCTGCCGTATCCGTTATGGACGCAAAACTTTGCCGCTTACTCCGAAAAGTGACGACGCCACTTTCTGAGATGTCCCTCCGTACCGCTAGTTCGCAGAGTATTCATCCTACAGCAGTGCGCACAGCTCGCGTCGTCATTCAGAACGTTCTATATGTCGTCGAGTTCAGCATCATTACTGCATGCTCCCACGACGTCATCCTGGGATGGGACTTTCTCTCCCGCCACGACACCGTCATTCATTGTGCCTCCGCCGAAATTGAACTCTCACCGTTCGCACATTTGACGCCAGTAGATAGTCCCTCGGCACTGAGCAAGATCCTCGTCAAAGATGATACGACAGTGCCTCCAAGCTTGTCAACGGCTGTGTCGGTCTACTGCGCCGGTCTCTCCGACACAGTTGCACTCCTTTCGCCATCAGACCGTGGTTGCAGTAGGAAAGGGTTGCTGGTACCTTTCGCGACCGTGCAATTAACTCAGGGCAACACCGCTATTTTTGTGACCAACCCATCCCCGTACATTGTTACGTTGGTTCCAGGGGAATGTCTCGGCAGACTGGAACCCGTCGACGACCCACAAGTCCTAGACGTACCTGGTAACTCGCACTGTCCCAGTTCCCGTACCATCAGTGCTGTGTCCACGTCTGATCCGTCATCTGCTGATGCATTTGGCAACTCCATCGCTGACAACCTTACGTCGGTCCAGCGTTTCCAGCTTCTGGGCTTATTGCAAGAATTTCAATCTTCTTTCGATGTCGGGCAAACTTCTCTCGGTCCCACGTCCGCTGTTACACATCGCATCGACACTGGCGCCCAACCACCGTTACGGCAACGTCCATATCACGTGTCGCCTGCCGAACGTCAGGTAATTAATGAGCAAGTAGGCGATATGCTCCGACGCGACGTAATTCGGCCCTCGGACAGCCCATGGGCGTCTCCTGTTGTTCTCGTTGCGAAGAAGGACGGTTCTGTGCGGTTCTGTGTGGACTACCGACGGCTCAATAAGATCACTCGCAAGGATGTTTATCCACTACCGCGCATCGACGACGCGATTGACAGCCTCCACAGAGCCGAATTCTTTTCTTCTCTCGATTTTCGCTCGGGGTACTGGCAAGTACCCATGGCTGACGACGCTCGACCGAAGACAGCCTTTGTCACACCCGACGGCTTGTACGAGTTCAAAGTCATGCCGTTTGGTCTGTGTAATACGTCCGCGACCTTTGAGCGCATGATGGACACCGTTCTGCGCAACTTGAAATGGCACACGTGCTTGTGTTACCTGAACGACGTCGTTGTTTTCGCTCCGGATTTCTCCACGCATCTCCAACGTCTGAAAGAAGTTTTCACACGTGTGAGCAACGCCGGCCTCCAACTAAATCTGCAGAAGTGCCGGTTTGCAGCCCGGCAACTCACAATCCTAGGTTACGTCGTGTCCAAGGACGGAATTCTTACCGATCCGGCAAAGCTTCGGGCCGTGGCCGAGTTTCCCAAACCTGCGTCCGTCAAAGAACTGCGCAGTTTCGTAGGCCTGTGCTCATACTTTCGACGATTCATACGAAACTTTGCGACGATCATATCACCACTGACGAGAGAGAGATGAAAACATTTATTGTGAAAAAAAAAGAGAGAGAGGAAGCTCCTTGGAAGTAACGGGCCCCTTAATTCGTGGTCATGCGAGTGGGGCAACGCGTTCGCCAAGCTCCGCCATTTGTTGACTTCTCCTCCCATACTACGCCACTACGACCCTACGGCCCCAACGAAGGTGCACACAGACGCCAGCGGTGTAGGCCTCGGCGCTGTCCTGGCGCAGCGCAAACGCGGATTCCCCGAATATGCCGTGGCATACGCAAGCCGTACGCTCACGAGAGCCGCGACAAATTACACCGTCACGGAAAAAGAGTGCCTGGCGCTCAGCCGAAAGGCAGAAAGAAAGTAACAGTTTCACCACAAATCGAAGCAATCAATGTGCTAGGAACAAATTGGAATGTCACGCGAAGAACGGCGAGCAGATCAAAACGTGGAGCGAGCTGCTCAAGCACAAAGAACGCACCAAAGGAACACACGCAGGACGAGCGCGAACATACAACGTTCACAGCTCCACACTTTAAGCGCGCGGCTAAAATACCAAGAAGGTCGTACAAAACGAACGCACAGCGCGAAATAACTGTGACAGTTGTAACTGTTGTGTGTCTGTGGCAAAGTACAGAGAGGAGCGCGTGCATCGGAACGAGCGTGGCGACGTCTTTGAAGGCGCGCCGTTCGTGCCATCTTGCTGGTAATGCAGAGAACACGCTTAAATGCCCCTGGGCTCTGCGTACCGCCAGTAAATGCTGGCGTTACGCAGAGCCCGGTAAATGCTGTATATAAATAGCTGGCTGCAGGGGCGTAGCCAGAAATTTTTTTCGGAAGGGGGGGGGGGGGGGCACCTCCTTGATTTCGGGAGTGGCACCTCATTGGAATGGTCATTTTTCGCTCTGTATGCCATGGCGAAAAAAAATTTCGGGGGGGGGGGGGGCACGTGCCCGGTGTGCCACCCCCCTGGCTACGCCACTGGCTCGCTGTTAGTACACTGAAGGACCCATGCTCCGTGGCCGAGCCGTCTGATGCCATGCGCAGCAAAGCGAGGGGTCACAGGTTGTGAATGCGCGCTTCGAAAAATATTTTTCGGAATTCTTTTTCATTGTGTCTTTTATATATATATGTATATATATATATATATATATATATATATATATATATATATATATATATATATATATATATATATATATATATATATTGTAGTGAAGAGCGCGACCATGGCTCGGGAGCTAGAGCGAAGCAGAAGAAGACGACGACGGAATAGAACAGCCTGCCCGCAGCAAGGGTGCTGTCTCTATGTCGTTCTTTTACAATGGCGCAGCCGCGAACTACCGACCCCGACATCCCTGCGTCCACTACACTCCGAAGTGGACGAGTACTCCTCGGACTTGCCGCCGACCACGGACGGCGTCCAGGCCTCCACGGCGGCTCCGCGTCATGATTGCAGGGAGGCCTTCTCGATGTTCGCTCAAGAGCTCAAGGCATCCGACTTTGGGTGCGCCCCACTTGGATCGTTCACTGAGAACGAAATTCCATGTTTTCATGGGTTTAAGGATGACCCCCGCGAGCTGGGTGAGCGTCGTAAACTCGGTTGCTCCTAAATACTCTTGGAGTGACACAATCAAGAAATCCGTCGCCGAAGGACGTCTGCGAGGATCCGCCCAAGCATGGCATCGATTCCAAGGCAGCGCATACACTACGTGGCCGACATGGAGCGCGGCACTGACGTCCGCGTTTGAGCCGCTTCCGAGCGCTTATGACGATCGGTTCATGGCCATGCGGTCACGCCGGCAAGGTGCAAATGAAGACGTCGCAATATACATCTACGACAAGCTGTCCCTCTTACAAGCTTGCGGCATACTCTGGACCTCCTCATCAGCCAGGCAGTACGTCATCGACGGGATCCTTGACTCGACGCACGCGGCCGTCTGGCCCGCCACACCCACCCAGTCGACATTTCCACTTTTGTACGCCAGGCAGTGGAATTGCAGGACACTTCTCAACGGCGTGCGGCTACAGTTCACCCAAAGGAGCCGGTTTCACCGAGACGTGGATGCTACACGTGTGGGCGCTTCGGGCATGGGTATAAAAACTGCCCACAAAGCAAACCTCAAGCCATACAATATCAAGCACGGCCACTTCCAACCCTCATGGTCCGCGTCGACGGCATCGGAGAACTGACGGCTCTCGTCGATACCGGAGCACAGCGTACGGCATTGCTTCGACGCCACGCCCCAGAAGATCTCCAGCCTTGGACTGAGCCACCGCTACGGGGCCTCGGTGGCGACGTACTACCGGTCGGTGCCCTAAACCTGCAGATCAACACCGAGGCCGGCTGCAAGTTCTTGTCCTCGGTGCCCGTGTTCGAAGACTTGCCGGCAGACATGGTCTTGGGCGCCGACTACCTTCTCTCCGGGGATGTGCGCCTCACTGTGGAGGGAAGTAGCGTCAGCCTCCGTCCCGTAGCTCCAAGTACGCTTCCGATTCAACCAGGTGAGCTGACAACGCCACTTACACTACCCGCTATACTCGAGAGGCACGCGTCGCTCTTCGCTGATACTACTGATCAGCTCCCCGGTACTAGCGTGCTAGAGCACCATATTACGACCGACAACCATCCGCCGGTGTCCATACCGTTACGTAGGTACGCCGAACGAGAGCGGACTGTAATCGACCAACAGGTGCAAGAAGTGCTAGCCGCTAACATCATCAGGCCGTCTGCTAGCCCGTGGGCAGCACCTGTTGTCCTAGTCCGTAAAAAGGACGGCAATCTCCGATTCTGTGTCGACTACCGAGAGTTGAACAAACACACCATACCAGACTCGTACCCGCTGCCACGCATTGACGATGCTATTGACGCCGTACGAAATGCCAGGTTCTTTTCGTCACTAGACCTGAAAGCAGGGTATTGGCAGATAAACGTGGCTGAAGAAGATAAGTTTAAGACGGCCTTCCGTACACCATCTGGCTTGTACGAATTTAACCGGATGCCTTTCGGTCTCCGAACTGCCCCAAGCATGTTTCAGCGTGCCATGGACACGGTGTTGGGCACGCTGATAGACCACGCCTGTGTCGTTTACCTCGACGACATTCTAGTCATCGGGGAAACAGAAAAACAACATCTACAAAATCTCGACACAATACTGCAGAGGTTGCATAACACCGGCTTTCGACTTAACCGTGAGAAGTGCCAGTTCGGGTTGACGACGATATCATATCTCGATTATCAGATATCTCGTAATGGCGTACGACCCTTGCCTGAACGCATAGACGCCGTAGCCAAATACCCCGCACCAACATCTATTAAACAGCTCCAGGTATTCCTCGGAATGGCGTCATACTTGCGCAAGTTCGTGCCGAATGTTGCGTCAACTGCTGCTCCACTCACGGACTTACTGAAGAAAGGCGCTCAATTTCAATGGGGTCCTTCACAGGATAACGCCTTCCAAACCCTCAAACACCAGCTTACGCATAGCCCGGTGCTCTGCCACTTTAATGAAGATTGGGTGACGGAAGTGCATACTGATGCGAGTCAGACCGGCCTAGGGACAGTTTTGCTTCAACGTGACACAAGTGGGCGCGGGCACGTCATCTCCTACGCCAGTCGTAAACTCTCGGACGCGGAACGCCATTATCATTCGAATGAACTCGAGTGTTTGGCCGTAGTGTGGAGTGTGGATGAAAAGTTCCGCCACTACTTGTTTGGCCGACACTTCACGGTCGTAACAGACAACTCCGCGATTGCATGCATGTTCCAGAAGCGGCACCTGAAACACAAGTTTGCCCGATGGATTGTTCGGCTCCAGGACTACACGTACGACATCCGTCACCGTGCTGGAGCACAGAATCAGCTGGCGGACGCTTTATCGCGAAATCCGATCGAGGAATCCTCCCCATGGAATCCAGAAAGCTGGATCATGTTTTCTCAGCAGGACGTGACGAAGGCCCAACGCGGCGATGTAGGTCTCGTATCCGTTATAGACTCCATTGTGGATACAGGACACAATGCCAAGTTCGTCTTACGTGATGGCACGTTGTATCGTCGTCAGTGCGCCGATAAGAGTGACGAGCGTCATCTCTTGGTTATTCCTGGCTCCTTACGATCGAGCATATTACGTGCCATCCATGACAGCCCCGAAGGAGGCCATGTCGGCTACCGAGCCACCTTACGCAAGGCACAAGAACGATTTTGGTGGCCGAAAATGGATAAAAGTGTGCGTTCGTATGTTGCCAGTTGCGAGGTGTGTCAACAACACAAACGACCTCCCGGAGGCCAACATGGATTTCTTACGCCGATTAAGCCTCCAGAGGCCATTTTCCACACGTTGGGCATAGATCACATCGGGCCTCTTCCAATAACGGCAGCGGGTAATCGTTATATTATACTCGCTGTGGATCACTTGCCCAAGTTTGTGGAGGTCGTGGCAGTACCTTCGCTTGCTGCTAGCTACGTCATCCGATTCTTGAGAGAGCGCTTCGAATGGCGACACGGTCTTCCTAACAAGTTGATTTCCGACCGGTCGACCACCTTCCGCAGTCGCGAGCTCCGCACTTACCTACAGCAAGTAGGAGTTGAGCATCACTTCGCGTCGGCATACCATCCACAGGCGAACGGACTGACGGAAAGGTCGAACCAGACTATCCAGGCTCGACTCGCACCGTATTGTAAGAACCACAAACGAGGGGAAGCTGACTGGGATGGCCATCTTCAAGCGGCTGCATACGCAGTGAACACGGCGGCACACAGCTCTGCAGGAACTTGCCCCTAAGAGATTGTCTACGGCCAGCTCCCGCAACTGAATGCTACATTCGGTTTGGACACTCCCGTCAAAGTTGGGCGTTCCGTTGCACGCCAGACACTTTGTCGCGATATCCGTATGGAGGCGCGCAGGAGGATTGCACATGCTCAACAGGCGCAAAAGCGGTACTACGACCGACGCCACCGTCCGGCGCCGAAATATAGTATAGGCGACGAGGTGTGGCTGCAGCGAGGTGCTCCATCGTCTGCAGACAAACTGCGCCCAAAGTACGAAGGCCCGTTCATTATTTCCGAGCGCTTGGGAGAGAACACTTGGCGGGTACAGTCCACGGCTTCTGATGCGCGCACGGACAAGAGAAAACGAAATAACTTTGCTGTGCATGTGTCGCGAATGAAGAACTGCGTCCGTCGACAAACGTGACGTTGTCTTATGTGCTTTTCTTGCAGGAGTAGACCAGTTGCAGCGTGGCCGAGTGTAGTGAAGAGTGCGACCATGCCTCGGGAGCTAGAGCGAAGCAGAAGAAGACGACGACGGAATAGAACAGCCTGCCCGCAGCAAGGGTGCTGGCTCTATGTCGTTCTTTTACAATATATATATATATATATATATATATATATATATATATATATATATATATATATATATATATACACGGAACGTGACGGCGGCGGTGACGGCAAAAACCAGCCGACAGTGTTCATATAATTCCTATTGCGATAAAAATAATTTGTCATATATTTTTTTTTCCATAGATCACACAGTCTCTAAGTTTTCGTGGTATAGTTCATAGTTGCAATTTTCTTACCTGTTAATTTGCGAAAAGTCAAATTATTAAGATATTCCGGCTTTAAGCTCTCCGTGCGCGGTTGCATCACAAACCCCGCCATGTTTAAGCTTCTTACACTGCTTGCGCTAGCCACAAGGACGTACAACATCTGCCTTGAGAATTGTGAATTCGTCAGCAGTCTGTTTGCTTCCACCATTGAAGCAAATTTAGGATGTCTTTTGGGCCTTTCGGAAAGAAAGTGACTTTGGTGCGTAATTCATGCTGCAAGATTTTGCACTTGAGCATTTTGCTAGCTTTGACTCCTTCATAGAGCTGCTGGTAGATCGGAAACTCAAGAATACCTGGAATGCGACCAGTTGATACAGGGTATGCTATTCTCATCAACAGCCTCGCTGGATAAAACACTGTGTTCAATGCAGCGCGGCCGTGCCCCATGAAACGCCATGCTTACTTAGTGCAGCCAGCTTCACAGCTGTGTACATTTAGTTATGTCGAACGTACACGGCAAATGTCAACACGTGCAACCAATGCACCCAGGAACGACGCTACACACACACAAAGCGAACGCCATCGTCTGATTTGTGTGCTGGTGCAACGCTGGTGGCTGTTACCGAGGCCATCGGGAGGTACCGCATGCAGATCGCCGAGGCCACGTTATTACTGATACCTAGCATACTTCCAACGTCTGTGGCGCTGATAAGCATGCGAAAACATTTGCATCGTGCGTACGACTTGTCTAGTTGAGTAAAGCGCATGAAGGTACGTAAAAATAAAAGTGTTGCCGCACGCTTTGCTTGTAGCGTACGCAACGTATTTCGCACAGCGTACGCAACTTGTCCGTACGCCCAACTAAAAGTTTCAACTTTAAGTTTGCGTGATGCGTTTCACTGAAATAGATAAGTCGTACCAAGGCGATGGACTGGGCTAGTTCGTACATGTCGAAATGGATAAAAACCAGCGGGGAACATGAAATACAGAGAAAGAACACGACGGGACAGGCTGGCACTTACAATTCATGAAATATTCCCTGAAACGCAATGTAATAGCCGCCAGCCACCACTTTGCGTCATATATTACATAAATTTAACGAGTTATCGCAGCGTCTAGAAAGGTCATCTCCTTAGCAGACAGATGCCATAACGCCGTTTTTTCCCTATTTCGTAATGTAGAAGGCTTCCGAAATTTGCCTTCGGGTTTTTTCTCTCCCTGACCTAAGATTATCGTGTTGTCAAGCACAAGATTGCGCCCGCACTGCCTGCAATGACTTGGTAGATGAGCACCATCATTCGAAGGAAGGGAGGCTTTGTCTTCCCTGAGCCGATCATTAACACACCGGCCAGTTGGGCCAATTTATGCTTTGCCACACAATAAATGGATATGATAGACAACATGAGTAGCGCAAGGAACAAATTTCGAGACATGGTTCGTGCTGCCCGATAAAAACCCAAGGGAAAATTTTGGAAGTCTTCTGTATTAAGAAAGATGGAAACAATGGCATCAGTGACACGTCAGTGCACCTGTCTGCTAAGGAGATGACATATTTAGACACCGTGTTAATTCGTTTAGCTTTTGTATTATATGATGCATGCCGCTTCACGCATGCGCAATGTCGTTGCCGGCGGGTATAAGTTTGCATTTCAGGCATGCTTTGATCAGTTGTAAGCGCCACCAACGTCAGAAGTACTTATCAGCGCCACCGACGTCAGAAGTATGCTAGGTCGCAATAATAACGTGACCTCTGGGATCTGCACGCAGCACCTCCCGGTGGCCTGGGTAACGGCCACCAGCATGCAAGTGAGGCCGCTGCTTTCACTGCGTATATTTTTAGCGTCGTTCCTGGTTGCATTGGTTGCGCGCATTGACCTTTGCCGAGTAAGTTCAACATTACTACTTGTACGCAACTTAGAAGCTGGGTGTACTACGTAATAATGGCGTTTGATGGGGCACGGCTGCCTAGGATCGAACACAGCGTTCTGTACAGCGTGGCTAGGGATCGGACTTAGCATACCGAGCAGCAACTCGTCTCGTCCAAGGTATGAAATGCGAAGCATTTCTTTGCGTTCTACAAGCACTTCGGCGTTTTTATGTACGTATCTATCAATCAATCAATCGATCGATCAATATGTCTATCTATCTATCTATCTATCTATCTATCTATCTATCTATCTATCTATCTATCTATCTATCTATCTATCTATCTATCTATCTATCTATCTATCTATCTATCTATCTATCTATCTATCGAGCCGCCTACGTCTGAGTGCTCTCTTGGTCGCCTCCTTAACTTGAGGCCGACCAAAGTTAGTATAGGAGGGTAAGAAGATTTGACGAATATGTCTGGCTGGTTGTGATTTGAATAACGTGAGAATCCCGTTGCGTACGTCGTCAAACTCATTTCTCCAGACACGTGTGGCTCATACCCGTATACAATGGGGCCGCAGTATGCGGGTATGCGCCTCAAGAGTTTGACATTTTATATCTACCCAGGAACGGCGAGGACGGACATTAGTACTTGAAATGCGAGAGCGTTAAGAAAAAGTGACAACGGCAGCTTTGATCCGACGAATTCAAAGAATAGAAGTGAGAGTCCCAGCAGGAATCGAACCCAGGCAATTTGTGTGGCAATCATGTATTCTACCACAGAGCCACGTCAGGTCTCGTTACTGCTTTGGAAAAAGACCATGTGCAGGCGTACTGTTTGTGAAACGTCTATTGTGTTTGCAGTGCTGGCTACATAATTTTCAAAACATTACATACCTACATCTATGATAGAGGAGTTATGTGTGGTTCACTTCAATCGTGTACTTATGCGCCATCCACTGTAGTTGGTTTACGCAGGACTATGCAGGGCTACCATTCTCGCAATCACAAGCGCTACATATCAGCTGACCGCTTCTGGTGTTGCTAATACCCATGTTTCTGTTCGCACCAATACGCAACTATAAACAACTGATTATGTGAAACGTGTGCGACTGTTTGACATATAGTGGTCCGTACAACATTCGTACATATATTTAGCGTCATTTAGTAACGTTTCGCTTAAAAAAAAATTGCAATCTATACTCCATCTCAGAAGTACCTTGCAGCACTGTGGAAGATGCAGGGCTTGTTAGCCAATAGGAAAGGCGAAAGCCTCCTCAAGACGTGTTCATCCGCGTCGCGTCGTCTGCTCGTCGTCTCTTTAGCGTCGGCTCGCCTACCTTGTCGATACTTGCTCCCTCAAGTTAAAACAAAACGCAAAAACCTCTGGGGAACGCCACCTCACCGTTTCTTTATGTTCAGAAACCTACTTGTGCTGGGCGTGTTCACTGGCGTTTCTGAGGAACGCGGTTCTTTTTATAACAGCGTTTATACTGGCGTTTTCACCGAGTTCTTTTTGACAGCACGGTCGACGCACTTTCAACAGCAATCGCGTCGCATTCTTGGGTGGAACAGCATATTATTGGCACAGAAAACAATATTGACGTTCAGGGTGTTTCGCATCGTCAACGCATCACCGACGCTAATGTTGTGGCGACATCTGCTCAGTTCACATCAAACCACTATTACGGCTTCGCATCGCGTCGGTAGTCCTAGCAGCATCAAAACAAACGACCGATATAAATAATAGTGAAAGAAGATACCTGACTATTTACCCTCAGCGTTAGAATAGAGTAAGCGATGACAGATTATGCCACTTATTTCTTGTTGTCCGGGCAGAGAGTTAGTAGAAAGCACGAATTCGGATGGAAGCGGGTGGTCTGGGGTGTATGGGGGGCTGCCATGTTGCTGTACGTCACCGCGTTTAGGGTGGTTATTACGGCTACCAGCCAGTAATCATTGCATTATTTCTGAAATGTCAAAGTGCATGCGTGAAGGGCCTAACGGGCCACGTATCGCTGTAACGCGTCATGCGAGAAGCACAGCTAAAGCCCTTGCACCCCGTCGATAATGAGAGTTAAGCCCGGAACTATATTATCTGCTGCGCAAGGACACTGCCTGTGTACTCCTCGTAGCTTTGGGCAGGGTTGCCGTTGGTGGCTACTTTGCGCCAAATTGGCTACTTTAGGACCCCGTCTGGCCTGAAAATTTGAAGTTGGCGCCATGGCTACTTTTTGGCTACATTGAACTTCTGTTTAGAAGCATTTAGTAGCCATTTTTCTTATTATATACAGGTAAAAAGAACAAGAAAGCGTATAAGTTCAGCCACTGTTTTCAACCTTTTCTGTCACGTAAGCTAATGCGCGCGCATGTCTTGGCCCCAGCAACAGGCTCATGCGCACCAAAGCGCCCCCCCCCTCCGCCCCCCCCCCCCCCGCAAAATAAATATCAACACGAAAATGAAGCTGGTCTGTTATTATGGTAAATCTAGTAATCGATTTAGGGCTGCGGCTTCAATAAAAAAACTGCTTAAACGTTTAACGTTCGCAATGACTTGTTGGCGGGAGTGCTCCAAAAGTACTCTGTCTCTGGGAAGGACTATCCTGCATCAATATATACAGACGCACTGAACTAATACTAACTAATACGATATAGGTGCTGCGCCACCGGGCGCAAAATATGATTTATGGAACTAAATGTAAAAAATGCATGGATATTCGTCTTCCGAAACACTAAAATTCTGCCTATTTACCTCTTCAACAGGTTGCCTTTCATAACCTGTGACTCGCCATGAATATTTATGTGCTCAAATATACCATGCAATATTAACCGGAAGCATGCAAAATTCTTTCTGACTACAACCGCACTGCTAACATGAGAGCCACGAAATGCTGCCTGTCCGCTCCTTCTCTAGCAGCGCATCGAAATTTTCGCCACTTGAGCTTATTTCATAGAATATACCAGGGAAACGTGCTCCGCGACCCGCTTCATTTATCACCGCACTAAGGCTCCTCCCATTGATTATCGCTATGAGGTCATTATATTTTGTAAATCCCGATGCTAACTAGTCTGTTGGAAGCCGGTCCATGGTTCTTTTTTAATCAATGTATTCTGTTCATTTTTTCCGGTTGTGTTTTATGCACTCTAAGCAATGCTCTTGGCCTTGCGGCAAAAAAAAAATAAATAAATAAATAAATCCTTTTTTGCAACACAACCGTGAATTGAAGAGCAAGATGGAAAGCTATATGGTTTTATTTATGTGTTCTTGCTTACTAGAAATCATATTTATTTTATAAAAATTCTAATAATAATACCATTTTCTTCTATTTGGCTACACATTTGGCGACAAATTTAAATGGCATGGCGAATTGGGCTACTTTTAGCTCGAATTCTAGCTCCTTATCAAATCTACCCAACGGCAAACCTGGCTTTGGCAGTGCTGCAAGGTAGTTGTGAGATGGAGTATAGGCACCTTACCTCCGCATGCTTCGCATAACATCGATTGCCATGGTACTTGGGATCTGCCGAATTTTTGCTTGACTTTCCCATCTACTAGCAACACCTACAAAGAGTTAAATCTCACGCAACGCTTCAATGCGCATTATGCTGCAACATGAATAAAAGCACGTACCAAGGTTACGTTCTGATTTTGTTACGGGGTCATTCGCTGAGAGGCCAGACAGAAAGAGATTAACGCGTTCGCGCACACAAGAGGACGGTTGCTTGATGATTTTTCTGAGACGCCAGGCTGTTTCTTCCCACTCGTCAGGACTCTAAAACGCGCCGCTTGATTGTACCTTGTCTGGCATGGAAACATGGCCTTTCATTGTGGAGTACACATGACTTCCACACAGGGTTGCGAACCGTAGGGTAATTACCCTACTTGTAGGGTATTTTCACAATTTTTCCGCCAGCGTGGGGTAGCAGGTGGTAATACGATTTTCTTACACAACGTAAGGTACTTTCAACATTTGCCTTGTCGCGTGTCAGTGAAAAATGTTGATCCTTATGACATATCCGAGGTTTGCATTTCTGAAAAGATTCGAAAACTAAGTCTTCCTTCGAATAAAATTGGAATAGTATTAATTCACATGATCCCACAACATGGCATAGATGAAAGATATGTCACGTATCCTCGTGCTAGCACTCCTCTTTTTCTCCTGTACGTTTCTCTCCTCTACCGTCTCTCATTCGTTCGTTGCATGGAGATGCTTTCAAATTTTGCCGCGGTGATCGGCTTTCGTTAATACAGCGAAAACCTTAGATGCCTCATCAAATACGATAGGTGACTGTTGGCGTCAACGCAATGAGTGTCGCACAAAATCATGATTTAACGGCATCGCTTCATGAAGTCATGGTTACATCACATATCGGCAGATTTTTTTATGTCATGATGAAGTCATTGTGACGTCCCTGTGACATCACATGTCATCGTCCAATGGTCATAGGTGGTGCCGTCCCAGAGGCACGGGAGGCGCTGAACGCTCGCGTGGCCTCCGCTCCCGGAGGCAACGCAAATCCGCGCTATGTGCAGAAATCTTTCGACTCGGTCACTAGAATAGTCTCAGACCAAAAATAAAAAAGAAAATGGCTTTCCCCATCATGCCATCTTAGGTATCTTAGGGTAATGCATGAGGGACCGTGGAGTACATCGTTGACAGTGGATGGATGGATGAACTAGCGTCCCTTTTAAAACGAGACCGTGACTTACGCTCCACCAGGCTCTAGATTTTCGTCTTCTTCTTCTTCTTATTATTATTTATTATTATTATTATTATTATTATTATTATTGTTATTATTATTATTATTATTATTATTATTATTATTATTATTATTATTATCATTATTATTATTATTATTATTACTATTATTATTACAGCGTGATCTTTTCCAGCTGAAGTATTCTCTTTCATGGAAAACCTTTTAAATTTACTCCCTGACTTTTTGCACTGCATCGCAGATTAACGTTTTTTATCCTCTTTTTTTTTTTTTTTTTGCTTTCTGCCTACTTTCCCGCCACAAATTCTGCAGTCGCCTTTTAGTTTGTTCAATCAGCGACTCGTTTACATTTCCAATGTCCCTAAAACCGAAGGCTTCATGTAGTATAGCGCCGTAAGATGAACTCGCGTGTATATTTCAATATACAATCGCAGGACGCTCCGTTGTTTTCATACTTCCCCGCGCATGTACAGTAAAGAAGACATTTTTCTCTTCCTTACGTTGTCTCAATTCATCACTGCGCGTTTTAAGACAAACTGACCTCTCTTCAAACAGCAAAGCGCTTTCCTAAAACTATCGTAAAATGCACATTTGCTTATAGAGACGTTTTGCTTTCTATCGCTGCCATTCAGTTTTTTTTTCCTCTGCATTGAAGTTTCGCTTAACACTTCTTGCTACCATGTCGCTTACACTGCCAGAGATATACATGCTGATCAGTCTCGTACCTTTTCTTTTTTTAACTTTCAGTCAATGCGCTTCCCATACAAATACCGCAACGCTTTTCCTCCAATCTGCTGTCTTTCATGTTCCTTAGCCGCTCTTCAAAACTAATTTTCAAACCAATGAATTCGCTACCGACTTCAGCATCACCATAAGTCTGAACGTCGCGCAGTGTAGCCTGTATGTTATCTATGTTACACGGCGCTATGTTGATGTGTAGGGTAAAATGTAGGGTAATAAAAAATGTTGTGTAGGGTAAAGTAGCTTAATTTTGACCTTGGCGTAGGGTACTTTCCGAAAATTGGTTGGCAACACTGCTTGCGTCGAGTTCGCTGTTGATGTCTGCGTCCAATGCCCCTGCGGCCACCACGTGCTTTCGCTTCGGGTTAGTTGAAGATCTCGCGAGAACAGTCTCGTTACGGGCGTACGCGCGCATCCCAAGAATAGATACGTTGCGTATACTGTGTATGCGCACTTCTATCCGGCAGCCGCGCTGCGTACGCAGGCTCGTTACCTGCGCCCAATAAAAAAGTGTCTAATGGCGCTTCTGCGTACGTTCTGCAATCGTACATACGACCGGAACAAAATAGACACTAACACTAGAACGCGTTGAGTGTTGTGCGAGCTTTGATTCCTTCTAAATGCTCCTACTAGATAGGAATGCCAAGAATACCTGCAATACGATCATTTGCTACAGGGTATTCTAAGCCTCATCTACAACCGTGCTGGATAGAGCGCTGGGGTGGGTCTAGTGCGGCCGTGCCTCATTGGACGCCAATCTCACATAGTGGACCCAGCTTCAAAGCTCTGTCTGCACTCTAATGTTGAACGTACATGAGAAAGGTTGATGCGCGCAACCAGTGCATCTAGGAACGACACGAAAAATGAACACGGCAAAGGCCGCGGCCTGACTTGGCCGTTACCCAGACCATTGGGAGGTCCTGCGTGCAGGTCACAGAGACCACTCTATTACTGAGACCTAGCATGCTTCTGAAGTCGGTGGCGCTGATAAGCATGCGAAAACACTTACATCTCGCATACGACTTATCTAGTTGAGTGAGACGCATCACGGTACGTTAAACTAAAAATGCTGTAGCACGCTTCGGTTGCGGGGTATGCAACGTATTGTGCACAGCGTATGCGAATTCTGCGTACGCCAAACTAAAAGTGCATAGTAGTTGGGATTGCCCTAACTCGCGGGTCACATTTGCTTGAACATAGCCCAGCGAGGAGGACCGCAGGTGATTCCATATTCACGCGATAGCTTTAAAGACTTTGTTTCGCAAAAGTTGCGGTGTTGTAGGCATCTTTGATCCTGTGCGAAGAATCCGTGTTGTCAATGCGGCAAAAAATCGGTGAGAAGTCACGAAAATTGCAAATAAATAAAGTAATGGTATCGAACCGTTAGCGAACCTACATCCTCTACGTCGCGGAGACACGGCATTGTTTGGAACAGTTTCGAAAAAAGAAACTTCTGGTGCGAGGGGTCGGAGAAAAAAACTAGTGCGAGCAGGAATCGGTTTAACACATGCAGAACCACATGAAGTAAGCGTAAAGTTGTATCAGGCGTAACCCGATCTGAGGTATGAACGTGCGGTTGGTTTACACGTCTAGCCACTATGAAACCTTCGGAAAAAAATAATCATCATCTGGAGAAATGGGGTCACAAAGTGTGCAGATGAGTAGGGCCACCTAATGCTACGGACATGTATTCGGCACTTATAATTTAAGGAAATTATGAATTATGGTGCAGTGGGCACTTCGTTACGGCACTTGCAGGAAGAACTCTTGGGTAGTATAAATTAAACAGAGAAAACTTGCTTTCCTCTCGACACGGTTGAGGTGTCCCCCAAGAAGTGAAGCCTGACTAGTGAATGAGAATTCGAGGAACGGGTCGTGGTTATGCTAGCAGATTCTACTCTTGAGGACGAAGCACCAGTGCCCTCCAAGTTAATTTGGCACTTTGAAGTTTGAATGTATTCCAATACTGTCAGTATTGTTAAATTCCTTATTAGTGCCGATCTAACTGCGTGCTTTATGTGCGACGTAAATTTGTTTTGCTATTGTCCACAACAGGTTCTTAACACAAGCGAAGATTACTGGGTTTACATTCAAACGTATAGCAATATATACCAGGTGTCGCTAGATGACAGCAACAACATGACGATTCGGACCACATGCATCAGACATCGCAAAGTTAACTTGACAGTGAATGAATACAACTTCACCGTGTATGAGCGATTGAACGGTAAAGAGTAAGTATGATGACTTCGAACAGGTTAGACAGAATATGCATGATTGCGTGCCAGCTCATCGCAGCAAAATGTTGAATTGTAACCACATTTTATTTTACCTGATTACTGTCTAAACAGTAAATATGCACATTTCAAAAGTTTCCGCATAACATTGCCAACAATAAAACTCCCCAGACACGGGAAGCATACTGTTCGCCTTGCGCCCCTCTTAAATTTTAAGAACCTCTAGAATTTTTTCCATATTCACCGCCAGCCAGCGCGCACTACGACTTGGAACTTCTCAAATGCCTGACACCAGAAAAAGTTTATTGGCGTTGATTTACTTGTTTGTTCTTTTGCACCATAGAATCTCTTTTATCTTCCTGCTACTATGTAATACGAAATTACTTATTAGGGCTGTCATGAGAGTACGCGTTACCGAACGCGTTACTTCCAATGGTTAAATCTATGTTGTAATCTGAAAGCAGGTTAGAGTTATTTGCAATGCAAGTCGTCGTTACCAAACGCGTTCCTTCCAATGGTTGAAACTATGTTGTAATCTGAAAGAAGGTTAGAGTTACTTGCAATGCAAGTCGTCGTTACCAAGTGGACTCGCGAAAACGACGAATGCAACAAAGAGCGGAGAACAGCGCCAGTGGGCCTCAGAAAATCTCAGTCTCAATCAGAATGTCGCTTGGTCTTTGCATATGAACGAAGTCCTCCCCCGTCATTACTAGTGACACTGGATAGCAGAACGCAGTTTTCTGTAAGACTACACCGCATACCCAAAATGCGGAGTCAGCGAACTCGTTTCTCGCACATCACCCTGACGCTCCGGCCAGAATAAACTCTTGAGCGCTATGAGCAGGTTTTCTGCGGATGTACTGTATGGTGGTGTCCTGTTTTCACAGGCGTCACTATGCTTGCCTCTCCGCTTGGCTCCTGTTAACGAGCCGCAGCTTGTCTCCCTGGGCAGGGCCTATCGGCAAGTTCCTCCATTGCTTTCTAGAGTATGGGACAGAGTAGGGGAGCATACTGGAGTTGGGTTTAGAGAGTAGTGGTGGTGTGTGCTGTTGGTTAAATGTGTGTCCCTGTATTAAATGTTGCGTTCCTGACTCTTGGCACACGGAACATTCCTGCTCGTACTGACTCGGTACGTTCTTTCAAGTATTCAAGAGTACAGAAATGTGTCTGTCTGTCTGTCTGTACGTTGTTTGTTGCTGTCTCGTTTACATTGGATATGGCTCGGCGAAGCTCCGTGGCTCTTTGTGGTGTTTAAGGTGAAAACTTTAGCGCAAACAAGACTGACCACAAAGGAAGAAGAGACGACCACTGGCGCTTATGTCTGTGGTGAAAGTGCACAATTACTTTCACGTGACAGGTGGCTGGCTCTTTGCATTCTCATCCTCACTTTCCGCGAGTGTGGCCCGATGTAACAATACTCGGGCCTGTTGGAGGACAAATTCATTGGTTTCATTGCTGAGTGGGTCGGGGCCCAGATGAATCCTACTGTATTCCCTTTCGGCGGTTCCAAAAGCTTCAGTATCCCAATCTCCGACCTAGATATGTAGTCCGACTGAAAGCTTCTGAGCGCATGTTGAGAACCTCCGAGAACTCTGACTCGACTGGAATAGCTAAGGCCAGGCCAAATGCCAGCTCTTATAGTTCTTCTATATTGCCACGCCCACTCCTTACTTTCTATCTTCGTGTTACCGTCCCATTGCAATGTAACTGTTGCCTTGCGCGAAGCTAGCCCGAATGACAGGGAACTATCTAGATAATGTTACAAGCTTCCGATCAGATTACGTGCTCAACGAGAACATCGCAGTTAGTTCTGGAACTTACGCGGCCCTTAGCGATAATGCTAGAATGTTCGATGATACATGTATAAAAGCCGACACACTTCAGCGCTTGTCAGTTGATCGACGGCCGACGCTCTGTTCGCCGCTCTCAGCCCCAGTGTGTATTGCTGTAATCTGACTTTCCGTTTACTGGCCACAATTCGGCCAAATAAGCAGTTTAATTTCGGACCTACCGACTGCTGCCTTCGTGGACGTCACGACCACGTGAGAATGTTGTTAGTTTTCGCTGTAGAGCCAGTGAGCAGCTTTTTGGTAGTCACTGTTGCGACAGCCCAGCCTTTTCGTCAATTTTTGGAGACATTTGTGACGGTTATCTCCTTCTCCCCAGCCAGCAACCTGTCGCAACCTCCCATCTGCCGCTGAGATGTGTGTGGCTCGTGTTCCTGCGAAGCGGATTTGCATTGATCGATTCAAGTCAGTCGTCAGTCAGTTGCTCGCTCTGTCTGTCTGATGGCTTCCCATCCGACCTTCTTCAGGACTCATCTGCCGGCCTTTTTTCTACTTAGTCGATGCTGCTTGCTGTACAGGAAGCCATCGTTCAGTTCTTCCACGTGTTGTGCAGACCCAACTACACGAGTCTCCCTGGGGAGGCACTCATCGGAAAACCTTCGGCCTGCTTTATTTATTTGATGGTTATCACGTCAATTTAGAAATGATACAAGGCTTCTGAATTGGCAAATCTTGACCAGCAAAGCTGCATATTTCTCGGCAGCTACTTTGAGCCGCAGAAGACGGAGATATGAAGCCTGTAGCCGTGACTTTTGATCACAGAGTAACTGTAGAAATACGAATTCCCGTAGATGACGGCCATGCTTGTTGGCAACAGACATCAACGTCGTTTATGACACAAAACGCTGTTATAGCTTGACAAGAGCGCCTTCAAGTGCTTGTTCTTGGCGACTTATTGCACATTGCAATGACCAAAAGGTGATGTCATCTGAATACTTCGTGCATTTTGCTAGGGGTACCTACGCTGGCATCCAAACCAGCAGGATGATGACAACGGTAAAAAGGACTGGCGGGGGGCAAATCTCTATGAGACATTCCGATGCGAGAAACATTGTCCGACTAAGTCATCTAATCGAACGGAGAATGCGTGAGCGCGGACAACGGTTATGACATATGCGAATATTTAACTGTGGAATTAAAGCCACAGGATAATTTCAACGAAACATCCTAGCAGAACTGCTCGTATGCTTTTCTGCCGCCAACCAAGTTTTGAAATTTTGGAGAGCGGCGTCGTGTGAGCTCTAGAGTCGAGAAGTAGGCGAGGGCATCCCCAGTGCACAGACTGGGACGCAGCCTCACATGGCAAGAATGAAACTAGGAGTATCCATTGACCACTATCACCCCGTAATGCATGTGACGAGAACTGCCGATAAAATATGTTAACTCGGCAGCGGGGAGAGCTGCTTACAACTAAGCCATAGTCATTGATCACACCGATGCATTTACATTTTACATTGCTTTGGCGCTGCATGGCCATTGTAGCCTTTGCGCAATTAAACCCTAAGAATAATAATAAATAATAATAATAATAGAGAGCTGCTTACATGCGACGCACTGCCGGGAATTTCGACTTAGGTTTACTCAGCTTACCTCCATTCTAAGCTCTGAAAGTCAACTTCGTTGTTTCCAAATATTTGGGATGTTCAGCCCAACATAACGCCGATTTGAAACAGTTATCCTAGGCCGTATTGTACCACCCAATAAATGATTCTTGCAGCTGATAGCCTATTTGTTCGTGCCATATTTTAGCCCAATATTTCCCAATACACGGTAATAAATCAATTTTCTTAGCCACGTTGACACAAATTCAAATAAATTGTTAAGAGAAAATTTGTATGAAATATTTTAACTTGAAAAGTTAGGTTTCGCTACATACTACGTACACTTTTCTGGCTTATGTCGAACAAACGACGCAAAAGGTGTATTTAAAATCGAGTCTCTTTCGAAAAAAAAACTATTTGAAAATTGCGCAGGCAGTGAATTGTCAACACAGATCATGTATACCATTGTCCTAGCTAACTTGGGTCAAGATTTTAAAAAATCCTGTGCACTAGGAAAATTCTACCTGTTCTCTTATTAATGGTGGTAGTGCGAAGATACATGTATTTTGTTCCTTACTATTCGCTATTTACATCAATTTTACTTAGCAAACGTTTTGTTCTTGCTGGAATAGCTTAAATATTCACTTGATGTTGTACGTCACCTCAAATAACCCTAAAATCAAGCATTTATTTTTGCTGAAATCTGCTTAGTCGTTTTTGTCCGAGAAAAAACAAAAGCACACAAAAACACGTCAAATACGAAATATACACGCGCTCACGCGCCGCTACTCTTCCGCTTCCAAGCGTTCTTTAGTTGATACACGGCTCCGTACACTAATCATCGCATTGTACAGGGCTTCGCGCTCTATTGTGGATGCTTCAGCAGGGTGCTTAAATGCGCGTCTATCGAATAGCGTGGAGCCCTGTACAACGATAGAACGCGGCCGTGTATCCATCAAACAACGCTTGGAAGCGCTTGAATTGGGGCGCGCGAACGTCCGTCTATTTCATGTTTGCCGTGTTTCGCGCGCCCTTGTTTTTTTTCTTGCAAAAGACACCCAGGGAGGATTCAGCAAAAAAAATGCTTGATACTGAGGTTATTTTAGGCGACGTGCTACATAATCTTATTCTTTTACCGATTCCAGCAAGAATACACAATTTGGCAATATATATATATATATATATATATATATATATATATATATATATATATATATATATATGTGTGTGTGTGTGTGTGTGTGTGTGTGTGTGTTCAAGAAAAGATCTTCAAATGCAACATGCCTGTAGCTATAGTTATCGTTGAATTGATTGGAAAGAAATGACATATATATCAAACATACCGAAAGAGATAAGTGCTTATAGGCATCCCTTCGTACGAACTTTACATGCTCTACCAGTCCATCCGTCCGACTGGGTATATTTTCATTCTTTTTTTCCCACTTACAGAGTAATAGACAATTGTACAGGAAAATTTATATACCAGCAAAATGTTGCGGGTAAACCGCCCATATCTATGGAAGTTTACGAAAAGTCAGGTGAAGTTTTCTATACCTCTTGGATATCATTAAAACTTCACTCAGCTTGGGCAGAGGTCTCTGGTGATTTTGCGCAGTGATTATCATAGTGCTATGGTATTGTTAAAATACTTGTTTTCTCTCTAGCGTGATGAGCTGTCACTCGCATATCCTATGTAAGTAGGTCTACCCAGACTGTATCAAAACTTTCATCGCCGTTTTGGGGAGTACAAACAAGACGACACGTACGAAGTGAGCGGCTGAGTTTAATCTGGAACTATCACTGTCCCCGGTGATGACGCTAGAATGTTCGATCATGCCTTTAGAACAACTAATGTGCTTCGCGGACGATCCGATTTTACGACGGTCGACGACTGCACTCGTCGCCATCATTGTATTGCAGTTGATACTCGCTTGTTGGAAATTTCTACAAGCTTGGACATTACGTCCGCGTCACGAAGCTGTGGGAACAGAAGGCCCGAGCAAGCGTTCATTAGCCGGGTGACAAAGCTGCTGTTGGTGCTTGTCGTTCACTTCTACTGCCCATTACAGAGGAATAGGCTTCCCTCCTACGACGGGATTCATGGAGTACAGCTGGCACGATTTTTCGCAGTCGTCAAAGGGTTTTGCAATCAACGGTCACAAGATATCGCATAAAAAACGGAAGAAAGTGCTAGTATACTCCGCAGAGTCCCTAGCGAGTTTCTACGCGAGAACAAGGATCTATATTTCAAAATGTCGACGAAACGCTGTGGGACGATGCTATATGCCTATACTGCACAATATTTTGTTCGTCATAGTATTATTCATGTAGTCACATGGAAGCATAACAGCAGCTGTACTACCACTGAAAATAAACTTAGTTGATTTTTAGTTTGTATAAGCGAAAAAAAGTACGTTGCAACAACAAGCAAGTAAAGAATAAGTTGAAGAGGAAAGATAGTCAGTGCTATACGAACTGAAATATTTATTTGCACATGACAATAAGCGGGCGCACTCATGTCGAAGGCCAGTACAAAAGAATGCAATTGCTCTTGCTTGTTGAACAAACCTAGTTTTCACACATCTAACGGTACGTCATGAATATTTCACTGCGTCCAGGAAACTTGCAAAGCATTTACACATCAGGCTGAACATTTCAAGGAGAGAAAGTAAACTGTATTGATACTAATCCTGGAAATAAGTAAGGAGTGTGGGAGGAACCTCTCGTCCGGGCACCCTAGGATGACTTCGGTGATGTGTCGAGCCCGTCGTATTACGGCTTGAGGACCTCGGTAGGAGAAAACAGATCGTAACAAAACGAATAAAGTTTGTTAGATAAACGCAGCCACAGACTAAACAGAAAGGTTCTGTAATTTGAGCGCTGGCAGACGTACCTTTATGGCGCGTTGCGGGCTTGGCTAATAAACGAAGAGAAAGAGGATTGCGAGGGCACGAGAGGTTGGGATGCTTGGAACTGAGGTAAGAGCGGAACGTGTAATAAAACTCCACCGCAACCCATAGTCATTTTGCGTTATCGCCACAGGTATCTCTACACCCTGCGCAATAACGTGTGTCGCAGTTTTACGAAACACACAAGGCATGCACATGTGCATGAGCGGTGAGCCGCAAACCAAACAAAAATACTGGTCGCGCATTTCGACTGTATGCAGAGAGAGCGGCCCGAGTAATAATCTTTTAAATCGCACTGGTCCTTTATAATGCCGTGGGGTCATATAATCTATCGCGCGAAATAAGTATTTTCGTTCTGGTTTTCTTCAACATTATACATGTGCGTTCATTGACATATCTTTTTTTTTAATATTGTGCTCATTTCTAACGCATCCCACATAGGCGTGCATTATCGCGCGCCGTGCGCTGTTGCGAACAGCGTACAAGCATACAAGTGCCCACTAGCAGCGGAAAGATGAGTATGATGATATACTGAACAATGAGGTCCATCTGTTGTACGGCTCCATAACTCACTCCGTGATCGCAGCGAACGCTGACTGAAGGAAGCAAAAACATGGTTGATCCCTCCGTCATAGGGATCGGTATAACACGAAAGTGAAACGTCTCCTTACAGAAGTAGTCGAATGTTTACTGCACTTTGATATAAGAGAGCTTGCACAATGTCTATTGGTGTGTTGACAGTTATAGCACCCTTTAACGTGGATGCATCCACGTTGACGCTTGATGGTACATCTGTATCCCGACGACTAACGTCTAAAGAAACCCTTGTGGTCATAGATGCTCGTGGTAGCTGTACGGTGAGAGCGGAGTCATTCAAAGCGGTGTGACAGCCAGAAGAGCGTCAATGATTGGGCGCCGAATTTGGGCTAAGGTCGCCTACTCGCGGCATGTTAGAGTTATTAAGGAGAAAGCCTTTAATGTCTCATGCTCACGTCCTTCCGGTGTCCGTCCGTCCGGTGTCCGTCCGGCGTCCGTCCGTCCGTCCGTCCGTCCGGCGGTAGTGCTGGTGGTGTGCGTCCTGACCACCCTTACTGCACATGCGCAAACCCTCCCCACGCACCTCCTCTGCTGTGCTTCCCCTCTCTTTCCTCTAGGTATCCCTCCCGCCCGCGTCGTTTACACCCCCCATTGCGCATGCGCGTCCCTTGCCCCTCCCTCTCCTCTCCTACGCTTCCCCCTCTCTCTCCTCTAGGCATCCCTCCCCGCGGCGTCTACACCCTCACTGCGTATGCGCGTCCCCTCCCCCCATCTCTCCCCTCTAGCATCCCCCCCCCGCGGCAACCACACCCCCCAATGCGCATGCGCGTCCCCTCCCCCCCTCTCTCCTCTCCTACGCTCCCCTTCTCTCGCCACGCACCGCCGACGCAGGCAGCGTCTGCTAGCGAGTTTCTTGGTTGAAAAAACCGACTGCTCGCGCTGCACAACCGTTCACTGGCCACCCCATATATATGGCAATGGATCTTGACCTGCAAGGTGGTGCCGGTGGGAGATTTCTCCTGTGCGTTGTCGAACGATGAAAAATTCGCAGCGTGCGCGTTAACTAAAAGCGGACTGCGGGTCTCTGTGTCCAGTCCGAGTCTTCTGTCTCTCATTGCCCAGCAGCGATTGGGATGTTCCAGTAGGAAACAACCGTCCATCACTGCGTGGTTTGCGCCCCCCAGGTTTCTCTCCTGTGCAACGCTGCGATGAGCGCCAGCGTCAACGCCACCGCCAGTGTAAGCGTTAGCGCCCGCTGCTTCGCATCTACACATGGTTCCCTTTAGCGGTGGATGGTGTAATCTTTAAGGCGAAAGCCTTCAATGTCTCATGCTCACGTCCGTCCGGTGTCCGTCCGACCTTCGTCTGTCGCCCGTCCGTCCGGTGTCCGTCCGACCTTCGTCCGGCGTCCGTCCGTCTGTCTGTCTGTCTGTTCGTCCGTCCGTCCGTCCGTCCGTCCGTCCGTCCATCCATCCGTCTGTCCGTCCGTCCGTTCATCCGTCCATGTCCGTCCGTCCGTCCATCCGAGCTCTGGCACGGAGCCAGGTGGCCGCCGGGATGCGCAGACGGACGCCGGTCGCGTCGGACTCTATAGCGCTCGCGCTTTGCTTGCGTAGCGTCGCTGTGACCAGAGTTTGCAATCATTCTGACCGACGCCGTCTCAATGGACCCAGGCGTTCACGGAATACACTTTCCAATTTACAAAGGGTCCGTCAACTTAAGAGCTGGAACGTGGATGGCGTTTGCACGATGCGCAAAGCGCGAGAAAATACTAACGCATGCGAACGGAGGAAGATGAGTCTCCGCGTCTCGCTGCGATTCACGGTAAAAAATTTAAGAAGAAAACACGCACCCAAGAAAACACGCACCCATGCCACTGAGAGTGTAAAAGAAAAAAAGACATGGCATAATCAGTGGAATGGCCACACGCTTTCGCCGAACACACTTTGGAATGTACAAAGTGTCCTTCAATTTTTTGAACAACGCTGCCCGACCGGAGGGAAACGCAGCGCGCGTCGTGTCTTCCTCGTTGGCCGGCTGCGATTTTTCGCGGGGCGAGCTAGGAACATGGCTAAGGACGCGGAGTTAAGGCCACGCGACGCACTCACGCTTCGCACAGCTATTTTTGGTATGGACGGATGCTACGAGTGTGGGTGCAAGGGGTAAGTTCGCCACCTGGCAGTGTGTTAATGCGTCGGAAAAATTGCATGTTTACTATTCGAAACACGCCGAATGGGACGGACGCTGAGAAACAACGCTTTGAAGAAACTAATCGTACATTTCACGGTCATAATGCATTACTTCTCTTAGCAAGAGCACTGTGGGAGGACAGTGGTAGATATAAAAGGCTTGTTTTTAAAGCCGGCAAAGTATGTGACCGTGGTGCAGTGGATATCGTGCCCGGCTTCTCTTGTCGCGGACCTAGAGGTCGTAGGTTCGGCTCCCGTTGAAGGAACTTTTTTTCTTTATCTTCTGATCATGTGTATTTTTTCGACGTCATTTCCGTGACGGAAATACGTCACTCAAATTTTGGTGGACCCTGGGATAAAACATGTTCGTGTTTAAAAAAAAGAACTAAAAGTGGAGGGATCTAAAAGGGAAGACAAAGGAAGACGCGGCCTGCAGACTACGTACCTCGGTGCATACACAGTGCTCGCACACTGCCTTCCGAAGCTTGCGGCTGTGTGGCTGTGTGGACCTTTGCGATCGGTTCTCGTGTGACGGCATTGATTTACTGCGGACGTGCGCAGCAGGGTCTGTGACACTTCTTACACATGTTTATATACGTAATTCCTTGCTTTCGTCGATCTGCAACACACTCACAAGTTAACGTTGATAAATCGTGCTCTCTCGCACGTGTGGGACGTCGGCCGTCTGTTTTAAAATGAATATATCGTGATGTATTGTTCTGTAAGTCTCGCTTATGTTGCAGGTGAGCAACCAAATTTCCGGAGAATAAGAAATGAGGTTAAACGGCGGTTATGCGCGCGCCTGTCATTGCCGACCCTAAACACTCTGCTGATCTTGTAGACGGAACAATTTCGCGTCGGTACTTTCTTTTTCTTCGTTCAGTGTACTGATAAATTCGATTAAAATTAATGGTACGTTGTTGCCGTCTTTGTCAGAGCTTCCTCGTCGCCTCAACAGCGCACGAAGCAGTGGGAAGTCATCGCAGAACGAAGATAAAAAAGCAGCACCTATTTTTTTTTTATAGGGAAAGGCTTCGGTATGCGACTGGTTTCGTTATCGCGCCCAACAATTCATGGAGAATCGAGCCTACTGAATTGTCGACAGATGGCGCTGTACATTTTGAATACATTTTAAGTTGGAGAAGCGGCCGCAGGACGAAATCAACAAAATATGAGAAATTTATCTAGAGAGAAGGTCCATTGTAAAGAAATTGGTCGAGGCAAAAATAAAAGTGCAAGTGAACGCTGGGTGACAGCGATTCAAAAAAAAAAAAAAGAAGGCCGCGCCTAGAATATATTAGCGCGATAGCGTTAAAGAGCTCGTTTCGCAGAAATTCCGGCGTCGGCGTCGGCGGCGGCGTCGTTGGTTGTGAGCGAAAAATCATCAACTTGTCCGTTACCGAAAAATCGAGAAAGATGCAAATAAAATAAATAATAAAAATTTCCGGGTCCGAATGAGGACCGAACCCGGGTTGTCTGCGTGGCAAGTAGGTAATCTACCACGCAGCCACGCTTCTGCTTGTGATTACAAATAAAATAACTTCCTCTGCTTCGAATTGCAGTGAAAATAACATTCATGCTTTGCAAACACGCGCATCCTGTGTACAGGCGTCACAATACAACATGCAATATCGTAGTAATATTGCGTGGTACAAGCGTGCATAGCCATCGGTCATCAGAAGATGTGAATATCATAACGATATTGTTGGGTCAAAGCCGTGTACCCATTACAAAAGGCACACACGTTACTGCACGTGTTCCCTTAAGACCGCGTAGTGGGTGCATAGCAACTTCGAAAACATTTCCCGCATTTACCGCCCATAATTGCTCGTGGTTTAAAGCATGCCACGCATTACATAGTGTGTACTAAGGGATTGAAGTACGGGCTAGGGACAGGATATCGCTTTCGGGTTCAACTCTTAAAGGCGAAGCTTTAGGGTCCGCCAATTTTTAGTGCCACATAAAGGTACCTGCAAGCATCACTTCAGAAGTTAGGATTAGCGGTAAATTTTCCACTAATTTTATCATTTTACGTCACTTCATTAGGTTACAGCCACAGGTATGTCTGCTCTGCTGTGATAGAATACATCAAAGAAACAAGAGATTACCGTGTTAGCCTATTTTTATCTATTCTTATTCTAGGTGTGGAATCCTTCGCTATATTTGTCACAAGACACCGAGAGTCTGACCGCTCGATCATTAAGCATTTTCATTTATTAGATATTTATTTTTTTTAATTCCAGGTTGGTTTAGTTTCAGACCATTATTTTAAGCCTCCTGCCACCCGGTTCTTGGGCCATCCCCCTTTGTGGGTGAGAGCCATCCATACGAGGTCATCATCATTATCATCATCATCATAATAAAGGCTCTAGGTAGGAACTCTGTCACAATGCAACAACATATTGTCGATCAAGGATGAAATCAATTGGAAAGGTACGAAGCGCTAGGTTACATCCGGAAGGTAACAGCCGAGTCGATAAAAAAGATCGTTCCGGAGATTTCCCCGGTAAGTAAAAGTATGACGGAAAGCGCAGCCAAGGAGAAGCTAGTGCTTTAGGATTTCAAATGGAAAAAGGCCGAAGGAAAAACTCCAAAGCGCACTGCGCCGCGTTTAGATGGGGTTCCCGCCAGCCTCACTAACGAACTAGGTCAACACTCAGGAAGCACTGTTGAAACCGTAGCAAAATGCTTCGAGGACAGGCAAATACCGCAGAGTTGGCGAAAAAGTAGACTGCCTAATCTATAAAGGCAAGGCAGAAAAGGATAACACTCGCTCATACAGACCGCTAACCTGTACAATACAGGTTGGCGATGCAGGTAGTAAAATACAAATAGAAACGAAACGTGGGCAGAACATAACAATATTTTGGGAGAAGTTCGGAATGGACTTCGAGTCGGAAGTTGGTTAGACGATAACCTGTTTCTTTTCACTCAGTGTGTAGAAATATCTAAAATAGAAAACAGGCCCTTGTACATGGCTTTTCTTGACATCACTGGGGCGAACGTCAAGGTTAATCAGGAGGAAATTTTGCGAGATATATTGAAAGGAATGTGCATAGGCGACGACTGTGTACAGCTTTTGAGGGACATATACCGAGGCAATACAGTTGGCATAGAATGGGAAGGAATAGGCCGTGAAGAAAACGTTGATATTAACAAGGGGCTAAGACAGGGGTGTCGTTTATCCCCGCTGTTATTCATGCGGTGCTTGGGGAGGATAAAAAAAATGCTAGAAGGTAGGAACATTGGTTTTAGTCTGTCACAGAAACAGGGTGGCGTGGTGATTGAGCAGAAGCTTCCAGGTTTTTTTTATGCGGATGATATGCGTATATATGCGGAAGGGGTGGCGTAGCTCTTGGACTAGGATTTTGTATAACGTAATTCTGATTGATAGTATTCAACGATTCGAATGATCAGGTGGTGTCAATACAGGGCCAAGAAATACCGAGGGTAAGCGCATACAAGTACCCCGGAGTATGGGTAAATGATGGTGATAGATACGTGGAGGTACAGGAGAAAGCTTCGGCAGAAAAGGGAAACAGGAATGCTGCAATAATGAAGCACAGAGCGCGGTGGGGATACAAGGAGGTGCTTCGAGTTTTGTGGAAAGGTGTAATGGTTCCCGGACTTACTTTTGGGAACTCAGTGGTGTGCATGAGGTCAGAGGTCAAAGGTGCAATCAGCAATAGATGTAAATCAAAGGACTGTGGGGCGCTTTGCGTTGGGCACTCCCGGGAAGACGACAAATGAGGCTGTAAAAGGCGATATGTGGGGGGACAAGTTTTGAGGCGAGGGAAGCTCAGAGCAAAAATAAGGTTCGAAGAGAGGCTAAGGAATATGAAAAGAGTAAATCGGCAGAGAAAGTGATCCGTTATTGGTATAGCAAGAGCGTTGACAGACAATGGAGATAAAAAACTAGGAGGATCACTAGTAAATATACGGTTGACAGTGTAAGCGATATGGCAACGTATAACGCTGCTTTATACGAAAAGTCAGAGAGGCGGATAGGATTTATTGGATGGCAGCGATGGCGAAAAAAGCTGCTCTGAGTAACTACCAAAGGGGCAAAAATAAATAAGGAGAGATATATTTTATGATAATTCAAGATGAAGCACTTCACTGTTCGAAGCGAAATCGGGTTGCCTTAGAAAGCGTAGTTATAAAGCAAGATTTAGTAAAGAACGGTGCATATGCTGTGGGCAAGATAAGGAAACGACGGAGCATGTTCTCATTGAATGTGCAGATATACACCCAGGTGTACGCTTGGGCACGGTCCTACATGAAGCCTTGGGTTTTAAGGAGACAGGGGAAAGCTGAACACGCCCGAGATGGAAATAAGTAAGGGACCGTTCGAGTATCGGTGGCAGAAAACTAGAGAAAGAACAAAAAATTGGGGGGACCCTTAAGCTTCGCCTTCAAGAGTTGAACGCGAAAGCGATATCTTGTCCATAGTGCGCACTTCAATCACTTAGTGCATACTATGAAATGGGTAGCATGCCTTAAACCATGAGCAATTATGAGCGGAAAATGTTCTCGTACTTGATATGCACCCACTACGTGGTTTTAAGGGAATACGCGCAGTAACGTGTGTGCCTTTTGTAATGGGTGGCCGGCTTTGAACCTCGATGTCACTATGATATTCACATGTTCTGACACCCGATGGCAATGTACGCTTGTACTACGAAATATTACATGTTGTATCATGACGCGTGTATACAGGACCCATGTGTTTGTAAAGCATGAAAGTTATTTTCACTGCATTTCCAAGCAGATGAATTTATTTTCAATGCAATTCCAAGCAGAAGCGTGGCTGTGTGTTAAAAACACCTGCTTGCCACGCAGACGGTCTGGCGTCGATCCTCAGTCGGACCCGAAAATTTCTATTATTTATTTGATTTGCATCTTTCTCGATTTTTCGCTCAGAACCAACGACGCCACCACCAACACCGACGCCGACGCCGGAATTTCTGCTAAACGAGCTTTTTAATGCTGTCGCGTAAAATATATTATGGGAAAAATAAGGACATGCTGCCATAAGAGGCACGGAACTGGTGTATGATTTTTTTTATATTAACATAGATTTAACTGAAATAGACAATTAAGGCAATAGGGTAATCTTAAAAAAGAAGGGAAGAATAATTTTTGTTTCTTTATTTGTCGAGCCTGGCGGCACACTTGTTACCACCCCATCATAAAGGGGCGCTCAGAACATCCATTCATCCATGCTGCATGTTGCATTAACAGATTCATCCATGTTGCATTAACAAGATGTGAAATGCTACTAAAATCTTGGAATGTGGAAAGAGCATCAATGCCTCCTTCAAGGTTTGGCCCAAAAAGTTGAGAGGCAAGTGCTTTACGATAAATAAAATGCAGTATCGGCCTCTGTTCAGAGGCCGTGATACCAATCTCCTGGGAAAAAACCTGAAAGATATTGAGCTTTTTTAGGAATGCGCACAGTGACGCCTGCTTAAAAAAAAGCGGAAAGAAAGATTGAAGGAATGAAGGACCGAAAGAAAGAGCAACAGAGAGGGAGAAACAAAGAGACCAAGAACTAGTGATTGAGCGCAAATAAAAGAGAGAGAAATAAAGAGAAATAAAGCAAGTCATAGCCACGTGTAATATAATATAGCAAAGGGGTGTGGTGGCTGGCCAACTGCCTGCGATTGGAAGCCGGCTTTTGGGTGAAAGTGGGACAAAGCACCATCACGCAAGAAGGATGGCGGGACAGCGGAAGTCCCGCCGCGAAAACCGGGACATGGCACACCTAAATCGGGACGTCTGTACACTTTATGCAGCACACATATTGAATTGAAATGGTTTTACAGTCGCGGTGGTCGTCATTCCTGGAAAGTGGCTCTCTATGAGACGGAATCACTCTGCCATAGAAGCCTTTAGGTTCCATTTGCATTTCTGAGGAGAACAAACACCATGAACGCGTTGCATTTGTGCAACGTAGCAATGTTTAACCCCTTTCAGGCGCACATTACGATGCACTCTCCAGAAATTTCTGAATTTCACACAACATAATTCTAAGGCACTCGTTATTACATTCCAAAAAAGAAAAGGAAGAAATATGTAGTTTTATGCGAGGTTTGCTAATTAATCTTAATTAGCGTATAATTAAATATTTAATTATTCTGCTAGCACTCATTAACGATTTTTGCACGAAAAGAATGTAATTTTATGCTCAAAATGCACACGCCATTCGTTTTTCGCTCTGTTTATTTTGAGCAAAGAAAAATAATATTTAAGAAGTTGGTTCTGGAACACGGCAGGTCCAGTGACCCGTCAAACATCGTAGTGCCTTCATAAAAGTGATCGGCTGCAGTCGTATGCAGCACATTGGGGTCAAGTCAAGACACGTTGACTATGCAGAAGAGAGAGAGAGAGAGTGGTTGGGGAAAAGAAGAAGATAAAAAAGGACGCTATCTTCTGCCTCCCGACGTGGGGGCACGGCTCAGCGCCCTTAGGGAAGGGGAAGGGGAAGTAAAGAGGATAGGAAGAAGAGAAGATAGAAAGGAGGAGAGAGAAGCATGGCAAGAGGGTATCTTGTCAGCGCAGGCAGGAGCACGAAGGCAAGCGTTCGGCTATAGGGCGGCGAGGTCCGCAGGAGCGGCAAACTCGAGGAACGCTCGAAGGGCCGGTATCTTCGACCACGCGGGAAAAAGGAAGTCCTCCGCAGTTGTCGCAGGGAGACCCAGCAGGCGATAGCGGCGAGCCATCTCACATCGTTCAGCGGCCAAAGCAGGGCAGAAGCATATGATATGCTCCGTGTTTCGTCGTCGCCGCATCTGCGGCACGCAGGCGATGGGCAGCGACCCTTGGAGTACATGCGTGCCGCAGGCCAGACGCTGCCGGTCCGCAGGCCCAGGAGCAGCCACCGCTCCCGCCTCTCCAGGCCGGTCTCCGGAAGGGGCGGTGGCGGTTTGCCGCTTGCCACTCGCACGTCAGGGTGGGCCGTTGGTAGCAGCTGCCGCAGTCGCTGTCGAGAGTAGTCTGACAGGGCTACCGCCTTGGTGACTGGAGTGTCGCTGTGGTGTGCTGCCTTAGCGGCGGCGTCGGCCTCCTCGTTCTCACCTATCCCAACGTGCGAGGGAAGCCAGTGGAGGGACAGACGCACACCGCTAGCTCTGATGGCTGTGAGCTTGGCGTGCAGCAGCGCCACGGTGATCCCGGCTTGGGCTGGCTGCAGCAGCGCTTGTAGGGCTGGCCGGGAGTCACAGAGAATCGCCACGGGCAGCTGGGGTGTTGTAGCAGCGAGGTAGTCGGCTGCCAGGTGAAGACCAGCCAATTCAGCTGCAGTGGAGCTGGCGTGAAAGGGAAGGCGACACCGGATGGTAGTTCCAGTCGTTGGTATGACACAAGCCGCCGCGGCAGAGAGGGAGCTGTCCCGGACAGACCCGTCCGTGAACCGCAGGAGATGCCCCCGTAGCCTGTCATGGAGTTTCGCCACGGCTGACTGGTGGAGCTCACACGCCGGTGTCCGCCTTTTGCTGAGGTTGTCCAGCTCCAATTGCACGTCCAGGGGCTGCTGGTGCGGTGGAGCCAGCTGGAAGGGACAGGGGGCTTGGGGCACCAGTTCTGCATAGAGAGCGCAGATCTGTCCCATACGTGAAGCTGGTCGGCTCCGCAGTCTCCGAAGGAGAGCAGCGCCCCCCGTGGGCTCTGTGCAGGCGGTCGACATGATGCAGCGCCTGTCGCAGCATTAGAAGCGACAGAGGCCACGCCTGGGCCTCCGCCAATGTAGCAGCCACGGGTGACTGGCGCGGGGAGACCCATGAAGCGCCGAATCGCCAGGCGATGTTGCCGCTCCAACTGTTCTTTACGGTGTGGCGCCAGCTGCACCAAGGGCAGTGCATAGGTTTGTGCTGCCGTTGCAGCCGCCTGGTAGAGCCGAAGGGCCACCCGCGGAGTGCACCCTTGACCCCTGCTCAGCAGCTTGCCCACAGCAGTCTGGACCCTGGTGGCCTGGGAGGTGGCGTGTCTCGTGGCTGGAATCCAGGTGAGGCGGTGATCGATCCTCAGCCCCAAGTACGTCACTGCCTTGCTCCACGGGATTCGCCTGTCTCCCAGCACAAACCTTCGTACGGACCTCCGCGCAGCGGTTCTGGGATGAACCAGCAGCGCCTCCGTCTTCGTTGGTGACACTATCAGCCCGATCGCCTTGAAGAAGGAGGACACAGCATCCAGGGAACGTTGCAGGGAGCGCCTGATGGCCGTGAGGTTCCGCCTGGGTCCCCTAACCCACAGTGCCACGTCGTCTGCGTACAACGAGCACTGCGTGGGGTAGCGCTTGTCAACCGGAAGCGTTGCTGGTAGCCCCGCCAGAACCAAGTTAAACAAGAAGGGGCTCAGGACAGAACCTTGTGGGACACCGCTTGTCACTGGCCTTGGATCGCTGATGGCGCGTCGAACTCTAACCCGGAGAGTCCGGCCGGTTAGGAAGGCACTGATGAAAGCACGGAGAGAGCCATAGATGCCGAGTGCGTCCAGGGCACTTTCTATGACCATATGTGGTAGGCCATCGAAAGCGCTCTGTACATCCAGCAGGACGAGGAGGGCCACCTCTCCCTTGCTCCTGGCCTCCTCCAGGGTGGACACGACGTCCGCAATCGAATCTGCTGTGCAGCGGTGGCGCCGGAAGCCCGTCTGCTGCTCAGGTAGCAACTCCTGTGCCCCAGCGATCCAGCTCAAGCGTGCCAGAGCTATGGCTTCCATGAGCTTGCTGGCAGCAGAGGTGAGAGATACGGGCCTGTAGGATGTAATGGCTGCACCGGGGCGGCCACGTTTCCGGACGGGCACCACCACAGCAGTCAGCCAGGCCTCAGGTAGGGTGCCGCTCTGCCAGACGTCATTGAAAGCCCTCAACAGGCGTCGTCGTGCATCCACATCAAGGTTACGCAGCATCTGGTATGTGATGCCGTCGGCACCGGGGGAACTGCGGCGTTTGGTTCTGGCTAGCGCAGCATTCAGCTCGTGCTCGAAAATGGGCTCCTGGCACACAGCTGAAATTTGGCTGGCAGTCCAGGTAGGGTGGTAGCCTTGCGGCGGCTTGGGAGTAGGCGCAGTCGTGATGGCCACAGGTTGGGCTACTGGCAGTACCGTGAAGCGATCGGCCAGCCGTTCTGCCAGTTCTTGCTCACTGATGCCCAAGCGGATGGCCACCGAAAGGACGGGTTGCCGCGCCATTGGTCTGATGACGAGGGACCGTAGAAGCCGCCATGCCCTGGAGCCGCCTCTTGCCCAGCTGAGAGAGTGGCAGATGCCCTGCCAACTCTGCCGTCTGCGACGGTTGGCATGTCGCCGGCAGACCGCATCGACACGGTTGAAGAGAGTGCGATGCTCTGCGCTCTGGGCCTTTAGGTACCTTCTCTCAGCCTTGCGTCTGGCAGCCCGTAAGTTCAGGTGGCGGAGGTCTGGCACAGGATGGTTCTCTGGCACCCTACACTGGATGGTCGCTGCCTGTGCTGCTGCTGCTACCAGGCCCAGGAAGTCCTGGTCCACCGGAGCCTCTCGGAGCCGCTGCCGGAAAGCTCGCCAGTCGATTGTGGTGCACTGCCTGGTCCTTCGGATCTTCCCTCCCACCGGTTTGATGGTGATCGGCAAGTGGTCTGAACCCCAGGAGTCAGGCTGTGTTGCCCAGTCGTACCGGGCTCCTTCGCTGGCCAGGCTGATGTCAATGGCGCTGCACGAGGGCCGGCATGTTCTGTGGACGAAGGTGAAAGAGCCGGTGTTCAGAACTTGCAGGCCCAGTTGATGGATGACGTACACTAGTTCACTTCCTCGAGACGAGCAGGTGCGACTTCCCCACATAGTGTGATGCGCGTTCATGTCACCACATAGGAGAAAGTCGCTTCCTAGTCGGGACGTCAGGTGTAGCAGCTCGGTGGAATTCCACCGCTGTCCAGGACGCACATACACAGAGGCTACCGTCGTGTCCACACCATTGAACCGCACCGTCACCGCACAGCACTCGAGGGCGCCCCCAGTGACATCGGTCACGTCAGTGTGCGCGTGTGGCAGTTCGCGTCGCACGTACACTGCACAACGTGGTCGACCCTGGGGATGTGCACTCACCGTGCACGGTGCGGCTTGGCAAGAGTCCAGGAGACACGACGTGGCGCTCTGGTAGCCGATGTAGCCGGGAAGTCGCACGTCGGCCGCTGCTACGTAGACCTCTTGCAAAGCAAGCACATCATACTCGCTCCGCAGAAGGTGCAAGGAGAGGTCTGCCTGCCGCCGCCGCAATGAGTTCGCGTTCTACTGGAGGACACACGGGCGGCGGCGGCGGCGGTGGTGGTTTCCTGTTGCTTGCAGATGTGTGTCAGCCATGATGGCTGCTAGGAGGGTGCACACCGCCTGCCTGAAGGTAGATGGAGCGCAGCGTGTTCTCGGGAGGCAGTAGGTCTGCAACCGCCCTTAACAAAAGTCTCAAGTTTGTGTTCCCCTGGTCCACAAGAGGCCGGGAGGTTGCCTTCGTGGGTGGAGGAGGTTTAGGAGAGCCCTGTTCCTTTGGGCCATCAGGCGGTCCTCGCTGTTGTGCACCTGGTTGGCGCGGATGGGTCGAGTTAACGACCACCGTGGATGGAGCTCCCACCACCGCAGCGTAGCTCTTGCCTGGGGCCTGGTTCAGGTGAGGACCACCCGTCCCGGTAGGGCTTGACCGCAGGGCTGCTTGAGCCTCGCGATGAGGCAGGTAGGTGGGAGCGGACGCCTTGATGGTGGCCAGGCGCCGCTCTCTTTGCCACAGCTGGCATTCTGCGGAGTCGGCTGAATGCGGCCTACCGCATTGCAGGCACTTAATCTTGCTGGTGCAGCTGGCGTCCTTTCCATGATGGCCACCGCATCGCAGGCATCGTTCTGGTCTCCGGCAAGCTGCACTGATGTGTCCATAGCGTCCGCACCGAAGGCACTGAAGTGGACGAGGCCGGGACGGCCTAACTTCGAATGCCATGCGAAAAAGGTGGACACGTGCGGGAGGGACCGGAGCAGCGAACCGCAGGACCAGTGATGTCCCTTGTCGCCTGGCGGCAATCACTGGCACTTCGGACGACACGGCAGCCAACAGGGCCTCGTCGGTGTAGTCGCCGTCGACGCCCTGCACCACACCGCTGCTTTGCGAGCGATCAGCCGGAGGGCGGGCAGTCACAGGTATTCCCGCGAGCTCCGACGTGGCCAGAAGGCGATCCATCCAATCAGCTGTAGATGCGTCCGCGGCCACAATGTTCTTTTTCGTGTTGACTCGCACCTCCTTGACTCCGGGCAACGCAGAGAGCGCTTGCGCAATGGCAAGGCGGGAGGTGCGATGAAAGGATGCACCGGCGTTTGCTGGCCGGAAAAGGACAGTGCCGGAATCTAGCGGCGAGGGGAGCAGAGGGCAGCGTGGTGTCAGCCGCTGCATGGTTCAATTATTCCTATGCGCAATGTATCTTGCCCTTTCTTTCGCACTAGTCCGAGGAACTGGCAAAAACAAGTCGCGTCAACATATGTGGACGCTGCGCCTGAAGGGGTTAATTGCTAGGACCAACCTATTAGGAGATGACAATCTATTTTGTTACCTACACAATCAAGATGATGTGTAGCAGAGCCTAAGAAATTTTCCCATGTTTTATCGCGTTAGGCAATTTACCTATAATTCACAAAACTTACCTGTATAACTGCACGTTTGCGCGTGCAACACCGCCATGGGTGTTCTCGGAATAGCTGAATGGGATAAGCAATGATGACAACACTAGACGGTTCTTTTTTTAAAGCAATGTTGTGGAAATGGAATAACCTGTATAGGCCGCTTCAAACAGGCTTTCATTTTGATTTAGGTGTCATTTTTTTCAATCTTGCGTAAGTGCAACGATGTGCAGTAAACAGTTCAATATTTAGTAGTCTTGGTGTAGAACAAGGATGGAAGTGCATTTCGGCGTCGAATGCCGTCGCTTCAACAAAGTGATGAAGGATGTATAGCCCCTCCCACGGACAGAAAACGCCTTCGATCGAATATGCAAGACAACATATTTTTCGTCAATGTCCTCCAGACAGGCTGCCGGGAAATTGAGTTCAGCCAAAGAAAGACTGCCTGTTGGCGTTCAAGGTCATTCTTTTCAATCTTTCTTCAGTAGCTCCGACGTTCCAACGCTTAACGGGCGCAGTCTTGGCAGGCTTGAAATGGTCGATTTGTATTGTCAACACAGACGACGTCGTCGTGTTTGTCACTGGATGTGACGAAGTGTTCACATGCACACTACTTCAAGTGATTCGGGCCATCTGGGGTGACAGTGAAACGGGAAAAGTTTTGATTTGGATACAAAGGTTGCCAGTTTTTAGGGGCGCGCCTTCAGCAAGTATGTGGTTTTTCCCACATCCTGAAGAGAGCTGCCATTGCGGCATTCTCGCCATGCACCGACCAGAAGGCAGTACTTCGATTTCTGGGTGCCTTTCAGAGGGCCCTCGTGGATCATTTTCCGCCATCGCCGAGCCACTTACTAAAGGGAACAAAACACACGCCTACCTAAAGGAAAACCGCCACAGGCGGGAAAGTTACAAGAGCTGAAACGATGCTACCTGGTCATCGGCGCTACTCGCTTATTTCGACAAGGGAGCTCTTGTTTTTTGCACACGATCGCCAGGTTAAAACAAAAGTACTACTTGCTGGAACTCACCGCCGGCGTCAATAGCTAAGTAAGGGCAGGTCGACAATTTCAGTGAAGCAATACGCACCAACGCATGCTGCGCAGGACTTGGCGCTGCGTTTGTACAATTGAAGAACCAACGAGTAAGTCTAGCCTGTCGCTATTGATGGCAACTAGAAATTATTATACCACGAGAGAAAGCTGTCTGGCGATAATTTGAGCAACAAAAAAATTCCGTCCCTCCCGATACGGCTGCTTTTTCAATGTCGAAACCTTCCGCTATGTCTTGTGCTGGCTGTCCAAGGTAGAAGACCCTTCAGACCGCCACGAACGCTGGAATGTCAGACTCCCCAAATATGCAGTAGAGTTTGTTGCTGGGGTAGTAGGCATGTGTTACTTTGAAGGAAAAGGCAGAAAATATGTTCCCGTCTTTGCTTATCTTTTTGCCGTTAATTCGTCATGTCCTCTGTTTGTTCATCTTTATTTTGCTATATATTTTCATGCCACAATAAACAGCGGTACGTTTTTAGTCAGAGCTGGTGTTGTGTGGCTCCTTTCTTGTGTGTAGCCTTCGGGGTGTTTTTTTTTTCTTTTAAAATGAGGTGTACCAATGAGCGTTTCAACACATATTCATCCGGAAATTCGAGCTCACCATGATGTCTAAGTCAGAAACAAAGCATCGTGATGCCGACTGCCCGTCTCACACCACCTCTCACCCGCCACGTATGACGACCTCGTCGAAGACTGCTCCTTGAAGTCAATATGTACCGGCAAATTCGCCGAGCAACAGCGACATGATCCAGAAATGAAAAGTCGCCGAGAGTACCTGGAACACCAGAACGTTGTTGTCCCTGAGGTATTTAGGCGAGAATCGGTGTCATTTGCTTACAAAACGGCGTTGTCTTATAAAGAACTTCTCACAGACCCAAGCTACGCACCTTGTTGTTGTACCTTCGGTATTGCGAGTAGAATTTCTGCAGGCCCTGCGCGACTACCCGAAGACTGTAACTCTTGTTTTTTCCGCACGATCGCCAGGTTAAAACCAAATTACTACTTCCTGGAACTCACCGCCGGCGTCAATAGCTAAGTGAGGGCAGGTCGACAATTTCAGTGAAGCAAGACACCGCCACCTAGGCCAGCAGGATTTCTTCAGGAAATGAAGCCACCTCCCCTACCGTTCAAGCTGGTCGATATGAACAAACAGGGTTCATTTATGACGCCAAATCCACCCATAACTCGATCGTCGCAGCCACGGACTACCTCACCCGCCACACCATAACGTGCTCCTTCCCTAAAGGGAGTGCTGCCAGAGTAGCGAAATTATTTGATGAGAACATCTTGCGGCGTCAGAGTACTCCAGATGTTTATATCACTGAAATAGGTACACATTATGAAGTAGACTTAATTTCCTGTATATTTTTTACGATTACTTCTGGGAATCATGAATCATCAACTAGCTGCGCCCTCACTCTTCGCAGACTTCATACAATGGTCTTGTAATACAGGCAGGCGTGGCAGCGACGTTCAAGTGTGTACCGCCCGCAGACAAAAGGCCTCACCGAGCGCCTGAATAAAGGCATTGCCGAGATGCTGGCAATATACTGTGCTTCCAAACACATGACTTGAGACGCCATCCTTCAGTGCATAACCTTCGCTTATCCCGCGGCAGTGCAAGACACATCCAATATCACGCGATCCAAGTTGCTTTACTGAAGAAGCACAAACGCGACGCTTGACGGCATGCTGCCGACTGTGGCTCAAGAGCACAATCTGGACGTTCCATTCTACCTTCAGCGCTCCAGAGAAGCCTGAGACTCACCCGTTTAGGCATCAGGAAGTAGCAGACAACGGACAGCCATCGTTATAAGCTTACGCGACGCAATGTGGAATGCCCCTCCTGCGATGTGTTGGTACTTAGACGCTGATACACCGATGCGGTCTCGGCAAAACACTTCGTCAGTACTTCGTACCACACAACGTCCTTTGATGTCTTGCCTATTGGACTAGGAAGATATCTCCGACAGTAGTACGGACTCTCACCGGTGTCGCAAACGGCCCGACGTCGTCCAAACAACGAGCCGGAAACCATTCTACGCATGCTAGCACACGTTCAGGAAGCTATCTTTTACTCGCGTTTCGTTTTTTTTTCACTACATCTATGTATCACCAACTTCCCTTTTCTTTTCCCGCCCCCCTCTTTACAGCATCCAGATAAAGCTTTTTGTAAAGGGTGAACCGTTAGAAGAACATTTTTCCTTTGTGTCATGACCCTGTGTCACTTGCTGCCGTTCGGCGCAGGCGAAGTTAGATTGGATGGGAATTCCACCAAGCTTTTAGAATGATACTACAAGATATAGTGAATGACGTGAGTGGTGGAGTTTGGTCTAAAACTGACGCGGTGACCAGCGATACCCTTAGAATCTTCTATCATGCATGTAAACAAGTCGATGATCTGCACCACAATCACAGCAGTGTGACGATCGACGACTGTATCCACCGCTATCGCTGTATTGTGATTGCTGGTGGCTTTTCGGGTGAGTGTTGCCTAATTTCCTGGTCGCAAGATCGCCCAATGAATATTTTCGTATTTTACAGCCAGACGGCGGCCTTCTCCAGCCTCATAACCACGTGTTTGTATTTAATGTGAAAGGTTGGTGTGAATGTTTAACATTCAGGAACATGCTACACGAAGGAAAATAGTAACATCAAGATATTAATAATCAGTTGCTGTTGACTCAAGAGGTGTTCTCACTTTCTCTAGCAATTTTCAAAAATGTTTCTTTACTAACGCATAATATTTATTATTCCTCACAGACGAAATGCCAGATTATATGGCGACACTTGGCTATACAGATCCAGATACAAATGACTGCCACGTGTACTTTATAACTTACTTGCAGCCAGACCTAGCAGACGGTAATTTATTTCAATGCATTCATTTTAGCTTGCCACTTTGATTTCTGATGCGATAGCTGTGTGTGATACAGTAAAAGCTGGTTAATTCGGATTTCACAGGACCTGAAAAAATGTCCACCTTAACCGAATTTCGAATCACCGAAAGTATCAAGAAATAAGTAAAGATATGTCTATTACATCACTACTTTCCTTTCGTCGATGAATACGCAAATGCTGTACTTTTATAGCATGAGAGCAGCGTAAAAGCCAGATTTTCGTCATCCAGAGACTTATTTCATGATGCGGTCCAAGACTCCCATGCCTTATTAGCCCGACACACGCCTTGTCCCCCTCGCTTATTGCGCACCGCCGCACGTGACGATGCTTTTTTTTTGCCGGAAAACAAACCAAATTTGCCGCAGCCGCTGAAGCCTTGGTCTCAATGAACGCGTTGTGGATGGCGATCACGCCTCTTTGAACGCCCGTGACCAACGATGTGTCACACTAGGTGGCAAACGCAAATAGGCATGAAGTGTTCCGACTTCCCTGTCGTCACTATACGGTTCTCAACGATGATGATGATGCACCGCCTATTTTAGGATGCCCTTCAACGTCGTTTGCACTCCTTTGCACCGCACACTTGCGGCGTTTCGCGCTCGTTGTGATCGAGCTCGGTGAAGAACAAAATTGGTATGGGAGGGTCAGGAAGTTTACGAATATGACTGTCTGGACATATCATCAATAACATGAAAATCGGATCGCGTGCTTCGCCAAACCCTTGCCCCCAGATACGTCTGGAACATACCCGTCTACCACGGGCCACGTTATGCGGTATACTACACAGGTGATTGACAGTTTATATCTGCCCAGGAGCGGCGAGAACAGACGTTGGTAATTTGAATGCGAGAGCGTTAAGAAAAATCTACGTGGATGGCGTTTACCCTACGAAAGTGACAAATAAAAACCAGGATCCCAGCAGGAATAAAACGCGAGCATTCTTCGTGGCTATCACGTATTTCACCCGAGAGCCACACTAGGTCTTGAAACTGCTTTGGAAGAAGGCCTTATGCAGGCGCAATATCGGTACAACGTCAACTGAGGTTGCAGTCAAAGCTATCTAACTTTATAACGAAGCAATAAACATTGTAGCCCTATATGTAGTGCTATGATACAGGCGTCGTGTCGCGGGAAGGCCCGTTGTGGTTCTAGCATTGGCTCTTCTTTTATAGCAGTCTAATAAACATCGGATATGTATTCCTATGATTCAGTAAGCTAAATTCAAGCGTTGCTCGACACCGGAGAAATACGCTAACAAACGTTACGTATCATAGTGAGGTCATCGCAGCGTAAAGTGCCCTCAATTTCGACAACACTCACGAGTGTCCTCTAACGTGAGTGCTGAACTTACGTCAAACCATGTTACCATTTAAGTACCAGTGTAGTCGACGTTCCTCGTAAGCCCACGATGAGCGCACAGCTACATACTTGTAAAACGCACCTACTGACCTTGTAACACTTGGTTCATATCTGAAAAATGCATCATAGACAATTACTCGCCGACTTCTTCGCATGACATTGATTCCCACAGGGCATGGGATCTGCCTAATTTTTTTTATAACTCGAAAGTACCAACTTCATCATTCAAATGTCAATAAAGCATATGTAGGCATGCTAAAATGACTCCTAATTGCCTACTTTCAACAACCTACTAATTGCATGGTCACTTTTTTGCTAATCTTGTACAGCGCGACTGAACGCGAACAGAGAAGAAAACACGCACAGACACACACAGCGCTGTGTGTGTCTGTGCGTGTTTTCTTTCTCTGTTCGCGTTCAGTCGCGATGTACAAGGTTAGCATGATAAACCAATGAGCCCGCCAATGAACTTTGGCCGCGTTTTAGGGGCGAAGCTCCTAAGGGTGTGGGTCTGTCCCTCCTCTGTAGTAGTAGCCTAGTAGTAGTAGGTAGATAGCCACGTATAGTGGAATGTACCCACTCCACGTGATAAAGATGATGATGACGCAATATAGTGAAATGTACCCACTACACGTGATAACGATGACGATGACGCTGATGACCATGAAGTATAAGCGCGTTCCAGACCACACATTCTCTTTCTGCCATGGATGAAAACGATCGAGCTTCGCCCACTCATCATCATCACTTCGTGGATATGGCGTGATTTTTTTGGCTAATAAAGAGAGCCCGCGCAACCTAAAAAAATTCACGTGTCTACACCGCTGCAGGCATCAGGAAGCAGCGCCCAAAGCAGCATCACTGTGAGGTAGCAAGTCAAGACTATCTTTTGCAGGAACGCTCCCACCTTTTGGAAGTGGGAACGTAGTCACGTGTTGTTCATAAGTCGCGTGCGGTCATTATCACCCCTATAAAAATGAGCACGTAATTAGTACGTTGCTGCTTATAGAGCAGTCAGATGTCACTTGAGCATGCCTACATATGCCTCAGTTCTTTCAAGCGCCAGTTCTGTCAGATTTCTTTACACGCCCTTGCAGTGACCTGCTCTTGCCACCATGCATGACTCGCCTTACTGCAGTGAACGCAGTGTGAGTGATGTGTCACGTGTAAGGGCCCCTCATACCACGTATCTACTTAAGAAAAGTGCATTTCTTTTTCTGCAGCGTATGTTCCCTGATAAAGGCCGGTATATATATATATATATATATATATATACATATATATATATATATATATATATAGATATATATAGTTGAAGGAGTGGTTGCCGTATGAGAGGTGGCACTTCGTTAATTACGTCGGCGTTTCTGTCAGAGTCGGACCTTTATCAAGACAAAATTTTCGTTGTTATACCCGTGCTTACATACACACCAAATGAGAGGGGGGAAAAGTGAGAGAGAGAGGCAGGGGAGAAAAGTTTGCTCAGGGGTTATCAGGGGGAGGGACCAGGAGTAACACACTGCCGCCGACAGCGGAGCGCTTCGCGAGAGAGCTTCTACTAATGCGTCAGCTCTGACTTATTGTTAAACGTCGTCGCGCTATTCTTTCTCGGAGGGCACCGCCTGCTTCCGATTACCGCAACGATCAAAACAGTGAAGCCTCTCCGGGATCTCAACCACTGTCTGAGGAACCAACGTCCTAACACCGGTGCACGCAGGACAACACTAGCGAGCTGAATGCTAACAACCGTCCACAGGCTAAAAAAAATTACACCATCTCCCGCTAAAGGGAACCATGTGTAGATGTGAAGCAGCGGGCGCTAACGCTTACACTGGCGGCGGCGTTGACGCTGGCGCTCATCGCAGCGTTGCGCAGGAGAGAAAACTGGGGAGGCGCAAAGCAGGCAGTGATGGAGCAGTGTTTCCTACTGGAACATGCCAATCGCTGCTAATGGGCAATGAGAGACAGAAGACTCCGACTGGACACACAGACCCGCACTCCGCTTTTAGTTAACGCGCACGCTGCGAATTTTTATTGTTCAACAACGCACAGGAGAAATCTTCCACCGGCACCACCTTGGAGGTCAAGATCCATTGCCATATATACGGGATGGCCAGTGAACGGTTGTGCAGCGCGAGCAGTCGGTTTTTTCAACCAAGAAACTCGCTAGCAGACGCTGCCTGCGTCGGCGTCGCGAGGCGAGAGAGGGGGGAAGCGGAGGAGAGGAGAGAGAGGGGGTGACACGCATGCGCAGTGGGAGTGTGAACGCCGTGGGCAGGGATGCGTAGAGGAGAGAGGGGGGGAGCGTAGGAGAGGAGAGAGAGGGGGGGACGCGCATGCGCAGGGGGAGTTAGACGCCGCGGGCAGGGGATGGAGAGAGGGGGGGGAGTGTAAGAGGGGGAGAGAGGAAGGGAGGCGCATGCGCAGTGAGGGGGGTGGTTGCCGTGGGGAGGGATGCCTAGAGGAGAGAGAGGGGGAGAGGAGGTTTTTTTATTTTTATTTTTTCTTTAACTGTTTGCGCATGCGCAGTAAGGGTGGGCACGCGGCACACCACCACCACCACCACCACCACCACCACCGGATTAAGCTTCGCCATAAGATGCTTCACATCTAAAAACACCTGGAAACCACCCCATCGGTGCATGAATCCAGGACCAATGACTAGGCCATAGACGCAGGGACCGAAGACGAACGCCTGCACAACTCAAATGATTAACAGGTATGATCTCCGGAGGCACTGTGGCGCTGCTCGTGGTGTTCACGCAGATTGAGATAATGGCCGTGCGATCCACCCGATGCCCTCACCCCCAGGCAATACAGCGACCTCTTCAAAGGAGAATTCGTTAAGCTTTCTCAAAATTATAAAATTGATAGATAAGCGCGTACGGCGTAACCTTCATGTCAAGACGCTCAAAACATATATACAAGCTGGTGTTCCACCGAGGGGCTTGCTCGTTTTGCTGACACAAGCTATGCATGATCTATCTCTGACTGAAATCATTACATGGAAAAACAATCTGAATTCTGGCTCACTAAATTTCACCAAAGTATTGGCTAAACATTGTTACAAAACGCTGCTGTCGCTGAGGGCCGAGGAACGTCGGTCTTGGGATATGGGCAGCCTTTCCGCATCACAGGCCACCGAACATGTTATTTTCGAAAGAAATCTAACTGATAATATAGCCGCTATAAAATCTAGAAAACTTAATTGCGATGACATTAAGTTAAACAAGGCATCAACTCACACGGACACACCACCTGTACTAGCATTAGGTTTCCACGATAAAGAACCAAATTCAACAAGTTTGCCCAGACATCAAAAAAGATCATAATAATCCGGTCGAAAATATCATAAACTTATCCGACACCGAGCTCACCGCGAATGTGCGCCCAGTACTGTCTCGCGGACTTACATTCTGGCCGAAGAATGGGAGATACGCAGAATTTACGCTATTAATGAGTCTGGACAATTTTGAACCGAAATGAACCAGAGAGACAAACGCTTAGATATTATATTGAAGCGGTACAAATGGATATTATAGAAGCTTATACGGCTAATAAACCCGGCCCCTATAACTTATCTAGAAAGCAGCATGAATGACTTTTAGCGCTAGACAGTCGCGAGGACATTTTTATAAATCCAGCTGATAGGGAGGTGGAATAGTCGTTCTCAACAGGGAGGACTACATTAAAGAAGGCATGCCGCTATTGCAGGACAGCAAATTTTACAAACCCCTTAACACTGATGCAACAAAACAGCATATAGTATTCACTACAGATACCCTCCAGGACCTCGTAAAACAGGGTGTAATAGACATCAAGCTCTGCCAATCACTCATTCCCGCTCGTGCCACCACTGGACGTTTCTACATGCTACCAAAAGTACTCAAAAAAGGCAACCCTGGAAGACCTATAATATGAGTAACGGGGACACTTACTGAACCCATATCTAGCACGGAAAGTCGAGCTAGTTGGTATGAATGCATATTTGAATAACGCAAAAATACACAGGGACACAGTCTCGTCTTACTCGCCTGTGTCCCTGTGTCTCTTTTGCGCTATTCAAATATGCAAGAGCTAGCTCCATTGGTTTCTTGATTAGGGACTTTTCGCCTCGGCGCGCATCCTAACCTGCTCGACACAAACCACTTTTTGAGAGAAATTGAAAATCTTAAAATATTGGAAGGTGCTTTTCTTGTCACATTACACGTCACGTCGCTGTACACAAACATACCACATGATGATGACATTCAGGTTCTTGTGAAGTCCTACAGGGAAAATGCACCAGCCTCTTCTCCACGCCCGATTATCCTTTAAACTGCAGCTAGGATCGCCCTCGAATTAAACAGCGTCGAATTCGACAACCAATATTTTCTTCAAATAAATGCACGGTGATGGGAACGACGATGGCGCCGAACTATGCGAATATATTTATGCACGAGATCGAATCGACTTTTCTGTCAACATATCCCTCGAGCCCTGCCTTCTATAAGCGGTACCTGGATGACATCTTTCTCATTTGGACGGGTACTGAAGAGCATCTTTTTCATTTTAGATGGTCTTCGCATCTAAAATGCGAAGAGCGCGAAAGAAATAATTCATAAAATTATTTCTTTCGCGCATACTTATTCTAAAACTGAAATTAACTTTCTTGATCTTAACGTAAGGGTGGAAGGGGGTAAACATATAACTAGTGTTTACAGGAAGCCTACAGACGCGCAACAATACCTCCACTTCAAAAGGTGTCATGTGCGGCATTGCGAAACCGGCATCCCCTGCTCCCAGGCACATCGATTTACGAGAATCTTCTCTGAAACAAAGGACTTCAAAGAGAACGCGGACCGCCTACGTAACGTCTTTATAAAGCAGCATTATCCACCTCCAATCACTGACGACGCGATACGAAGAGCAGCAAATCTGAACCGCCACCAAATCCTACACAGTCAGAACCAATAAAGTAAAGAGGAACGGAGAAGCCTAAGTCTTACATTCACTACTAAAGCGCCGAATGTTAAGAAAATCCTGAAAAATCATTTCAGTATGACTGACCAAAGCAACCGCCTTAAAACACTTTTCACTATTCCGCCGCGGGTGGTATATATGTGCCCGAAAATGCTAGGGAGTACGTCGTACACTCTAAAAGAAACAGAACAGGACAATTTGGTTGTAATCCTTGTGAATAAAGTAGGTGTCAGGTGTGCAAGCACAAGCAAACAACCACGCTAGCTGAAAGTGCGCATAGTAATTTTACACACACCATACATGGCGACCTTGACTGCGACTACCCAAAGGTTGTCTACCTATTGGAATGTGGAATATGGGCTTAACAATACATTGGACAAACTGATTCACCTTTTCGAATCAGATGCAAAAACCACCGCTCGCATGTGAACACACAAGCGAACCTTCCGCTTGTGTGTTCACATGCTGCAGATAAGAAGTCGTGCCAAATGACGCCCCTCGGCGCATGCGTCACTGTAACTTTTTCCTTCTTTCTCTCCTCTT